>OY856412.1:919409239-919978239 GCA_963693085.1 Alisma plantago-aquatica | reverse complement strand
TAATTTAGTAGGTAGTGAATCCCCTCTCAGATCTGACTCCCCCATGGTAGTTGGAATCTAACTGATTCAATTTTGTTTCCCTAGTTAGAATCCTTTCCTTACATAGTCATAGTGAGATGTTTACCCTAGAATGGACCAATGTTATTCATGGGTTAATGAAAGTTCGATTTAGTATCATATGAGGTACACATAATAATTGTGAATAGAAAACCCTCATGTGACAAAACTCCAATTTCTCATTCCCTATGATGTAGGTTAGTTATGACATGTATCTTTGAATATAATGAGGATTGACTTGAGGATGGGGTTAGGTTATGAGGATGATGGAGTAGTAGGATAAGGATATCTTATTATGGGAAATAACATTGTGATTTGGTTCTCATATTGATTTGGGTACGACTTTTATTTTACCTTGCATGATTTATTACAGTTTAAAATTATTTTTCTTTATCTTATTATATATAGAAAGAAGTTTTGTGGATTTTATCTATGTTTTATTGAAACAAGTCACAATGAAAGATATGCATGGATTCTTGATATAAAAACCCTAGAATTAGTTATAATAAGAACCCTAATTTTAAGTATTGAAGGATATCTAGGAAGATGTGGATGGTAACAAAGATTTATTTGACCTACCCTTTTGTACCCTATGGATTTTTGGATGTTGATGTGAACCTTAGGGTTGTTAGGATAATAACAAAAGGACCTAAAACTCAACCCAAGATGGGTATGACTTGTTAGTTGGAAGCATGATCTATGAACAACATATATCCCTAAATATTCACAACTATAAAATGAATAATGTCATGATGTTTTTTAGGTTGACTTATTAGATTAAATCATTAAAGGTTGGGAAGTGATTGGATGATAATATATTGATGTTTAGATTTTAAGGACAAAATACCTTTTAGGAGGTGGTACTCTCTCCATATGGGCAGGTGCTAAGTTTGGTTCGATCAAAAAAAGAATAAAAGAAACTACAAGGTTGTTGGGTGAAGAATAAAAGAAGTGGCCTGATGGTAACGTGCTGAAAAAGTGTGAAGAGCTGGAAAATAATTTACAAAAAATGCAAAGAGAAGATGAGGCATTCTGGTGTGCTAGGGCAAGAATAAATGAGTTGAAGGAGGGAGATAACAACATATTTTCATCATAAAGCATCCCAACAACAAAAGAAGAACACCATCGTGGGTTTGAAAGATGCAGGAGGAATTTGGCGGACAGCTGACAAGGAGATTTTGAAAATAATAAAGGATTTCTATAAAGATCTTTTCCGGTCTGGGGGTTCTTTAGGAATTGAGGAGGCTACTGTGGGCATACAAAAAAAGGTGGATAGGAGGACAACTGAGGCCCTAGAGTAGGATTTATCGAATGAGGAAATTAAACAGGCAGTTTTCCAAATGGCTCCGAATAAAGCACCTGGTCCTAATGGCATGAAACCCATCTTTTTCTAGAAGTTCTGGCATATAATTGGAGAAGATGTTGCAAACTATATAAAGGGTTGGTGGAAAGGAGAGCGCTCGATGAAGGATCTTAATGATACTCTGGTGATTTTAATTCCTAAGGTAAAAAAACCCAGAGTGGTAGGGGAGTTCTGATCCATTAGTCTATGTAATGTGGTCTACAAAATTGTGACCAAAGTGCTGATAAATAAATTGAAACCTCTCATGGATAGTATTATTTATGTCAACCAAAGTACATTCATTCCAGGTAGAATGATCACAGACAATGCCTTGATTGCTTATGAGTGTTTCTATGTGATGAAAGGGGGTTTGGGAGGCAATAAAGGCCAGATTGCTTTGAAACTTGACATGATGAAAGCATACAATAGGATTGAATGGTGTTTCTTAAAAAGGGTGATGGAGAAGTTTGTGTTTGGGATTACATGGATTGCAAGAGTTATGGACTGTATTTCTTCAGTTTCTCACACATTTTTAGCCAATGGGGAAAGATCTAGCGCCTTCCAGCCGACTCTTGGAATTCGCCAGGGTGACCTCCTCTCTCCTTACCTCTTTATTCTTTGTGTTGATGCTTTCTCCTCTCTCCTTAACCTCGTGGTTGATGTAAATTCCATACATGGTATGCACATTAGCTGGGGGGCTCCACGGATCTCACATGTTTTCTTTGCAGATGATAGCATACTTTTTGCTAGAGAGACTAGGAATGAATGCTTGAAGATAGCTGAAATTATCAGCCAATATGAGCAAGCATCGGGTCAAAAGGTCAATCTATCCAAGTCTGAAATTGTCTTTAGCAAGAAGTTTCCTCAGAGCAAGAGAGATGATATCAAGTGCCTTCTGGGGGTCAAGGAGGTGGACAGTGAGGCGGCATACTTGAGACTTCTGACGGCAATTGGGAGATCTAAAAAGACGGTGTTTGCATACATCAAGGAAAGAGTGGGCAACAAGCTAATGGGATGGAAGGAACAACTCCTATTCAAACCAGGGAAAGAGGTCCTTATCAAGGAAGTGGTGCAGTCTATTCCAACCTATGTGATGAGTGTCTTTCAGTTACTGGTGATATTGATAGAGGATCTAAATTCTATGATGGCAAGGTTCTGGTGGGGTGCCAAAGCGGGAGAACGGAAAATTTCATTGATGAGTTGGGCAAATTTGTGTAAGGCAAAGAAAGGCGGAGGCATGGGCTTTAGATACATGTCTATTTTCAACCAGGCCCTATTAGCACGACAGCTATGGAGGATTTTTACAAAGCCCGATGCGTTGGTTTCTAAGGTCTTGAAAGCTAAATATTTCCCAAATCATAGTTTGTTGGACGCACGGTTGGGTCTTGTACCCAGCTACACTTGGCGCAGCCTTTGGTGTATAGAGGCTCTCTTCATGCAGGGGCTTAGATGGAGGATTGGTGACGTATGGGACACTAACATCTAGACAAATAGGTGGTTGGCAAATGGTGATGAGTCTCTTAGCCATCACATTAATGATACTTCAGTCGGGCTAAACTCAGTTTGTGAATTGATACGGGGGTCGGTAAAAGAGTGGAATGTTGATATGCTTATTGAGGCTTTTCCCTGGGATGTAGCTGCGAAGGTCAAGGAGATTCCTTTATCTATATGGGATACCCCTGATATGATATTTTGGTGGCCACAAAAGGATGGTATCTTCTCGGTCCGTTCAACATACTGGTTGGGTAAGTTGGGCAGCTCGATTTTTAGGGAAAGGAAGGAGGGTGTCCCACATGAGCTATGGCATCTAGTTTGGGGTAAAAGATGGCCTCCAAAGCTAGCTCACTTCCTATGTCACTTAGCGACGGGATGCGTGGCCACAAAGGGTCGCCTTAGGGACAAACATGTTTCCATGGATGGGGCGTGTCCTATATGCGCAGTCCAAGTGGAAACCATCTAGCATATGCTTTGTCAGTGCCCGGGGGCTGTTATTGTTAGGCATGAGAGTTGGCTTGGTGACTCCAAACTACTCGGGGAATCTGTGAATATGTAGGAGGACGTTTTGGATCTTTTGGGAAACTACACGAAAGAGGAGAGGGATGAAGTAGCTACCGTATGGTGGATGATTTGGACTTGCACGAATAACAAAGTGTTTGAAGATGAAGCACCTTCACTGTGGCCTATACTTCACGCATATCGAGCACTGATACATGATTATAGAAGGGTGCAAGCGGGAGCATGCAGACACAGCCAGGGACTGCAACAGGTGGAAGGGCGAGCGGATAATTTGTGGTGTTGGGGGCACAGTGGCATTGATCACAGTTGGTCCTTCATCCATGTGGATGTTGCAGTTTGTGAAGGGATGAAAAGGGGATGGGTATTGTTGTTAGGGATGGTGTTGGCCGGTTCTTGGGCACTGTACAACAACATACTTTGGCGGGTTGGGACCCTGCTACTGCGGAAGGCTTGGTAGCTCGGTTGGGGCTCACTCAGGCTAGGGAGTTGCTACAGCCAACCTCAAAGGTGGTTCTTATTTTAGAATCTCTCTCTATGGTAAAAGCATCGAAGGATCTAGGAAAAAGAAGGGATTACTTGGGTCTTATAGCTGAAGATATTCATAGCCTAGAATCTTCTTTTAGTCGGTTTTGTTTCTTCCATGTAAAATGAGACCAGAACTCTCTAGCTCACTTTATTTGTCATGATGCTCTGGACTCTGGTGGACACACTATTAGACATGGCGCGCTACCTGTTGACTGGTGTGGTGCCGCTGAGAATGATGTATTTTTCCCCCTTGATTATTATATAAAGGCAGAGTTTTCAAAAAAAAAATCAACATCACAAATTTACATAATAACATAAATATATGCTAACATATAGGTACATTCATGAAATATGTTGCATGTAATTTCTTTAGAAACTAATATTCACATAATGGATAATAATAGAAATTATGTACTTGAAACATGTATTAGATTAACACTTGGAGTTTTTCATGTACAATCATCTAAATTAAAGTGGAATTACGGACTAAATATGTTAAATGAGTAAAATGTGAAATTTCATGCGTAATAATATTTTTGTAACAATATTAAATTAATAGGACTCAATTAAGTGAGTGTTGATAGTAAATATATATCATTTTGATAAATATAATGGTAATGAGCCAAAAGTCCTAATGGTACAATAATTCATAAAAAAAATCTCAAATCCAAAAGTAATGTGAAAATTGTGTTCCTTGGGTCCCAATTAGCTTGGGTGCCAAGTCTCACAATATTTTGATGATAATAACTATCCTAAATTTATTTAGAGAAAAAAATGAGAAAAGGCCAAAGTATTAAATAAATTACTAAATGCCTTCAAAAGTGTAAATAAACTCCAAATTCAAAATCCACATGACAAAGTTAGTTTATGAGTGAATTTTCATATTAAGTAGATGATGTGCACAAATCATATCATCTTTTGGATCATGTTTGATTTCATTTCCATGTTGTTTTGACTCAATTATCACTCTCATTCATGCTAGATTCTATATTTTTTTCTATTCTTACTTTTCTCATGGTTTGAATTGTAGGTAGTACATTTTGCAATAAAATGATGAGGAATATATCATATCATCACTTATTGTATCACTCCTCAAGTATCTACATGTTTTTATGTTTGAAAGTGTGCAAATACCACTTTTTACACTGAAAGTTGCATGGCGTGCACGCAATTGCACGGCGTGCACCTGGGAGCTGAAAGTTTCTGGAAAGTTGCACGGCAAGAATTTATTCAGCGCACGTCGTGCACCTGGGATCTAAAGGTTTCTGGAAATTTGCACGACGTGCATTTCTTCAATGCACACCGTGCACAGTGCATTTTGGAGCAAACTGAAAGTTTTTGGAAAGTTGCACGGCGTGCACCTGACAGTTTCAATATTTCAAAAAATACGAGTTTTTATTTAAAATGAAAGGGGAACTTAATGGGCGGTGATGCCCAGTCATTTGTGGAAGTTCTCTCATCCTAGAGCAAGCCTAGAGCATAGGAGGGTGATTTTGAGGGGAAAGAAGGTGGTTTTTCACCAAAGAACCCCCATTCTTCCTCTCTTCTTCTCCAAGCTTCTTCTCCAAGGTGTTGCAGCACTTCTTCACTCCACAAAGCTTCTCGGGAGAGAAGTTTGTCTGGTTTGGAGCAGCTGTAGAAGTGGGATTTCATCCTCAAGTTGGAATTCTACCTTTCTTTGGTTACACCTTGGGATTACTTAGCTTTTCCTTCTCTAAACCATGCTGAGTTCTAAAAATTCTGCACATTTTCTGCTATACACTATCATGAATGAATAGTTTCCTTTTCTTGGACATGGGAGAGTAACTCCCATGTCATAGCTTGTATGAACATATGAATTTCATACTAAATGTTAGTTTCTTGCATGTTCTAAGAGTTGTTTTTGATCTGAAATGCTTGTTTGTGTGATTTGCCATCATACTTGCATGTTTTATGCTTTCTTTCATAATCTGAGAAGATGTGTTTGAGAGTATGGTGTTACTCTTTTGGCAAATTGCCCTTGACCACGAGAGTGGCTGGGATTAAGTTGAGGAGAAAGGTTTGTGATTCAAAATGAAATACATGCACGAGAGTGATGTATGGAGTTGGAATCGTCATCACTTCACCGAGAGGTGAGTGATGACTACAAACCTCCTTTGCAAGTTAATTAACATGTTTAAATTCATATTTTAATATAAGCTATGATGTGACAGTGAAATCCTAAGTCTAAGATCCTCCTAAATCTGAATCTTAACCTTTCTTAAGTGATAATTTACTATTTTGTTTTAAATCTATAATTTAGTTGTTCTAATCCAATCATCTTGTATACAACGATCTAGATTATTGAAAATCATAACTCTTGCGCCTAGCTAACGAACACTCCTTGTGTTCGACCTCGACTACAACTACTCTCGTATGCTTGGGGGAAATAGCTAGTTGAGTAAAAGATCATTATATGATTGAAACTCGTTAGTGTAATAAACCAACAAGTTTTTCTGTTAGAGTAAGAGTTTTGATAAGTAAATGAGACTAGATCACAACCTTCATATCCACCATCATATCCATAAATCATAATTCATCATGATTATCATAATTTGTTGTATCTTCCATGTTTGTTTTTGTATCTCACTCACCTTGTTTATTTGCAAGAGCATATGGGGTGTTCATAAAAAGATCCTTGAACCGTGCTTATCTCTACATTTAGAAAATGAACACATCATTTGCAGCCCTCATGGAGCAAGAAGGAGCGAAACCCAAACATGTATGGAGGAATCACAACCCACACAACCATCATCCATGTCACCATCATATCCACCACCCTCATCCACACATCCTTCATCCACACCACCATCAATCACACCTAATTCACCACCATCATATATACCACCAACACCCATACCACATTCTTCCACACCCTCATATACACCACCAACGTCCATACCACATACACCACCACCATCTACGCCACATCTACCTAATCCTCCGGATTCACATGAAGAACTAGTCAAGGAGGATGACCTTCCACTTAGGGACTACTTTGGTACAGTTGCAATGCACATGAGTGGGCCTATTAATATTTCATAATTTGAGGCAGAGGAGTTTTCTATCAGCCCATCCATCATACAATTGCTACAGCCGAATGCATTTGGAGGGACACCAATGGAGGATCCAAACCTCCACATTGCTGAATTTATGCAGTTGCTAAGCACCATAAAGATATATGATGTTCCTACTGATGGGATACGCCTAAATCTGTTTCCATTCTCTCTTAAAGATAGAGCCAAGGCATGGTTCTATACTTTGCCAAAGAAGTCAATCAGCACTTGGGAGGAGCTTCTAAAGGTTTTTTTGGCAAGAAATTTTCCACCTAGCAAAACTTTACAGCTGAGGATTCAACTCATCAATTATTCTCAAAGGGATGGAGAGACCTTGTATGATACATGGGAGAGGTTCAAAGATCTTCAACATCTTTGCCACATCACGGTCTAAGAAATTGGCTTCTATTGGAATCTTTCTATAATGGTTTGCGCTACAATACAAGGATGTCTATTGATGTAGCTGCAAATGGAGCTCTAATGAACAAATCTTATAGAGAATCCTATGATATTATTGAAGATATGGCAGCAAATCATTTCCAATGGAGTCTGACTACAAGCTACCACCCATCCTTTTCACATACTACTTCCAAAATGCAAGTGGAAGATCACATGGTTGATGCTATAGACTTGATTGCAGCAAGGCTAGACACTTTTTCACAAAGGTTTGAGAATCTAAGAACACAACTAATTCAAACAGCCAACAATACTTGTGATGCATGTGGGTTGCTTGGACACTCATCTTCTACATGTTATGCTTCTTCTATTTATTCTCCAATGGGCTACACTCCACCGGGCATCTACAGCAATGCAAACTCGGATTTCATTCTGCCACAACAACCACAAGTAACTTCTAGATTAGAGTCCATGCTTGCAACATTTATTTCAGCTCAAATGCAACAAAATGAGGAGTTCCATCAACAAAGACGATCAATGAAGGTGTCATTTGCCAACTCTCTTCTAAGGTGGATGATATTGCCACTCATGCACACATCTTGGAGAAACAAATTGCCCAGCAAACTCTTTTTACCAAAGAAGCATTTCCACCTTTCTTGCCTAGTCCACCAGAGATGAATCCTACATATTTCAGGCCGGTGACATTGAAGAATGGAGTTGTTATAGAGGTATATCCTTTAAAGTATGATGATGTTGATACCCATGATGATTATGAAGTTTCAACTAAAGGGGAGAAAGCTACAACACATGCTCTACATGTTGATTCTTCAAGCAAGCCACATGTCCTTCCTCCTCACACTCTAGATGACACATTGCTTTATAATGAGAACACTCTTCCTAGCTCATATTTTGATGATGCTTCAAAGGGGAATGAAAAGACAAATCATATTGGTATACAAAAGACTATTCTTACTGCAGCTAATAGGTGTTTTCTCTTGCCCCCAATCAAGGACATATTTGCAAGGAGGCATCAATCTTTAGCACAACAATTTCCAACTACAAATCAGAGCACCGGTCCTCCATGGACTTTGATGTTTCCACCATGATGAGGTACCCGATTGCAACCTTTTTAGTTTGATTTATGCAGTGAGGACACTGCAGATTTCAAGCTTAGGGGAGAGCAACCAGATGGTAACCTAGTTCTTTTAGCTTTTCCCTTTCATGTTATTTGCTTCTTGTCATTTCCTTTTGTTTTGTGTCCACATTTCAGTCTCTTGTTTTCAATTCTACTCTTCTGGTGGCAAATCTAGTATGATATGAGGTTTATCTTTTATATGTGTATAGAACTTCTATTCTTAACTTATTGTCCTCTTTTGATGAGAAATATCAATTTGGAGAAATTGTAAAAGGCATGCATTAATCAAATGAAACCTTTTGGCCATCAACTTGTGCTTAACTCTGGTTTATGATTCTAACCTAAACATTCATCTTTTACACCCTCGATTGCTTAAAACATGTAATGGTTTCAATTTTTGTGAGTAAATCAACTTTACAACATCATTTGGAGTACGGGATGCCCTTTCCAAGCTCTTAGTGCATTTTCAACCACTCTTTCAATGAAGAAAAAAAATACAAAACAAATGAATGAAATCTAGCTAATGGTTCAATTTAGTTGACTCTTCTATATTTTGGAAAAAAATTAAAATTTCTTTTGGCTTATCTCATCTTTTTACCCCATAAAAGATGGCTACACTGCCCACATATCATGCCAGCCTAGTGTAAGTCCGATCTGGCCACGATGGTTAGGTGGTATGTCTAAAAAGAGGGTAAAATACCCCAACTGACACTCCACGTGTGCATAAGCCTACATTAGCAGCCGACTGTCGGAACCCATAATCCATTGTCACATCATTTTTGGAAAGAAGGAGAGTACAACTAAAATTGTTAATTGTAACTAAGATTTCATCTTTTGTATCCTTAATAGTTGAGAGTTTGAGTTGCACATCCACTAATTGTTTGGCTTGGTCATCTAAATTGTACTTAGTGTTGTTTAATTGATTGATTCATTTAATTGTGACCACCCCTGCTGAACTAAAAATCTCTTTCTTGGGTGTTTAAATTGAATTGATGGCTATGAGTATAAACATGTTGATCATGGTTGGCTTGGTCTTATACACATCTTTCTTTTCATTTGATCTATGCATGAACTTGACAATTCTTCATTTGTGTTTCTATGCTCTTTTTTCTTGAGGACAAGCAATGGTTTAAGCTTAGAGGGATTTTATGTGCACAAATCATATCATCTTTTAGATCATGTTTGGTTTCATTTCCATGTTGTTTTGACTCAATTATCACTCTCATTCATGCTAGATTCTATATTTTTTTACTATTCTTACTTGTCTCATGGTTTGAATTGTAGGTACTACATTTTGTAATGAAATGATGAGGAATATATCATATTATCACTTATTGGATCACTCCTCAAGAATAAACATGTTTTGGGGTTTGAAAGTGCGCAAATACCACTTTTTACAGCATGTAAATCAGACCTACACACTGAAAGTTATGAGCAAAATACACAACAACCCAGAACAGCCAGGTTCACACCGTGCACCAAAAATGTACGCCATGCACCTGGGAGCGTTGAGCAGACTGAAAGTTTTTGGAAAGTTACACGGCGTGCACGCAATTGCACGGCGTGCACCTGGGAGCTGAAAGTTTCTGGAAAGTTGCACGGCGTGCATTATTCAGCGCACGTTGTGCACCTGGGAGCTAAAGGTTTCTGGAAAGTTGCACGGTGTGCATTTCTTCAGTGCACGCCATGCACAGTGCATTCTGGAGCAAACTGAAAGTTTCTGGAAAGTTGCACGGCGTGCACTTTGGGTGCACGACGTGCACCTGACTGTTTCAGCATTTTGAAAAATATGAGTTTTTGTTTAAAATGAAGTGGGAACTTAATGGGCAGTGATGCCCGGTCATTTGCAGAAGTTCACTCATCCTAGAGCAAGCCTAGAGCATAGGAGGGTGATTTTGAGGGGAAAGAAGGTGGTTTTTTTCCAAAGAACCCCCATTCTTCCTCTCTTCTTCTCCAAGCTTCTTCTCCAAGGTACTACAGAGCTTCTTCACTCCACAAATCTTCTCAGGAGGGAAGTTTGTCCGGTTTTAAGCAGCTGTAGAAGTGGGATTTCGTCCTCAAGTCAGAATTCTACCTTTCTTTGGTTACACCTTGGGTTTACTTAGCTTTTCCTTCTCTAAACCATGTTGAATTCTAAAAATTCTACACATTTTTTGTTGTACACTATCATGGATGAGTAGTTTCCTTTTCTTGGACATGGGAGAGTAACTCCCATGTCATAGCTTATATGAACATATGAATTTCATACTAAATGTTAGTTTCTTGCATGTTCCAAGAGTTGTTTCAGATCTAAAATGCTTGTTTGTGTGATTGGCCATCATACTTGCATATTTTATGCTTTCTTTCATAATCTGAGAAGATGTGTTTGAGAGTATGATGTTACTCTTTTGGCAACTTGTCCTTGACCGCGAGAGTGGCTGGGATTAATTTGAGGAGCAAGGTTTGTGATTCAAAATGAAATACATGCACGAGAGTGATGTATGGAGTTGGAATCGTCATCACTTCACTCAGAGGTGAGTGATGACTACAAACCTCCTTTGCAAGTTAATTAACATGTTTAAATTCATATTTTAATATAAGCTATGATGTGACAGTGAAATCACAAGTCTAAGATCCTCCTAAATCTGAATCTTAACCTTTCTTAAGTGATAATTTACTATTTTGTTTTAAATCTATAATTTAGTTGTTCTAATCCAATCATCTTGTGTACAACGATCTAGATTATTGAAAATCATAACTCTTGCACCTAGCTAACCAACACTCCTTGTGTTCGACCTCGACTACAACTACTCTCGTATGCTTGCGGGAAATAGCTAGTTGAGTAAAAGATCATTATATGATTGAAACTCGTTAGTGTAATAAACCAACAGTAGACAATCTTATCTATCCAAGTTCAGTTTAGGAGAGTGAATATAACTTTCATAACAAAATATTATATAAAATAATAAACATTTCCAAAGTGGCAAATTAATGACAAAATCAGAGTCCTCAGGTTCTAGTTTGCTTGTAGGGCCAGTTTCACATATTTTTAAGTGTTCCTAAATGCCTCACTTCCTTAAGAAAAGAAAATGTAAGATCTATTAAAAATATTAGATTTATTATTAAAAATAAAAAATCCAATATATTAAACAAAAAGTAGAAACCAAATTGTATGGATTATAAGTGTATAATTTATGTGATGTTGTAGTAAATAAAATTGTGGTGTAGCATAGGGGGATAGTGTTTAACATGCATGTTAGATCTATTGAAAATTTATCATGGTGGAATATCTAAAAATGTATATACTTTCAAAATACAATGTGATCGAGGAAATTGCAACAATGTGGAATATGTGAGACATTTTAATAATTTAGAACAAACTTTAAAGAACTAATTATCTCTACTTAATGTTTGAAAGCAATAAATAAATGAAAACAATCATATTCACATACATAAAGTAAAAAAATATTTAACAAGGTTATATATTTGTTTAGAAACAAATTAATATCAAAAAATTTATTTAAGAAAGTACTTAACTCAAATAAGAAATAAAAATTATCTTGACTAAAATATTTCCTTAGTAAACCTCCATATTACC
The DNA here is from genome assembly GCA_963693085.1 of Alisma plantago-aquatica. Lineage (NCBI taxonomy): Eukaryota > Viridiplantae > Streptophyta > Magnoliopsida > Alismatales > Alismataceae > Alisma > Alisma plantago-aquatica. The sequence goes on along the minus strand of OY856412.1, from coordinate 919,966,117 downwards.
TCCTAAAATCATAAACAATAAGGAAAAATAGGAAAATGTTTCGATAGTTAATGTCTACACCCTTTTCATTTGAAATTCAAGTGTCTATAATAACTAGTGTTGGACATATATAAAATGTTTAGCACCTATCTCCTCTACAAATAATAAATGCAAAAATATATAAGCAATTGTATGGTTTCCTAAAATTTGGAATTTTGTTACTAACTTTATATTAATTAAATATATGCCTTTTATTTAAAATAAAATTCTTATACATGTTTTTAATTACTCTAACGTGATAAGAGAAACATTGTGAGAAAGTTATTTTATGATGGAATGAAGAAGTGTGTATGAGAGGTTGATAAATGCAATAATAGAAAAGGAATTCAATAAGTATATCTTACACAATTCTACATTAACTTATTAGACGTTGACAAAATAATTACACAATGGGATATTTAGAAGTCTCTTTATCATAACCTAATAGTCAGTATTTATGTGATAAAGTTGTTAAAAAAAGGGAAATATATGCCAAAACATCAACATAAATAATTGGAAGGGAAATGACGTTTTTATGTTATTCTTTCCCATCATTTGTTAAAGAATTCTTAACTTTTCTCCTTTTAGAATGTATGTTGCATATTTTCCCTAGAAAATTAAAAATCGATAACTTTCTTGCTACCCAAGACAAATAGTCATATATATAGACTCCTCCCCATGGCCTTCACACACATACAAATCACTTGACCAATAGGAAATGATGCCTCACCTTATCTTTTATACTATTCAAGTCCCTTGTATGAGCCATCAAAGACTTGTAATCTCATGGCGATCTTTTCTCAACCACTGATGTTTCAAACCTTGGAAGTATGACTTGGGATTAGGATTTGGACTTTGAAGAGTTGACAAACTTCTTGAGGTATGTTGCAACCCCCAGAGTCATGTTAAGAAATTATTTTCTTTACTCTCTCTCTCTTTCTTTTGAGCCTCTTTGAGGTATTTTGGTGATGAATATTCTCTTTCTTGACTTGAAGACCTATTTGACTCTAATCTTAATGACTTTTAGACTTATATCTTGTTCATCTTAATCCTTGTGAAATCTTTTTTCAAGTTGTAGTCTTTTGTGATCATTTGAAGCATCTTATTAAGGAAATGATTATATATTGGTTTATGGGTCTTCTGACTCCACATTATACCTGTTGGATGTTCTTATTATGTAATTTGAGATTGACTAGACTTATTCTTGCCTTTATTTTTCATGCTTGTGCAAATAGACTAATTTATTTATTGTAGTAGTATATCTATACTTTCATTATAATTGGATGTGTGTATTCTGTCCTGAGCATGCATATTTTGCTCATATATTTACTGGGATGTGCATATTCCGCCTAGGGTGTGTGTGTTTCCCACCCAAAATATTTTAGGCTTGAGATTTATGGGTCTCATCCCTACATAAATAAAAATGGTCTAATTGTTTCACATGCACTGATTATGATCTATTAATGTTGTTACTTGGCAAGAATTCTTATGTTAATCATACTCTTTTTAATAAATTCCTCATCTATGACTTGCTTATCATCATTTAAAGTTCATATTCTTTTAATATCCGCTTGGGTGGTTCTTTCCTCTTCTATGGGACACATCATTACATTTGATATATTTTATTTCATAATGTTTCTCAGTCCCCGATTTAGTATGCACATACCATCATGTAAGCTTATGCATCTACTTTTCTCCTTTTTCTAGGGTATGCTTCCAACCCCAGGTGTAGGATAAGGAGAAGAAAACAAAGCTTCATCGAGACAACTTTGAGAGTAGCTAAACCTTCTTGGGAGATAGATTGGAGGTCATTAGATAACCCTCTATTGGTTCCATGTTTTAGTTTTCATATGTATCACCCTGCATGATGACGGATAGTGATAATATCGAGCATTATAAAAGTTAGATATTTTATATTCCGCTTCTACATCGGGTATCTTGAATCATACTTTGAATAAATTGGTTATCATCCCTTTTATGAAAAAATATTGTTGTTTGTCATATGGGGTGTTTTTTTTATTTAATTTAATAGGCAGTGGATACCCTCTCTGGTCCTACTCCTTTCCCCTACCCACGAGACACTTTGTGACCTCCTGTGATTTTCTATGTTAGTGCCCCCAACCCCTCATCGACGCCTCCAACTCCTCCGTTGGCCTCCTCCTAGCTACGACAGCTGATTGACACTCCCCCACTGGCCTCACTATTGCTACTCACTCCTTCGTAGCACACTATTGTCACTCTAGCATTGACTAGCTCTGCTACTCCTCTATAGGCCTACCCCTCCTCCTCCTCACTGCCTCTTCCATTATTGCAACTATTGCCTCATCCACAACCCGTCAGATTCTTTCAACTCCTCCATCGACCCTGACTTTTTCATCAACTCCTCCTCACCACCTATGTTGCTTCTACCTTACCACCCTGCTTCTCTAAATCCAAAATGACGCCCTTCTGCTGCTCCAAATCCATGTCGAAGGTGACACCAAGTCCCCACTAGTGCGAGGTACATTGGTTGTGCCATGCCCTGCCCTTCTCCTTCATCTTTTTGCAATGAACATCATGTTCTACTGCTCCAAATAGGATTGTTGATCATGGTCAATATGTGTATAACTTGATGATGATGAAATATAATGATATCCCAAGATATTAGTCATATTACAGTGATAGTGATGTTAGAGTAGGATTGCTAGACCATAAGAACCATAGCTCATTTTCCAATATTGAATTATTTTTTGCAATAACTATGTTGATGCATGAATTTGATGATTTACAATAACTATGTCTATGAATGTGTTGATTTTATAAAATTGTTGGCTTCATAGTCATTGTTTGAATAATATGCTAGCCCTAAGAAATAATTGGGGTGTTCTTAGTCAGAAAATGAGTTTTGAATTGGTCATGGGGTTTGGTTGAATATTATGTGTGAATAATATATGTAAGCCCTAATATTTAAACCCTAATTTGTGAATTCTAATGTGTAAATCAATGATTTCTAAACCCAAATATGTAAATGCTAATATATAAAATCTAATCTATAAACCCCAGATTATGAACTCTAATTTCTTAACCATGTTGTTGGCCAAGAAATCCATCCAATATTTACGCATTAGGATTAGATCTTGGATAGTCCCTGATTTGGGATTATTCTTGAGCACTTCATCTCACTTAGGATGTAAGTGTATAATATGTGTTCGGTTTCAATAAATTTTGAAAACATTTCCCCTTTTGATCTTTGGATACATATGTAGGTGGGTATTTTCCCATCTACACTAGTACTTGGAGAACTATGAGGAAATGTTGCCAAACTTTATTGAAACGAACATGCATTATACACTTTCTACTGATATGAAGTGCTCAAGAATGGGATAGGTGGTACATATTCATGAATGTGAATGCTAATAGATGATTAGGGCTCAATTCAAACATATATATAGCATAGGAACATGGAAAATAACCTAGAGATAGGTTCTATTGCTCCTATAGGAATTGTAGTAACAACTTGAAAGTTGACATTGTAGACATGATCAAAGATCATGTCATGTGCAATGGGATTGTGCAGTGCTATACATAATGGTACTGGCATGAAGAGATTCCTAGTATGATATCAGCAGATGTCAGTAGTGGTAGTTGTTTCGAATAAGAAATGGATGATGATGTTGATGAGAATGAACTAATTTTGACATACATGGTTGATGTGATGCTAGATAGTTGTAGGGTAAATGTTACAGATCCAACTCACTTATTTAGAAACATTGTGCATGATGCTAAGAAACTATAATACTTAGGTTGTACTAAGTTTACCTAGTTGAACATTATGTTGAGATTGTATACCTTGAAAGCTAACAATAGATGGAGTGAAAAAAGCTTCACTTCTCTATTTTCTTTGTTAAAATAAAATCTCCCTGAAGGCAACGAGCTTCAATCTCAAAATAAAAAATGAAAAATATATTGTTCTCAATGGAATGGAGGCTAAGAATATGCATGCATGCCCTAATGATTGTGTGTTGTTTCAAAAGGATTGTATCGATCTGAAAGAATGTCTGAAATATGGGGCTTCTATGTATAAAATGGTGACATCTAGTTAAACCAAAGAAGTGTCTCCTATCAAGGTGATATGGTATCTACCTATAATACTATAGTTTCAATGCTTGTTTGCTAATACTGTAGATGCACAAAATTATCTTGGCATGGAGAGGTAAGGAAAAAAAATGATGGTATGATACAACATGTGTCTGATTCCCCACAATAGAAGAAGATTGATCTCTTGTACCTAAATTTGGTGAAGAAGCAAGGTATTTGATACTTGAACTTTGTAATGATAGGATGAATATGTATGGAACATTACGACCAACATAGCACTTGCCCTATCATGATTGTTATGTATAATATTCCAATGTGGTTATGTATGAAGAATATATATGTCATGTCTCCCTTGCTGATATCAGGCCACAAACAACCTGGCAATGATATTTGTATTTACCTTGGACCATTGATTGATGACCTAAAGAAAATTTGGGAAGAAGGTGTGATGACTTATGATGCTTTGTGTGGAGATATGTTTAATTTACATACTACATGTTTTGCACTATTAATGAATTTCCATCTTATGGGAACTTGTCAGGTTACTATGTCAAAAGAACCAAGCATATGTATGTGAGGAATATATTGATTCAATCTGACTAAAACATGGTGGTAAGACTATATTGTATGGAAATATGGCATAAGATATGATAGCGGAAACAAATTTTTTACTGTCGTATTCCCCTAAGGCAGTAGATTGTATCAACAACTATATAAAGGGAAAGAGGGTTGCAAGGTAAATACTTGATCCTTAAGGAAGGTCAACGAATATCTCTTGTTGCAGCATGCTCCTTTCACTTAGACAGCATTGACAATGGCCTCCCAGTTGATCACCATAGATGATGATTGATTGTATCCTCCTAGTGAGCGACAAAGGCCTCCCCACCTCTATTGTAGTCTACAAGGACCACTGAGAACTCCTATCATTCTAGATGAACAGACAAGAAGGAGTTGTCCCTTATAGTCAATGTGCTAGCAAAGACTTCCTCTCCCAATTGTCTCTCCCTTGCTATCCCTCCCTTTGACGAGTAGGACTTGCTCAGGTCCTCATGAAACCACAAGTGTGAGAAGACAACAATTGTTAGAGCTTATTTTTGTGTCTCTAGAAATCCTTGAATACCCCTAGGAGTTCTAGTCTAAGTAGGAGTCAAATAGATAGAAATTCATAAAATTTCCGGAACCTACAAACCATGAACCGATCACTTCACTAGTGAACTGGCCAGTTCACACATGAGACAATTGGTTTAATACTTGAACTGGTCATTTTAGTATGTTTCCTATTTGAAATTGTATCGACATTTAATATTCAATTAACACACAACATAATGTCAACATTAATCCTTGATCCAATCATATTGATCAACCAAATAGGTGGTTCATAACCTAAACCTATTGGTTCACAAATCTCAGATGATCAGTTCACTTGTTGAATCCGCCTTTTTAGAGTTCTAGTTGCCAATGTTGGTTCAAATTGACCTGACACTTGAGTTGTTAGTTCAACACTTGAACCAGTCGGTTCACAGTCCTATCAGTCAATTCTCAACTATTATTGTTTAAATTGAATACATAAACACATTAGTAATCAATTTAAACATCATTCATCAATAAAATCCTATTCAAGATGATCCTATGTGTGACCATATAGGTTCCAAGTTACACTAGCACTGAATGTCCATAAAAAACTTATGACATCACAAGCAATTAGTGGTATCTAGCCAGACATCATTGCTACCCAAAAAATTGAAAAGATGGAGAATGACTTCAACCTACAATCTGTGATTGGTGCTATAATTATCATATAGTTCCTTTGTCACTAATATCTAGAGTGAACTCAAGGTATGGAATCGTCATCCTATTAAACATTCAATCCATGTTCCTTAAACTAGAATTGACTGTCTAATATATATGTAAGCTCAATATCACATATTGACTCACACAAGCATGGACAAGCATTTCTTAGTTTCTCTTATCAAGTGGCCATGATGTCATACTCATGTAGGAGGGAGAGATCCCATCTACATCACTCACAATCATCCCTCTATGTCACAATGGACCCAAGCACCACGTTTATGGCAACCCTTATTCAAGGTCACAATGGATGATGTCAAAGTACATCGAACGACATGTGATGAGTGTAGTTATTTTAGGTCTAAGAACCATAATCATCACTAACACTATGAAAGATGATTCTAACTACCAGTCATGGTTTCCATGCATCACTCTCAATATGGGTATGTCTGATCTAGTGTTCTCTAACAAGTATCTATGTTTTTGTTTGATTTGACATATCATGACTTAATGAGATGCTTGCATCAACCGACATACACTCTACTCTAATGTGTTATTGTTGTCTATCAACCTTCCACAATAACATTCAACTAGGAACATAACAAGAACGTTTATACTCTTAACATCTATATGATCTCATTATTCAGGTCCTCAACCTAAAGACATATGTCATTGAGTAATATCATTCTATGGACATTTATTATGTAACATCATTATCCAATAAGTGAATAAAACAAAATAAATTGGAAGATTTCCCACTATTATCAAATTGTTTACAAGATATGACATTACAATCATTATATGATTGGCCCTTTGGGCATACATACCAATAGACTCCCCCTTGCACTTAGAGTAAATCACCCATGACCTTAATCCAAAGTGATCTAACATGACCTTCACGCTTCTGTTATGAAAGTGATTTTGTCAAGGTGTCATTCACATTTCTCTCAATTGGTCATCTATAAATCTTCACATCTACTCATTGTGCGATCTTTCATATGAGATGGAACCATCATTGTATGTGCTTGGAATGCTGATGTGATCTAAGTTTCTTAGCTTGTACAATAGATCCATTGTTGTCACAATATAGCTCAATTGCATTGCTGATTTCTGGAACCACCCCAAGTTCTGAGATGAACTTCTTGATCCAAATAGCTTCCTTTGCTGCATTGGATGCAACAACATACTCAACCTCTATTGTAGAATCAACAACTGTCACTTTCTTGAAACTTTTCTAGCTCATAGACCCCTTGTTGAGGAAAAAAACACATCATGATTGCAATCGATAATCATCTATTTCAGTTTGGAAGCTTGCATCGGTGTAACCCCTTACACCCAACTCTTCCTCACTACCATAGATAAGAAATTGATCATTAGTTCTTCTCAAGTAGTTAGGGATGTTCTTTATGGAAATCCAATAACTCTCATCGAGATTTGACTGATATCTTACTGATATCTACTCATCATTCTTAAGGCATACGAGACATCGAGATGAATGCATAACATTGCATACATGATAGATCCAATCGCAGATGCATATGGAATCTTACTCATGAGCACCTGTTCTTCACAAGAACTCAGACATTGGGATTTAGAGAGGCTAATTCTATAAGACATGGGTGAATTCCCTCTCTTTGAGTCCTACATGCCAAACATTTTTAGTACTTTGTCAATGTATGTACTCTAGCTTAGGCCAAGAAGCTTTCTAGATCTATCTCCATAAATCTTGATTCCTAGAATATATGATGATTTGCATAAATCCTTCATAAAGAAGGTATTTCCTATCCAGGTCTTTACCATATATAAAGTAGGGATATCATTCCCCATCAATAGTATGTCATCTACATACATATGAGGAATACAATTATGCTCCCACTAACCTTCTTGTACACACAAGGTTCATCTTCATTTTGACTAAAACCAAACTCTTTAACTGTCTTGCCAAAATGAGATTCCATAACTGAGATGATTTCTTCAATCCATAGATTGACCTTTGTATCTTATAGACTTTATTGGCTTCCTTTGGATTTATAAAACCCTTAGGATGTGTCATGTACACATCCTCAAGAATATTCCTATTAGGGAAAGAATTTTTAGCATCCATCTTCCAAATCTCTTAGTCATAATAAGATGCAATGGAAAGTGTGATCTTGATGGACGTAACCATGGCAACTGGTGAAAAATTTTCATCATAAGTAAAACCTTGAATTTGTTTGAAACCTTTTTGCAACCAATCTTCCCTAATAGGTTTGTGCATTATCATCCACGTAGGTATTCTTCTTGAAGACCTACTTTCACCCTATGGGTTTTACCCCTTCAGATGGATCCTCTAAGGTCCATACCTTGTTGGTGTACATGGATTCCATCCTAGATCTCATGGCCTCAAGCTATTTCTCAGACTCTTCTACCTTAGTATCTTCTAGGTAGGTTGTTGGCTCATCATCTATGACCAACTCATCACCTTCTTGAGTCACAAGATAACCAAATATTTAGGCTCTAGGTGGGTCCTACTAGATCTATGAGGTTCTTGTGTTGCATGAGGAACTAGATATTCCACACTAGTTTGTGAGTCCCCTTGTTCCTCATGTACCTCTATAGGTTCAATATTTTCTTTTTGGTCTCAAACCTCTTTAGTTCTACTATCATCCCACTGCCTCCTTTGAAAATAAATTCCTTTTCTACAAATGCAGCATCCCTGGCAACAAACACTTTATTGTCAGATGGGTTATACAAGTAGTATCCCTTAGTTTCTTTGGGATATCCAATAGAATAACATTTATCTAATCTAGGTCCAAGCTTTTTGGGAAACATTTTTCTCACTTAATCTTATCATGCCGAAATCCTCATAAAAGACATTTTGGGATGCTTCCCCATCATATCTCAGATGGTGTCTATTGAAAAAATTTAGATGGTATGTGGTTAAGTGTAAATGATGCGGTTTCAAGAACATAACCCCATAAGGAAGTTGGAAGATCAAAAAAAATCATCATTGATCACACCATTCTAGTAATGTATGATTCCTTCTTTCTAATACACCATTATGTTGTTGTGTTCTAGGTGGAGCCCATTGTGATACAATACCACATGCTCACAGAAGGTCCTCAAACTCTTAGCCTGAGTATTCTCCACCTCGATCAACATGAAGTGCCTTAATACTTTTACCAAGTTAGTTATGTACTTCATTCATGAAATCCTTCAACTCTTCAAGAGTTTTTGATGTATGTTTCATCAAGTAAACATAACCATGCCTACTAAAGTCATCAGTAAAGGTAATGAAGTATTAATTATTACCTCTAGCATTTTTTTCTAAAAGGGCCACATACATCAGTATGTATGAGTCTGAATAGATCACTAGCCCTTTCACTGTTACCAGTGAAGGGATTCTTTGTCATCTTACCCAACAAACAAGATTCACATGTATCTATTGATTCAAAATTAAATGATCTGAATAACCATCTTTATGGAGTGTGGATATGTGTTTCTCATTTATGTGCCCTAGACGACAATGCCAAGGGTATGTTTGGTTTGAGTTATCGAGTTTTCATCTTTTGATATTTACATTGTACATGCTTGTCTCCAGATTTATCAACTATAGACCATAAGACATTGGGATATTGCCATAAAAGATCCCATCTTTACTAATAGAACATTGATCATTCTTTATGAGAAATTCGAATCCATTCTTGTCCAAACAAGATCCATATATGATGTTCTCATAAATGGAAGGTATAGAATAATAGTTCTCCAACTCTATTATAAGCCCACTCAGTATGGATAACTCATAGGTTCCAACTGCACTGGCAGCAACTCTTTCTCCATTAGCAACGTGCAGTTCAACCTCACCTTTCTTCAAAGGTTTACTTCTTTTTAGATCCTTCACATTTGAGAAAATGTGTGATCCACATCAGGTATCTAGTACCCAAGATGAAGAAGTAGCAATGTTAGTCTAAATTATATATATACCTAAAGTAGAGATCTCTATCCATTGCTTCATCTTCCTAGGTTTCCTTATCCCTCTCCTTATTTTGAGTGCAGAATACTTGGACATCAACTTGGCCTCAGAACACTTCTTTCCCTTGCCTTTATCTTTGAACTCTATTCCGCTGGTCACCAACATGGGTTTGTCCTTCTTGTGTGCCTCAACATTTATCAACTGTCAAATAGCTCAAATAGGGGTTTAGTCAAGTTACTCAAGTCATAACACTCAATAAACTATCTATATGATTTAGGGAATGATTGCATAATCATATTCATGGACAACTCTTGACCTAAAGGAAATCTCAATCTCTCTATATGTTCCACATGCCCAATCATATTGAGCACACAAGGCTCTACTAGATTTCCCTCTATCATTTTTCACTCAAACAACTCCTTAGAGAGATTATACCTTTCTTAATTTTTGTTTTATTTATGTAACGCATAGTTCATAGAGCCCAATATAAGGTTTTTAATGTCCACGGTATTATTGGCATCCTTCAAGTAAGCATCCATTTCAGCCTTAGGTGTATATGGAGTGGGTTCTACTGGTATTGGTGTTTCATGGACATAGAGAACGCTTCTCAAAGTCCTGAACCAGAAATGGAATTTTATCCCACTTGGATTTTCCTTCTCAAGGACAGGTCGCAATGATTGGGTGTTTTCTGTTTATATCTACAAGAGTAAATTGTGCACTTTATATAAATACTTTTGATTTAATTTGAAAATATTAATGATATTAATTAGTCCTTTAATTAATTATTGCTCCCATTATTTTGTTCATATCGATAGACTTCACTACCAATTCAGAAGATTGCAACGTACAATCTTCTAGTGATTCAAGATCCATATTTCATGAAATCTTGATTCAGCTTTCGATGATCACCTACAACTTGACTATTTAAGTAGGCAACTTTTGTGAATTGAATCTTATGCAACTCTTAGATAGATGGTGAGAACAACTCCTTGTCACAATCCATATCCATGCTTCTAGGTCCTTAATCTCATTAAGATCATATGGTTAAGCCATACCCAAAAGACAACATGATAGATTATGTACCCTTCTTTAACAGATCTACATATCTACCATCACACTTCCATGAGATAGATGGTGCACCATGCTTTGGTATAACCTACACTTAGTAGATCAAGCTTTTCATGTGTTGCTTTTGAAATCATCTTAGGCTTAATATTTGCTGAGGGATTTATATTTATAAATATATATACATATGCAATCACCACATACTTATAGTACATATTATTTACATGTTATATCCACAGACGAAACATGCAATTATAAAACACAAAATATGGTTATGGTCATACTATTGTAATTCCTTGGAGCCACAAGGAATTACTACCACCTAAGCTCCAAATCATATGTATCAAGTTGTTATTGATGAACATATGTGAACGAACCAATCTAGGTCGGTCAATTCAACTCTTGAACTGATCAGTTTGCCTCCTATTTAGTCAGTTGGCCTCTTAGATCGGTCATCTGGTCTCCAGTCCAGGTGACTTCTGGACACCTCCAGTCGATCGGTCAAGTTATCAGTCGATAGTTTGGCTCCTCCTATCATTGGGCCTCCTCGGTCCTTTAGTCGATCAGTTTGTCTTCTGAAATGGGAAGTCTGTCTAGGGAAGAATGACTTCTTCACCATAATAAGAATTAAAACTATCCCAATCCTATTTAACATATTACATGGTAATAAGGAAACCTTGAATTATATTCAAGGGGAGCATAGGGAGGAATGGATTAATACTTTTATACATAGAAAAGGAGATAGAGGCTAGGTATGAAAAATGGGATATAAATAAGAATAAAAAACATCCAACCAAGCACAAAGATCTAATCTTATTGGACATAACCATGCTAACATACACCATCAAAATCAATATTAGGGTGTAGAGTATAAATTGCATATATATACATACATATATATTGGGATCCTATGTGGTGTTTAATCATATATGCACATTAATCATTTAAATATTCACATCACATGTAATAGCTAAATGGAAAAATCCAAAAATTGATCCTATCAATTATATCCCAAAATATAGTAAATTAACCTACCTAACACCATTGTGGGAAATATGGCATTAGATACGGCAGCAGAAACAAAATATTTACTATCATATTCCCCTTAGTTAGTAGATCATGTCAACAACTATGTGACGGGAAAGAGGATTGCAAGGTACTTATCTGGTCTTGGAGCAAGTCCATCGACTATTCCTTGTTGCAGCGTGCTCCTTGCACTTGGACGACATTAGTAGTAGCCTCTTGATTGATCACCATGGACGAAAGTTGACTATGTCCTCCTAGAGGGTGTCAAAGGCCTCCTCACCTCTATAATAGTCCACATGCATAACTGGGTACTCTTATTTTTCTAGATGAATAGACAAGAAGGAGTTATCCCTTCTAGTCAATGTGCTAACGTTGACTTACTCTTTCAATTATCTCTCTGTTTGACGATAGAACATGCTCATTCTCTCATGTAACCACAAATGTGAGTAGACAACAATTGTTAGAGTATATTGTTGTGTATCTAGAAAGCCTTTACTGCACCTCTATTCATAGGAGGGTCAAGGTTAGGAGTTCTAGTATGAGTTGGAGTCATAGAGAGAAAATTTCATGAACTACAAACCATAAACCGGTCAGTTCACACATGAGACAATCGATTCAACACTTGAATCCATTATTTCACTATGTTTCCTATTCGCAATTGTATTGGTATTTAATATTCATTGATACACAACATGATGTCAGCATCAACCCTTGATACAATCGTACTAATTAACCAAATGGTTGGTTTATAACCTGAACCTTCACAAATTTGAGTGATCAGTTCACTTGCTAAACTGGTGATTTAAGAGTTCTGATTTCAAATGTTGGTTCAAATTGACCTTACACTTGAATCAAATGGTTCAACACTTGAACCGGTTGGTTCAAAGTCCTGTCAGTCAATTTTCAACTATTGTTGCTTAAATTGAATACCTAAACACCTAGTAATCAAGTCAAACGTCATTCATGAATAAACTCCTATTTTAGGTGTATCCTATGTGTGTGACCCTATAGTTTCCAAGTTATGTTGGTAGTGAATGTTCATAACAAACATATGACATCATGAGCAATGAGTGGTATCTAGCAAGACGTCATTGATACCCAAGTAATCAAAAAGTTAGAGAACAACTTCAACCTACTATTTGTCATTGGTGTTATAGTGATTGTATAGTTCCTTTTTCACTGATATCTAGAATGATCTAGAGGCATGGAATCATCATCCTATTAAATGTTCAATCCATGTTCCTTGAACTAGAGTGGACTTTCTGAGATATGTGTAAGCTCAATATTATACATTGGCTAAGACGAACATGACCATGCATTTCTCAGTCTCACTTATCAAGTGGCCAAGATAAAATACTATTATAGGAGGGATAAATCCCATCTACATCACTCATAGTCATCCCCATGAGTCACAATACACCCAAGAACCACCTTTATGGCAACCTTTATTCAAGGTCACAAACTCAAGACAACCCGAAGAAGAGATCAGGGATTTCTCTAATGAAATAGAAACTTGCTTTTATCTCATACTACTATTTCAATACATAATCGAATGTTTTCAAAAAACAAGAAAAATCTTTCTCATATCAAATGAAACCATGCTATTATTACTTAGTGCTCATATTTCATATGGCGAAGGCATAGTCCACTTTTTTCTCTCGAATCATAACCTCATTGGTGCCAAGCGTGAGGTTTTGTTTATTACATAACTATAGAAGAGGATATTCAATCCCATTGAAGTGGCTAATACTAGATTATTGCATTGAAATCTGGGTTTAACCATTGCATATCATCATAAATATTGATTCCAGGTGATACCGACAGATGATATCAAAGTACATTAAATGACATTTGATGAGTGTAGTGATTTTAGTTCTAAGAACTACAATCACCACCAACACTATAAGAGATGATTCTGACTACCAATCATGATTTCCATGCATCATTCTCAAGGTGGGTCTGTCTGATACATTATTCTCTAACAAGTGTATATGTGTTTGGTTTTATCACATATCATGACATAATGAGATTATATCATCAAACAACACACACTCCAGTCTTATATGTCATTTTTTTTTATCATCCTTCCATAATAACATCCAACTAGGAACATAACAAAAATGTATATACTCTTGACATTTGTATGATCTCATTGTTTAGGTCCTCAACCTAAAGGCATATGTCATCGACTAATAGCATTATATTTTAATATGTAACATCATTAACTCATAACTGAATGAAAAAAGAATAAGTTGGAAGATTTCGTTTATTATTAATCAAATCATTTATAAGATATGCCATTACATTAATCATATGATTGGAGCTATGGGCATACATACCAACATGTATATCTTGGTCATCATAGGTTTCTACTAAAGGTGCATCCCTACTGAAAGTTGCACAAAACACTCAATGGCTCAACTGAGGAACGGAGTTCCTCTAAACGTATGTCAGGGGAGGTTGTTTATGTAAGAGTAAATAGCATTGTAAATCATTTTGCTAAAAAATCATGTACTACTCCCATAGGTGAAAAGTCTTTATTCAAAAAGAGGTCAATATTCTGGGATCTTTTTTAGTGGAGTTCTTTGACAGTTTTGACATTGTATCGACATCATGCATGTTGAGAAAAATGTTTGTGATAAAATCATTGGTACTTTGCATAATATAAAAGGCAAGACTAAAAATGGCATCAAATCTAGAATGGATCTATGTGAAATGGTTATAAGTAAAGAATTAACAAAATTAGTCACCAAGGGTCTCTACACATATTTACCTCCTTCTTGTAACACCTTGTTTACATCGGAGAAGAGAACTTTTTATGAGTGTTTGCTTAATGTTAAGGTACTACAAGGATACTTAACCAATATCTATAGATTGGTATCAATTGAGGATCTGAAGCTATTAGGTCATAAATTTCATGATTGTCACACTCTAATGCAACATATATTTCCTATGGCTATTTGACATATCCTTCTTGAGCATGTTAGGTTTGCAATCACTAGACTTTGCTTATTCTTCAACATTATATGCAGCAAAGTAATTGATTATGTGATTCTAGATAAGTTGCAAAGAGAAGTTGTTGCTACCATGTGCCAACTCGAGCAATATTTTTCCCCCACATTATTTGATATTATGGTACATCTGGTTGTCCATTTGACTAGGGAAGTGAAAATATTAGGTCCAGATTCTTGCACTGGATGTATTGTTTTAAGTTGTACATGAGTGTTTTTAAAGGTGATGTTTTGAGGGATTATCATTAGGGGCTATGTTTCTAGGGAGGTTATGGATTTTAACAATGACTTTTCAGTTGCAACAAAACTCCTGCTAATGTTGTGAATCTTGATGTTTATTCTGACAAAGATACTTGGGGAGAATGAATAATTAACATTATTCATGAGCAATGGGAACAAGAACACTTGTATGTTTTACACAACATTGGCAATTTGGGTATTTATAACACCGAACATGCCAACAATCTCAAGACAGATTATCCCCAATCCAGTTGAATGTGGCTTGCTAGGGATCATAATTGAACATTTATGAGGTGGTTTGAAGACAAAGTATTTAGAAACTATCTCAAACACCAAATAATGTTACATATACTATAAAATGGCTCACGTATAAGCCAAAGACGCACATTACATCTTATGAAGGGTTTGACATAAATACATTTTCATACTACACAAAAGGTCAAGATGGTAACTGTTGTCCAAATTAGTGAGGTCACCCAATCGTCTTCATTGTAAATTTCTAATGCCAAGGATAAGAGTCAACATGAAGGAAAGATGTCTTATTACGGTGTCATTGAAGACATATGGGAAATTGACTATAGTGAGTTTAGAGTTCCACTATTTAGGTGTAAATGGGTAGATAACAATAAAGGAGTTGTAATTGATGAACTAGGTTTCATAATAGTGAATTTTGAGTGGACAGGAGAGAAGTATGAACCATTCATCATGGCATCATAGACAAAATAGGTATTATATATCAATAATTCTATAAAATAAAATTTATATGTCATTATTCATTTGAAAATATAGATAATTTCAGATCATATTGATGAAGAAGAGTACTATGAAAAGTATGATGAGTCTATTCCAACATCTATTGGCTAACCAAGTGTAGATGTTGAATCTAACACGGATGACTATACACGTGAATATCACTTAGAAGGGATATTAGTTTAAGTTATACTAAATGTACTATTTTATATGTTGTTTGCATTATACAATATGTATCTGACTTTTTCATAAGTGATTTCACTTTTTCATATGTAATCTGACTTTTTATTATGTGATGTGACTTTTCATATGTTTACTTTTGATTTCATAGATGGCATCTTACCAGGAGCACAATGATCTCGAGCATCAAAATCTTGAGCGTGAGGATCCTGCTAGGCCTCCTGACCAGGGTGATGACAGTGTTGGTAAATCTAAACGTAAGAGAGGGATAAATTTGATGAAAATTGCCTCATATAGGGAAGTGAAGAAGGATGTCATAGAATTTAATGAAGTAGGCATGTTGATTACTAAAACGTTTGTCAGCTACTATGGTGTCCTTGGTCGAAGCAAAGTGCCTCTACGTGTTGATGATTGAAGATAATTCAGTAACACTACTAAAGACCTCATCTAGAGGGAGTTAGAGGTAATATATATGCATTTATGTTTTTTATAGTCTTTCCCCATTATTTCTTTTCACATTTCTAAAAAGTAGTGAATGTTGAGCCTTTTTAGGGCTGATATTAGCTTGATGAAAAGTTGCATTGCAAGTCTATTATGAAGCTCCTCAGGAGAAGACATAGAGATTGGTAGATAATCCTCACAAGAGACTACATCTTTGGAGACAAGACAGATAACAACCCCACTCTGTAATGGCCCTATCTTGATAAAAAAAAAGAGCTGTTGGAGTTTGTTGAGAAAAGAAAAGAATAGGCATTCAAGATATTGAATTAGTTACATTCTTATGATTTCCTATGATTAGCTAAAAATATTTCTTATTTAATTAATCAGACCATTCACGATGCTAAAAAAGAAAGGTGTGACAAGAATGAGCACAATAATTGGTTGGGTTCAAGTGGTTATATTAAATGTCACAGTTGAGAGAGAAAGAGCAAGGGCCTTCTACTTCTACTCATTCTACTACTAAGTCCTCTAGTTCTTTAGGATAATACCTCATTATATTGCATAGATCAATGCAAGGAAAAACAAAGACAAAGAAATCCCCATCCAAGATACCCAAAAGGTGGCTTCAAAAATGATAAATTTCTTGGTCTCACAATGCATGTTCATCCTAATTTTTCTCTGGATTATAATGTTTTACTGATTATTTGGTTTTGATGGTGAATAATTGTAGTTGGGTGAGAAAACAAAGTAGGGAAGGATCACCCCTCATGACACACATGATAAATTGTGGTTTCTCTAGGGATGGAAGAGCACCATGGATTTATTAGGGCCGCTGGAGCTGGGTTTGGGCTAAAATCTTATTTGTGCATCCCAACAAAAATGTAAATCTTCCAAGAAAGGTGGAATGGACCAAGATGATATGTAAAGATTAATAGTTCCAGTCTTAGAGGAGTTTAAGGCTTCTCAGAAAGTGCAAGATTCTCTAGAAGTCACAGAACTTGTACAGGGCCACATGCCTATGGAGTGTATTGGGACTAGTTCTTCATACTCACATAGCACGATCAGATTAAGTCAATTGACATATAGTTGTGATAAAGTAATCGTTAAAGTCAATATATATGTGTGTTAATTTAAAAGGTGTGTTTCATAAAATTGTTGGTGGCCAAAAAATGTCATCTTTCCATCAATGTTCCATCATACAACATTGTGGTAGATGTCAAGGCTTATCCACTCACTGATATGGTTCATGGAGTTCCCCTCCCTACTGATCATGTTCGTGTATCTGTCATATGTGTCGTTCTGATATGGAGAGAAGCACCTCTCTCATACGATCACCTGGGTGCCACCACAATCAAAAAGGTAGAAGGTAGCTTTACTGGGTGGCCTAATCGACTCATTATATTTCTTAAGATATGACAAATGTATATTAAAATTTATATATAATTAGAAGATAATATGAGAATACATGCATGTAGACCAAAACAACAAAGAAGTCACCTAAGGTTCTGAAATCTCCACTCCCACATTTTATTCCAGAGGATTTGTTTGACTCCTTAGGCCCTAATTACAAGGTGTTGACAGTATGGTTAGACAATATAGAGCAGTCAGATACCATGGTGATTGACCTTTGGGAGGAGGTTGTAGGTATAGATCTTGACATTGTTATAGTGTTCACATATGTTTCTGTTCTATTTCAGTATCAATGGCTAAAAACATCAGTGATAGAACTTTGGATACAATGAGTCTAAATACCTCATAAAATGTGAAGAATACATAATTTATAATTGTTTCCCATATACTAGCTTATTATTGTATTTATGTATGTCTATATATATATATATATATATATATATATATATATATATATATAAGTCAGGCTAGAATACACTTGAGTGTATAGATCACGTTGTACACCCCAATGGTATTTTCCTATCTAGACCGTATTTTTCTAAAATCTAATCCATTGATCTTCATGGTTACAACAATAATAGGCCACATACAAAATTTGAGCTCATTTGGATGAGTATAAGTCACTCATACAAGGACAACAAAATCGACGCACAAAAGTAATTTGAAATGCATGATTTTTACCTCCTTTAGATGCATGACCTATAAGTGCCCAAATGAGATGAAATTTATTATATAGTATTTTATTAAGATATTTAAGAAGATCAGCGGTTTATATTTTTCTAAAAGTTACTACATATTTGAAAACGACTGAGGTGTACGGTGTCTCTGGTACACTCGAGTGTACACTAGCCTGACTATATATATATATATATATATATATGGTAGCGATCTAGTGAGAAACATTCTATGGTGAGAGCATGAGAGGCATTTAAATAACTATAAAGTTGTAGCTTATTTTCAATATCTAACCTTATGGATGGGAAGAACATCATTACATTTACCTTGACACACAAAATCATCACAATCGGATATCGTTTACATTTCCATATATACAATGTACATATTTTACATCCAATGCTCAGCCTAAAACTCAATATTGAGCGTTGAAAAGTATTTGCTTGTTGTGCGTGCAATACAAGTCCTATTATTATGAGATTTTGAGGAAACGTGACTAATAGGGTATATTTCCAATCCATACAGTTAGATTATGAAAATTTGATCATTGTGCAAAGTTATTCAAATGCCTATCATGCTCTCACCAAGATATGTTTCTCACTGGATCATTTTCCTATATATATATATATATATATATATATATATATATATATATATATATATATATATATATATATATATATATATATATATATATAGAGAGAGAGAGAGAGAGAGAGAGAGATGATCCAGTGAGAAACATATATATATATACATATATGTCCATTCATTCACAACCTATGCACGTAACTAATGTTAGTTACACGTGCATCTATTTTGTAATAGGAAGGTACATATTTGTAATGAGATAGCCAACATTGTAATGAGATGACCAAAAATATAATAGGAAGAATCATTTTGTAATACTACATAAACTACTATCATAAATATAATTTTTATTGTACTCAGAGACAGAATAAAATTTATGCACTGTATTTAAAAATGAGTTTTTGTATTACAATTTTTGTTATCTCATTATAATTAGGTGTCTTTCTATTACAAAAAAAATCCACGGGTACAAAAGTTAGTTACCTGTGTGGGTAGTGAATATATATATATATATATACTAGTCATTTGTATTATGTGGATGTCGAGTTTGCAATATCAAATGTTTTATTCTAATGTCATTGATGATTAGCGATGTAGTTAGAGATCCGACTGGCGTCAAGGATTATGTGACTACCAGGATGAAGGTTTCTGGTGCTTCAAGGACCTTGGTCATATCCCCCTTCAATGTTATATAAGTTTTAGGCTTGATATTTATATTTCTATGTTATGAAAACATTGTTGTGGAATTTAACTTTTATTTTATTTTCCTTCTATTCACTTAGAAATAAGTAGTGGCATTTGTTAGTGATTGTTCTCGAAAATTGTATTGTGTATTTCTTTGATCCTTCATGTATAAAACTAACACCAAATGAGGGATTCCCGATGAAATTTTCTATTCACGTGTATGATAGTATTTTTATGCTCAACATAATTGTTAATATTTGCATCATATGGCAGTTTAATGATGAAATATATTTGTTAATTTAACTTATAGGGGTGTGAGAGAATTTTATAGTAGCGGCGGGGAAGTAGATAAAAATGAAATCAGTAGTTTGGAGGAGTTTTTATGTAGTCTTCTCATTCCAATATATATATATATATATATATATTACCAATTCTACTTAATTACATTTATCAATGTAATTGTAAATCTACATTGCCATGTACAAGAAAATGATTGGAAATGCATATATTACATGATGTTCTACATGCTGGTAATTTTCACACACATAACACAGATCAAATGTAAAGAGAAGGTAATGTCATTAGTCTTTTTTCATAATTAAAGAAGTAGTTTCATTTGATAATACAAACAATCAAATTTAAGTAGAATTACGTCTCATTCTCTGTGTAGTTTTTGACACTATAGAAGCATATACATTGGAGTAGCTGAAAGACCTACATGAACTGTGGGCAGACTGCTTCATCGAACATGTGGACTTGTCAAATATTTTGGAGGGTTAACTGATATTTTGTAGTTCAAACTTTTTATGTCAGATTTTGTTTGTAATATTATACATTGTGCACTTAAACTTTGTGGTAGCTAATTTTATATGTATTCATGCATATGTGTGTGTGAATTTAATATGAAGTGCATGAGGAGGAGAATGATGTGTATTTCTACATATGTATGAAATTTATTATGGTTTAGAAATGAATCAATTTAGTTATGAGTTCATGTATATATATGTGCATTTGAAGTGAAAAATGGATAGAATGTTGAGGTTTGTTGGAATGTTTGTGTTTATTGTATCAAATGCATATGTGTATTTGTATATATATCTTTCTTCATTGTACCCAAGATCAACAAGGTTCTTATTCTAAGATGCCACTTTTATTTGGCACGGAAAAGTGAATGCTCTGAGTCTCTAATATTTGTAGGAATGTAGTTTTTTCTGTCCTCAATAGGCACATGGTCTTGAATGAGGGAATTTATTGTTTCAAAAAGTTTGACTATCTTAGATTGGTTCAAGAAACACTTCTTGGCTAAGATTTCTTTTATTAATTTAGCATCATATGGAATCTTAGCAATCACAACAACAAAAGAAACGTGTACATAGCGCTATTTTAAAATATTAAGAAACTTTATGAAACTATTAATTTGAATTCTACTTTCAGAACTCATGAGGAAAAAAGTTTGGTTGTTTTGAATCCTTCCTTTGCACTATGCCTCACTGGATACAAAATTCATTACATATTGTTGTAGTTCCTTTTTCAATGTTTTGGCATCTTTTTTTAGGATCTAATTCACTATGGGACTCCCTATTCTCAAGGTGACTTCCTTGAATCTCTCTCTAATATGTGTATTTTGACCATTAGATACATAGACTGAAGGCCCACTAGAGTTTACTGGAGGTTTTGTCTATGAAATCTGATATTCAAGCTTCCTTGCATGTGTAACAATCCCATCTACTTTGCTAGGGAGATGATCTAAAGCATATTTTAGCACTTGTCCCTACTATCTATAGTCTTCATTCTTCTTAGCTGGTGGGGAAGCAAAGGATTCAATAAGGGACTCCAAGTTGCACTTCTAAGTTATTTGTTGTTCAGAAGTGTTAAAATTTTCAAAGTGTTGAAGATGAGAAGATTGTTGTCCATTACAACCTTAACATAAGAAATTTTGATTAGTGCTCCTTTTTTAATTGTATGTAGTTGAGAAGAACAACCTATTTTGAACATTCTCTATGACCTGATGACACGCTTTTTACGTGCGTAGAAACGCAAGTGTACGCATCACTGTAATATAGGCCTTTGTGAGGCCCGAGTCGACTTCAGGGACACGTGAATTATTGGAGACTACTACTAACTACTCGCAATCAGCTAGACCGGTTAAAAAGTTGGAGGTTGTTGTAAAATTAAAAGAAAATAAAATAAAATAAAACAAAGCAATCGATTAAATGTTTAGTTTAATCAATTCAAGTGGGAATCTTTAGGATTGCGGTTTCACCGCGGGTTTTCATTGTATGAATTTCTATTTAGTCACTCAGATTTATCTCTCTATCCGAGTAGTGGCCTGATATCAGAATTTCCCACTGTTGTGGTACAATTCACTACCTATGTCTAGGTCGGTTCCACCGTCGTAGCAACCTATACCCTAAACTAGGTGCATTAGAGTCGATCTCTCGGTATCCACCATTAACCTTACACCACCTTGTTCAAGGGATTTGTCAATTAATGTAAATTCCATCTCTTTTCAACCATTAATTCTTCTTTCAAAGTAATTAAGGGCATTAGATTATTATTATGGTGATCAAGCATAACAATATAATTGAGAAAACAAAATTATACCACAGATTTAAGAGATAAATGATAAATTACTATGATAAAATTGTCATACAATGATTTCCCGGGCTACTCCCGTTCCTAAAGACAAAGGGGATTAGCCCTGCATGTTCATCTCAGAGAAAAATGTGGTAGAGAAAAAGGGAAACATGGAGAAAAACGTGATTGAGTGGTGAAACCCCTGAACAGAGAAGATCCAAGCGCTCCTTGGCGTAGAATACGCGTTCTCCCACCTTTCAGTGGTGCAAAACATCTTCTTCGGCGTCTGGAATGGCTGGGGCGTGCTTCTGGGCTCCGTTCTTCTCTCCACACCTTCTCGGGACGTGTGCAGTGGCTAATGACGTGATTCCTTCCTCTTGGCCGCCGTCATTAGGTATAATCACCGAGTTAGGTCGCCAAAATATCACAACTGTCGGATTTAGATCGATCTGAAGCAAACTTGTATCTGATGGTGTCGATACCATCGACACAGGTCGATGGTATCGACCTTGTGCAGTATCGGCAATTCTTCTTTCTCTTCATTGTAGCGCCTGATGCTAGCTTGATACCATCGACGCGGGTCGATGGTATCAACAACCTGTGGCGATGGTTTTTTCCTTTTGTGTCGTTGTAGCTCCACTTGTCGATAGTATCGACTTTTGTGTCGATAGTATCGACTCTCTTCTGCTCCTTGTGGCTAGCAACCTGTGGTCATGTCGATGGTATCGACCACTGTCGATGGTATCGACAACAGCAGATATTTATTTTTCCTAAAATTTCAACACAAAACCACATAAGCTGAAACAAAACATATTCTTGTAATAATTTATACTCAAAATACTAAATTAAGGGAGATTTGATATAGAGAATGATCATAGACCAAACTATATGAATTATGCAATATTAACCACCAAAATGACTAATAAATGCATAAAACACAAATAAAACAAGTATATAAATGCGACTCAAAATCATCGCATCAAACTCCCTTAAGCTTGAACATTTCTCTCCCTCAAGCAACTAAACCTTAGAATAGAATTGCCAGAGTCAACTAAAGAACAGATCATCACAACGACATTACCATATGATCCCCACCGGACATTCACATTCTGTCCCTCACTAACCACGGAATGATAATTACCCTAAAGGCGACAGTAATCATCCATAAAAGATATCTATCTCAAAACTGATGAACACTATCATATAAGGCAGTTAACATAATAAAATTCGCCGGTCCAGACTTAGTGCATCTTGTGATCTCCTATACTACGTTGCTCGCCCTAACTACTATCTACATAGAAGCAGCTCTCCTGATATTCACAAATGAGGAGAAAATCACGGTGGCCTACCAATTCGAGCAATGGGTGGATGAAATGGGTGGCTCATGGAAGAAATGGAAGCATTATACGGTTTCAACATGCATAAAACAAAAATGCCCTAAATGATGCATTTGCACATGAACATGCCCTAATGCCTACGATTGGGTGGAATGATGCATGCACTAACATCTCGTCTCAAAATGAGATGGAATATCTAACTGAGCTACATCATGTACTTACTCATCTTAAAATGCAAGTGAGACTATGTTCCTTTCTCCTTCTTATTCTACTTGCTTCTCAATAATTTCTTTTTCTTTTTCATTTTTTCATTTTTTTTCTTTCTTTCTTTCTTTTTTTTTATTTTCTTTCTTTCCGGCCCTTATATCCACAAATGACATTGAATAATTTGTTGGGCTTACTTTTTCTGCATAGCTCAAAGATTTGAATTATTTAGAAGGTATGGAACAAGTTAATCACCTTAAAAAAAAATAAGATACATGATGTGCTCTATGCAAAAGAATTATGAATGCAACACCTAAGAATAATGTGCATGTATAACTATTCTAATTTTTTATTTTCATGCAAAACATGTGAAAGTGGTTGCAATGCCAGACCTATCTTCATGAGATTCAATCAAAAAGATTAAAACCGTAATGTACTTCCAATTCTTATGGTGGATTGTGAAAAACAATGAGGTTGAAAGATCACAAGACTAATTGACTGAACCTTTGAAAATTATTATATGTCCCTCCTTACTGACCTATGTAGTAGTTAAGAGGTTTCTCTCTCTTACTTCAAATTAGAGTCTCATTATCATTTGGTCAGTTTAGGCTCACACAACCAAATCCGTCCACTTTTCATGAATCATGAGGAATGTACAGTTGTGATATTCTGTTTTAGAGTTGACAAAACCAATCATTTTCTTAAGTTATGTGCTCAAAGTTGAACAACACAAATTTGCGAACACTCAAATTTTTAATTTTCCCTTAACCCATGTACAAGCAAATTAGATGACACATGACTTAAGACATCCACAATTACACTAGATAGAATGTGGATCCTACAAACAAACTAAGATTGCAAAAAATAAATGACAAGAACAAACAAAATAAAACAAAAAAAACTGAGAAAATAAAAGATAGAGTTGTTCCAACTCCCCCCCCCCTAAGCTTGAATTCGACTATGGCCTCATAGTCAAAAACAATCTTAAAGGTTGGAACAGAGATACCGATTTACTCTTCTGGCGGAAGCGGGTACTGTAGGGCCGTGGGGTCCCAGGATGGGTACTGCCCCTGAAAGCTAGGATCATATTGGGGCATGGGTGGAGGTTGTGGATAACCCCCAAAGTAGTTCTAGCTCCAATAATGATCATAAAAGGGATGTTGTTGCATCTCCATCCTATACAACCTGTCATGAATCGGTTGTTGGTTGTCGAGGAGGAGGCGCTCATTCTCAAAGATAGCCCTCTGATTGTCAAGTAACCGGTTCGTCATCTCCTGAATACCGGTGTACACTGTTGTATGGTGCTGCTGTGTTTGTTGTATATCCTGCAGCATGGCATACATTCCTTGCATCGAATAAACATCCTCGCTTGGCTGCGAGGGCGATGGTGGTGGCAGAGGCTGTGAAGATGAAGATGCACCCGGATGCATGCGAGGACGCTTCCTAGGTGCTACTCGTGCCCAAAGAGGAGTGTAGGCCTCCTCTTTCTCTTCAGCCTCGTCATCATTATTGTTGTCATCGCCGTTGTCTTCATCGGAGTCAGCAATGGCTATGATGGACCATCGGAAATGTTGAGCACCCTCGATATGGAAGACAGGGTCAGGAAGCGAGCATTCTTGATATGTGTGGTTTACATGGCATTGAGCATAAGGTAAACCATCCCGAAGAAAGATAAGGTTTGATCGATGAAGATGTTGCAAATTGACCTTGCTTCTGTTGGAGAGAGGAGTCAAGGTTTAGAAGTTCAACCCAAGATAGTGGGCCAGCGGTGTGATGAGTCCTCCAAAATGAATTTGGAGCCTTACGCGTACTCTGCTTTACCGCTAACACCCGCTGCAGAAAAAATGCTCCCCAGTTGCACTCTTGGCGCTTCGAGAGTTTATGCAAGAAAAACAATTCCGTCTCCTAGAATTTGCTAAGAGACAGATCACCCCTAGAAAATAGGGTGGAACACAGCATCCGATGAAGAATCCGCACAAACGGATGCTCGAAGTCTACTACCGCTGCGTTGTGGTAGCTCACTGATTTGCCCGGCAGCATTGTCACGAGCTCGGCGAAGATAGCATCGTAGTCAGTCCGGTTGTCTGGCCATCGGTAGTCAGTTCGCCCATGGTTCCAGTTGTAGATCTTATTGAACTACCTGAGTGTAAGATTGTAATCATTGTTGTACAGCTAGAAAGACACACGACCCTTGATCCACTCATGGTCCGTGGCGATGATGTCGTTTGGAACGACACAGATGTCCAGCGACGCCATGAATTCTGCCACCAGCTCCTTGTAAGTAGGCCATTCATTGAAGAATGGATGGCCATCAACATGGTATTCCAGCTCATCGAGCGTCCTGCCTGTGTGTCTCGCCTGCCCCTTTAGAATGTAGGCCAGATTTGCCTCGAACCCCAAGTTGCGGATCATCTCCCACTCAACATAGCGGGTCGGCTCAATTTTCCTCTTCATGATCTCCTCGTAGATCTTCTTGACCTCTACAGACGGATGAACAATCTGTGGGCGTGAAATCGATGCAGTCGGTGGAGGCATGAATTCTGGAATGTCCATCGGATTGGCGCATGAAGAAGACGCACTGGCAACATGCACCATGATTGCGGAAGAAGGAGAAGTAGAAGAAGGAGCTCGGTGCAGGTCGGAGGAGAAAATCTCCGCTCGATGAAGAACGTGCTCCTGGATGCTCATCGCCGGGCTCAGATTGCTCTGGAGGACGCACGGCACAAGTAGAGGAAGAACTCGTTGAAGGTGTGACGTCATATGAAGACAAGCCCTCCCTTATATAACTGACGTCGGCGCTGCTGTGTGCCCGTCGATACCATCGACGCGGGTCGATGGTATCGACACGCGTAGCACAATCCGTACTGCCACTGGTATCGATGGTCATCGATGGCTGGATGTGGGGACCCGGATCGATGACGTGTTGATACTATCGACATGTGTCGATGGTATCGACCCGTCCCCCGGATCGACTTTCTAGTTGCAGTGATCGTCGTTGATCTCCTCTCGCGGATCGGTGACGTGTCACGTCGATACTATCGATGCAAGTCGATAGTATCGACTTCAGATTAGGGAAACACACTCGTGAGGTTAGCCGCCGCCTTCTGATTGTAACTGTGTCGATACCATCGAAAGGCCCGTCGATGGTATCGACTTCTCTGAGATGATTTCTTCTGAATATCTCCAGAGATCTCATGAGTATCGACACCCACGTCGATACTATCGACCTCTTCTTGCAATCAACCTGTTGGTGTGTCGATACCATCGACGAGGCCGTCGATGGTATTGACGCAGAGTGATTTCTGCAGTCGCCAACCTGTACCCTGGTCGATACCATCGACACAAGGGTTGATGGTATCGACTCTGCCTCAGTCCTGCACATTACCCAAACGATCACGGTACCTTTTTTACACTAAAAACAAAGTCAAAACAAACCAAAGTATGAATGTGAAAGAAACTAAACTAAACTACCAATGGTTGGGTTGCCTCCCAACAAGCACCCTTATTTAACGTCATAGCTAGACGACATGAAGCTCCTCATGCATCTGGAAGTGCAATGAGTTTGACCTCATTCACTTTCCTTGTGTAATCTTCACCAAAATATAATTTCAACCGTTGTCCATTGACCAAGAATGTGGTCTCGCCATCACGCACCAGGATCGCGCCATGTGGTCTGACCTCCTCTACTGTGAATGGTCCACTCCATCGGGATTTCAACTTCTCGGGATGCATCTTCAGCCTGGAGTTGAACAATAGGACACGGTCTCCTTTCTTGAAAATGTGCATTTGAATATGGCGATCGTGAATCAACTTTGTGCGCTCCTTGTAGATCTGTGAGCTTTCATATGCATTCATTCGCAGCTCATCAAGTTCATTGAGTTCAAGTAACCTCTTCTTTCCCGCTTCATCATAACTCAAATTTAGCTTCCTCAGCGCCCAATGCGCTTTATGCTCTAGTTCCACCGGTAAGTGACAGGCCCGACCATAAGCCAACCTAAAAGGCGTAGTGCCTATAGGTGTCTTGAACGTCGTCCTGTATGCCCACAACGCATCCGGTAGTAGGGTACTCCAATTCTTCCTTGTGGAAGCCACAGTACGCTCCAAGATCTTCTTAATCTCCTGATTGGAGACCTCCACTTGTCCTTGAGTTTGCGGGTGGTACGGGGTACCAATGTTGTGTTTGACCCCGTACTTTCTCAATAGTGTTGCGAACTTTTGATTCCAAAAGTGTGTACCTCCATCACTTATGATCATCCTTGGTACACCAAACCTGCAGAAAATATATTCTTTGATAAACCTGCACACTACAGCGGAATCATTAGTCCGTGTGGGTATTGCCTCTACCCACTTTGACACATAATCAACAGCCAAAAGAATGTACAAATTAGAATTTGAGGACACAAAGGGTCCCATAAAATCTATGCCCCATAAGTCAAATACCTCAACCTCCTGGAATACATTAAGGGGCATCTCTTGTCTTTTCGAAATGTTACCCACCCTTTGGCAGGAATCACATTGCCGCACAAACTCGTAAGCATCCCTGAACAAGGTAGGCCAGTATAGGCCACTTTCAAGCACTTTGGCTGCAGTGTGAGAGCTTGCATGGTGGCCCCCCGTCGGTAGTGTGTGACAATGGCTAAGAACACTTTTGTATTCCTCCTCAGGTACACACCTGCATAAGACACCATCTCTGCATTGCTTCAAAAGAATAGGGTCATCCCAGAAATAATAACGTAAAGAATGAAAAAATTTATTCTTCTCTTGGTACGTCCAATCCTCCGGGATGATTTTGCAAGAAAGATAGTTAACAATGTAAGAAAACCATGGGTCTTTCGATTTTACTTTCAAAAGTTGTTCGTCCGGAAATGTCTCGGTAATGGGTATGTGTAAATCCTTTTCATCTACCCTTTCTAACCTAGACAAATGGTCCGCGACCACATTTTCAATGCCCGCCTTATCCTTGATTTCAATATCAAATTCTTGTAAAAGCAAGATCCACCTAATCAATCTAGGTTTGGCATCCTTTTTCTCCATCAAATACTTAATGGCTGTGTGGTCCGTCCATACCATGACTTTTGATCCAACTAGATATTGCTGAAATTTTTCAAAAGAGAAAACAACGGCAAGCAATTCTTTTTCGGTAGTCGTGTAATTGAGTTGGGCGTCATTCAAAGTTTTAGATGCATAAAAAATCACAGCGGGTTTATTGTCCACTCGTTGTCCCAAGACAGCCCCAACCGCGAAATTGGATGCATCACACATTAGTTCAAACGGCTTAGTCCAATCCGATGTTTGCACAACCGGTGCAGAAATCAATTTTTCCTTAAGCACATTGAATGCATGTAGACATTTTTCATTAAAGTCAAAAATAGCATCCTTTTCTAACAGCTCAAATAAAGGTTTGGCGATTTTAGAAAAATCTTTTATAAAACGACGATAGAAACCGGCGTGACCTAAAAAGCTTCGTACCCCTTTAACCGAATTCGGTGGGGGCAATTTGGAAATCACTTCAATTTTTACCGGGTCTACCTCCAAACCTTTGCTAGACACTTTATGTCCTAGCACTATTCCTTCACTCACCATCATGTGGCATTTCTCCCAATTGAGGACCAAATGTGTGTCCTCACAACGTTGTAAGACCTTATCCAGATTGTAAAGGCACTCATCAAAAGATGCACCATAGATAGAGAAATCATCCATAAAAACTTCTAGACAGCGTTCTACCATATCAGAAAAAATGGCGAGCATACAACGCTGAAATGTCGCCGGTGCATTACATAACCCAAAAGGCATACGGCGGTACACAAACGTTCCATAAGGACAAGTGAAGGTGGACTTCTCTTGGTCCTTAGGATTAATCGAGATCATATTGTACCCCAAATAACCATCCAGAAAACAAAAATGCGATCAGCCGGCTAAACGCTCTAAAATTTGATCAATAAATGGAAGAGGAAAGTGATCCTTAAGCGTAGCGGCATTCAATCAACAGTAATATATGCAAACACGCCACCCAGTTACCAAGCGGGTGGTGACATGTTCATTTAGAAGATTATGGGTAACTGTGATTCCCCCCTTTTTAGGGACTACCTATGTAGGACTCACCCACGTCGAGTCAGAAATAGCATAGATGATACCTACAGAAAGGAGCTTAATCACCTCCTTCTTGAAGACATCCATCATGCTGGGATTTAATCGACGTTGTGGCTGAATCACCATCTTAGCTCCCTCCTCGAGCCGAATCTTGTGCTGGCACAATGTAGGGGAGATCCCCTTGATATCTACAACCGACCACCCGAATGCTCCTCGGTGGTTCTTCAACACAATAAGCAGTTGGTCCTCCTCCTCGGCACTCAGATAAGCCAATATAATCATAGGCAACTTTTCTTCCTCAGCCAGAAATGCGTACTTCAAGTGTGGTGGCAACGGCTTCAATTCCAAATCGGGCGGGCTGATTAAGGACGACTGAAGTGGTGGTGGGAGTTCGCCAAGGTCTTCATAGTACCTAGCATAGAAGCACGGCAGCACCTGAAGCATCTTGGCACACTCCTACAGTGACTTGCTTCTCATCCTATCATGTGTGATATTGACCAAACAGGCTTCAAGTGGTAATTCTGGATATGCGTCAAAAACCAAATTTGATATGGCCTCATTTTCAGTGGAAGGGGGAATGTCCTCCTCCTCATCACTCGGAAAACCTACAGCCTTGCTAAGGGATACCACTTTGGTATGCTCCATGATGTCCACAGCCAATGTCCCTTTTTCCACATTGGTCATTACATGAGCCATATCTAAAAATGGCTTCCCTAGACAAAGTGAGATATTGTGATCAAAATGCTTTACCATGTGGCACTGCTCCTTGGCTTTAGGTGACGTGGTGCTGGAAGGCATGACCATCTCGAAGCGATCATCAGTGATGCCCAAAGTCAAATGACCTCTCCCCACCTCAAGTATCATGTCAGCTGTAGCTTGGAAGGGTCGTCCGAGTAGTAGCTCATTGTCTTGTTCATCTTGCATCTCCATTACGACAAAATCTGCTGGAAATACAAAACGATCTACCTTCACCAACACATCTTCACATATACTGTATGGCTTCACCACAGAATTGTCCGCCAGTTGGATTGTCATGTTGCTCGGCCGTGACTCTTTTAATCCCAGCTTCTTGAATGTAGAGAGGGGCATCAAGTTTATGCTCACCCCAGAGTCACATAGCGCTTCACCAAACTTCACTTTTCCAATGTAACATGAGATGTTGAAGCAACCCGGATCCTGCCTCTTTGGTGGCAATGTGCCCATGATGAAGGCACTCACCTGCTCCTTAAGAACAACAACCTTCATGTCTGGGATTTTCCTCTTCTTGGTAATGATGTCTTTTAGAAATTTTCCGTAAGAAGGGATTTTCTCAATTGCTTCCAATAATGGGATGTTGACTGAAAGCTTTCTGAAACTGTCTAGAAACTTTTTAAACTGGGCGTCCACTTTCCTTGCCTTTGCACTATTCGGATATGGGACCGGGACAGCCTGTGCCCTTTGATGGGGTGGCACATATGGTGTCCTTTTCTGTGTCTCCTCCTCATCTGCAATAGGATTTTCAATAGCATCCACTGCTATATCCTCAACTGATTCTGTGACCGGTATTTGCAGCTCCTCAGTGGCCTCACCTTCGATTTCTGCTTGGGGTTTTCTTGGTTCATCGGCTCTGAGATTTAACAGCTTCTTGCCACTCCTTAGAAAGATGGCCTTTGCCTGTTGGTTTCCTCCTAGAATATTAGTGTTACCCAGAAAACCTTGGTGCGCTGGCTTCTTCAGATTGGCTATCTCAGCTGCCATTTGCGTCATGGACGTCTCTATTGTCCTCATTTGAGCCCCATGGCTCTACATTGTCTTCCCGAACTGGTTCATAAATTCCCCCTGTTGCTTTATCTGCTGGCCAAAAGTAGTCATTAATTCTTGATTTTGCTTTATCACTTAGTTGAGTAACTCCGTGCTCTTGTCCTCCACTACTAGTTGGGGTTTTGCATCGGGGTCCTGCAAAAAGTTGTTTGAATCCTTCCAAGAGAACTTCTTGTCCTTCCTCCATGAGTAATCATTATTTATGTAACCTTGCTGCTGTCTCATGAATTTGACTTGAGCCTCATCCTCAGATTCAGTATCCTCCTTTGCAAGTAGTTTCTTCACGAGAAGGTCCATCTTCTCATTCAGCTCCTTGATTGCTTTAGACTCCCCTGCTACTCGAACATGCTCAACGGCATCCCTGTCGCTCCAAGATTGCTTCTTGGCCATGTTCTTAAGGATTTCCCAACACCTCGTGTCTGTGTTGTTCAAGAAGAATCCCGAGTCTGCTGAATCGAGGTTACTTCTATCATGCTCGGAGAGAGAAAAATAGAAGATTTTGACCTGTGTCTCCTTGTCAAGCCCGCGATGCGGGCACTGCCTAAGCATGATCTGAAACCTTTCCCAGGTCTCAGAGTAGGTCTCTCCTGCTTTTTGAGTGAAGTTGTGGATCTTCCTGATCATGTCATTGGTCTTCTTTGGAGGGAATAACCTTTCAAAGAAAACCTCCACCATGTGGTTCCAAGATTCCACATATTCATCGTCCAGGTTTTACAACCACTCACGTGCAGTTCCTGCCAGAGAACTCGGGAACAACTTTAGGTAGAGCACATCCTGCGGGAACCTATCAATTTTGACCATGTCGCAGTTTTCCACGAATTGACTTATATGTGTGACCGGATCTTCGTTCTTGAGCCCATGGAATGCCTTTGACTTGACCAAATTAATTAATGTAGGATCAATCTTGTATGTCGGAATATTGATCGCCTTCTTCTTGATTGGCCCCTTTGACGCAGATGAAGAAGAAGCCTTGATCTTCTCCCATATTGTCTGTGGCTTTGCCATCTCTTCCTATTCAGATTCTAAGTCTATTTCTTCCAGATAGTCTTGATTGTAATCCTCCTCGTCTTCCGGTCCCGGCAATGGAACCTCTGGTGTGTGGCGTGTGTAGTCGGTGCTACGCGTCTGCACCATGCACAGTACCTGCAAAATAAAAATTTAAGTTCAGTACAGTGCTTGACGATTACACAAATTAGAAAATAGACTATGAATTTTTGAAATTATTTCAAACTAATAAAAATAAAAAAAATGGCCTAGAGTGGCCGCTTGCAGCACTCGTACTGCCGACAATTGACGTGTCCCCGGCAACGGCGCTAAAAACTTGACACGCTTTTTACGTGCATAGAAATGCAAGTGTACGCGTCACTGTAATATAGGCCTTTGTGAGGCCCGAGTCAACTTCAGGGCCACATGAATTATCGAAGACTACTACTAACTACTCACAATCAGCTAGACCGGTTAAAAAGTTGGAGGTTGTTGTAAAATTAAAAGAAAATAAAATAAAACAAAACAAAGCAATCGATTAAATGTTTAGTTTAATCAATTCAAGTGGGAATCTTTAGGATTGTGGTTTCACCGCAGGTTTTCATTGTATGAATTTCTATTTAGTCACTCAGATTTATCTCTCTATCCGGGTAGTGGCCTGATATCAGAATTTCCCACTGTTGTGGTACAATTCACTACCTATGTCTAGGTCAGTTCCACCGTCGTAGCAACCTATACCCTAAACTAGGTGCATTAGAGTCGATCTCTCGGTATCCACCATTAACCTTACACCACCTTGTTCAAGGGATTTGTCAATTAATGTAAAGTCTATCTCTTTTCAACCATTAATTATTCTTTCAAAGTAATTAAGGGCATTAGATTATTACTATGGTGATCAAGCATAATAATATAATTGAGAAAACGAAATTATACCACGGATTTAAGAGATAAATGATGAATTACTATGATAAAATTGTCATACAATGATTTCCCGGGCTACTCCCAGTCCTAAAGACAAAGGGGATTATCCCCGCATGTTCATGTCAGAGCAAAACGTGGTAGAGAAAAAGGGAAACATGGTGAAAAACGTGATTGAGTGGTGAAAGCCCTGAACGGAGAAGATCCAAGCGCTCCTTGGTGTAGAATACATGTTCTCCCGCCTTTCGATGGTGCAAAACATCTTCTTCGGCGTCCGGAACGGTTGGGGCGTGCTTCTGGGCTCCGTTCTTCTCTCCACACCTTCTCGGGACGTGTGCAACGGATAATGACGTGATTCCTTCCTCTTGCCACCGTCATTAGGTATAATCACCGAGTTAGGTCGCCAAAATATCACAACTGTCGGATTTAGATCGATCTGAAGCAAACTTGTATCTGACGGTATCGATACCATCGACATAGGTCGATGGTATTGACCTTGTGCAGTATCGGCAATTCTTCTTTCTCTTCGTTTTTGCGCCTGATGCTAGCTTGATACCATCGACGCGGGTCGATGGTATCGACAACCTGTGGCGATGGTTTTGTCCTTTTGTGTCGTTGTAGCTCCACTTGTCGATAGTATCGGCTTTTGTGTCGATAGTATCAAATCTCTTCTACTCCTTACGGCTAGCAACCTGTGGTCGTGTCAATGGTATCGACCACTGTCGATGGTATTGATAGCAGCAGATATTTATTTTTCCTGAAATTTCAACACGAAACCACATAAGCCGAAACAAAACATATTCTTGTAATAATTTATACTCAAAATACTGAAATAAGGGAGATTGGCATAGAGAATGATCATAGACCAAAGTAGATGAATTATGCAATATTAACCACCAAAATGACTAATAAATGCATAAAACACAAATAAAACAAGTCTATAAATGCGACTCAAAATCATTGCATCACCTGACATTCTTTGGGAATATAACTTTGATAATGATTATGTAAAGCATGTGGGAGATATGAAATCAGTGCCCTACATCTACACAATCTTCATACACACAATTTACACCACTGATAGAGTGTGTAGTGGTTTTGTCTAACCTCAACACAATGAGGTCCATATTTGTGACCATGATGTCAATGGATTCCATGGTGTATTTCCACCTGCCTTTTCATGGGAATATGGTAAAGAAGCAAGATCTCTCTCTGCATCCCATTGGATATGGTTGTGTGCCTAGTCTTCAATGATGCTATGTGCCTACATTAATCTCTTATTTATGATGGACGTAACCATCCCAATGTAAACAATCTGCATGAGCAACCATTTTTGCAATTTGTGATGAGGACAGTGATGCCTTAAGTCTTTGAACCACTACCACACATCATCCAATGACTCCCCCACTTTCTGAGAAAGTTTCGTGAGCTTACTCCCTAATTTAAGTGTCTTTCTAGGTAGAAAAAATATGGAATGAAACACCTCTAGCATGTGTAAAGATCTAGAACCTAGCCTCTTGACCCCGATCTTATGCTTTGGAGGATAGAAAGCTTAGTTCTTTGAGCTGAGCCAAACAAGGATGAGGATATACCTAATAGTAGCTAATTGTAACCCTAACATGATAATGCATGAATAAATGACCCTGATATATATGCATGAAAATAAATATGACCTAATGCTCTCATAACTAATCTTTAGACCAATAAAATATGTCTCGTGTGATAATGTTGATTAAGGTAGGAGGTTAAGAGAAATAATGTGCATAGAAGGACTAGGTATCCATAATTGAGAATACTGATATATAATTTAAATAAATAAGGAATTTATGAATTTAATGAGTTAAATAATAAACATAAAGAATTAGTGCACAATAGTAATCTACAATCCTTTTTGGTTATAATGTGAAGATATGGGACACAATTGGAAGAATGATAATAATAATAATGGTGAAATAATGTGCTAACTAAATAATAATGGTACACAAATATTAAACTTATTAAAGGAAGACTAATTGTATATGAATAACTTCATATTTGTTTTATTTGGATATGTTTTGGCTTGGAGGCCATGTTTCACAAATTTGGGATCCATATTTATTTAGAAAAGAAAGGGTGATTTTCCTCCAAAATATAAAATAAAACATTTAATGACTCCAAAAGAGAAAACCAAACTTAGATTTGAAACCTACATGTTCAAATAAGGCTATGTATGAATTTTCAACAAATTTGGACAATCTTTAATGTTCTAATATGTTTAGGAGAGAGAAAGTTAAAATGAAGTCCAAAACATTAAATAATATACCAAATAACTTTAAAGGATAAAATCAATGGAAAATTTGTGTTTCATATGCTTAAGTTTACTTGAGGATGAAGTTTCACATTAATTGAGTAATTCTAGAAGTCTCTAATGTGATAAGAAAGAGAAAATATGAATTACTTTAAAAGAATTAAAGAAAATACTTAGAGTCCTCAAAAGTAAACTTAATGTCATATTCAGTTCTACATGTCCAAAATAGGCTAGGAGTTATATTTCACTTAATTTGGAGTTCGTTTGCACCTTCAAATGAAGAGAGAAAAAAAGAGAAATGATTTAATACATACTTTATTAGAATTTGATTGAATTGCATAAATGTCACACTACCTTTGCGAATCTAGTGGATGTGTGCTCCTTTTCCAACCATCAGATTTTGATCGAACGGTGTTGGACCTATCTCCTACCACTGGTAGGAGAGGCGCACCCGAAAATAGTAAACGGCTCAGGTTTTTTAATGATATCTTGTTCGTTTCTCGATCGTTCTCTGAGATTTTTGGTTCTATCTATTTGGGAGATAATTCCACACACAATGACAGTCTACTCGAGACCTTTTTTTCTTATCCAAGTTTGGCATGAATTCCTCTCAAAGCTTCCCAATCCTACCTCCACGAAACCCCAACATAAACCCTATTTATATGTATTTGACTCTATAGATCTATTTTCCACACCCTTATTATACATTCCTCAAATCCAATTGTCTGGTCTTGGCTCCCAATTTCACTGCTTACCCGTCCCATATTTGACCATATGGCAAGCTTCAGCAGTGCATAGTGCTTTTTCAATCAAATTACTTCAAAGGAAAGGTCCGTTGGACACCTCCTTTGAATTCAGATCATTTATTTGGTTCAAGAACCATCCCTCTTGGTTTCCCCAAATCCACACCGCCAGCTTGACCTACTTCACACAATCATGGTGTGCATGAGAGGAAGATGATGAGCCCTTTGTTCTTTTCCCTCTCTGTCCTCAACTTTCTATCTTGTTCTGTTTTCCAACTGTGTGTAATATTTCCTTTTTGCCTCGGCTTTGTGCTTTGTTTATGCACCAAGATGTGTGGTGTGTTGGAAGTGGGACCAATTGAGTTGGCCATCTATGATTGGGACAACTCAGTGTGCTCTCTATCTATCTCTCTCTCTCACAACCCCTTTTCTTCGCTTATTTGTCTTTTTCAATTATTCTGATTGACTGGATTTGCAAAACTTATATCTTTAGATCTGCTTATCCAAAAATTATGTAAAAGCATGTTTTGGAATCAGAAAAATGATATTTTTCTTACACAAATAGTTTGAGAGTCTGATTTTCATGTTTTTCAAGGATGATTTTTGGAAATCAATTTTTTTTTGTGAACCCACCTCGTCGTTTGCTTTTTTTGAGTTTTTGTAAATATACAGGTAACTATACACTCAAAAGTGGAAAAAAACACCACAATGAGTGTTTTCAAAGGAGATAAAGAAAATAAAGAATCTTTACAACCTAACATCACCACCCTACTAAAGAGATAGGGAGGCCAGCAGAACAGAAGGGAGAATCAATTAGAAAAGAAAGCTTTAGCATATCATCACTTGGAAACCATGCATATATCATTCAGAATGAGCATCCAGAGTCTTTTCTCATCTTTCTCAAAGTTTCTATGAACTCTGTCATTCCTTTCCCTCCAAATCCAGTGAAAGATACTAATATTGGCCATTAGATTCTTTCTACCATAAATTTTAGAAAGATTCTCCAAGCATCCAAGAGGTAGGATATCAAAGTGCAAGCTAGCAATTCTCCAAACAGTTCGAGTAAAAGAATAGCTAAACAAAGATGGTCCACATCTTCTTCAACATATTTACATAAAGGGCATCTAGAAGCCAGACTGATACCAAGTCATTTAATGTAGCCAGAGGTCAAAACACTGCCATGACCAATCTTCCAGCCCAATAATTGAAAGGTTCTAGGGCCTTTATACTCCATAGCCATTGGAAGAAGGGGATTGAATCATGCTTAACTCTCGTGTTATCCAAAAAGAAGCTTATGTTAACAGCCAATTTCCCAGAAAAAACAATATCATCACTACTTCCTTTAGGAGTAGGCACGTCTTTCAGAACATAAATCAACTTGCTATGTAATCTAGAGTCTCCAAAGAACCAGTCACCATTGCTGATAAGATAGTTGATTTTATCATTGCTAGCAATACCCAATTGAATAATACTCTAATTACCCAACACCTTCAACTAAGAACTTGGATCCAAGAAGCCAGGGATTGTTCCATACAAAAACATCAGATCCATCACCAATAATAAAAGTAATGAACTTCCTTAACTCATCTCTTTCCGATAGAACTTTGTCAAAAAATCAAGAATAGGAATCATTAGTCGATAAGGACTAAAAGGAATGCTTATGCAAGTAATTTTCATGGACCCATTTTATCCGTACACTATCTTTTTTCTTGGCGATGTTCCAGCCATTCAATAGGACAGAGGCTTTAACAACCTCCCTGATGTTCTTAATGCCCAGACCCCCTTCATATTTAGGCCTGATAAATAGTACTCCATTTAATAAGATGCACAAGACTCTTGTTATCAGTTCTACCCCAAATAAGGTCATGATACAGCTTGTCAATCTCATAACAAATAGAGAGGGGTAAAGGGAAGATAGAAGCCCAATAATGATAGGTGGCAGATAGAGTAGATTGAACTAACTCAACTCTACTGACCATAGACAGTTGGTTTCCCTTTCAACTTTCAAGCCTCCTCTTGATTTTGTCCACCAAAGGATTGCAGTGAACTTTCCTAAGTTTACCAATGAATAAAGGAATCCCAAGGTACCTTAGTGGAAGAGAACCTTCATTGATGCCCAGGATGTTACCAATTCTGTCAATGCCAGCACCCTGACTGTAGACAACCACGCTCTTCTCAACATTAATCTTTAAGCCAGTTGCACTGTAAAGGTTATCAAGAACCCTTTTAACAACAACAACACTTTGAACGTCAGACTCAGCAAATACCATGAGATCATCAGCAAAGATCAAATAGAAAACTTCAAAGGAATAAGAAGCCTTCAAAGGTTTAAGATTTCCTTCCTTAACTTCTTTATCGAACAAGAGAGTGACCACCTCCATCACAAGCACAAAGATGTATGAGGCTAGGGGATCACCCTGCCTAACTCCATTACTAGGATTAAAGGAATCCACTACCTCACCATCAAACAAGATCTCATAAGTCATAGTATCAAAAATTTCCTTAAGCCAAATTATCCAACAATGAGGAAAGTTCATGATACGAATACTACAGAAAAAAGAGTCCCAAGAAATTGAATCGTAGTCTTTTGAGATGTCTGATGGAGTTTTGCAACACCACTAAAAATCCAAAGGTGATGAATCCTTAGGTTTAGCCTTGCTAGTACTATGGTAAGAACTCCACCCGCGTGTGCTAAGACACGCGGAAGTCTTATCGTAGTATAGTTAAGGGTCGAATCCTCGGGACAACGGTCTTGACGAAGGCAAGATGGAAAACATTTTTAGTTTTACTTAACTACTTAATAGTTG
Source organism: Alisma plantago-aquatica (assembly GCA_963693085.1). Classification (NCBI taxonomy): domain Eukaryota; kingdom Viridiplantae; phylum Streptophyta; class Magnoliopsida; order Alismatales; family Alismataceae; genus Alisma; species Alisma plantago-aquatica. The sequence continues at coordinate 919,926,465 of OY856412.1, read as the reverse complement.
ATATTTAGATCGAAAGTTTGATTTTGGTTTTAAAGCTAAATGCGAGGAAAGTAAAGCAAGAAAGTAAAGATTAAGGTTGTAAACAATGATAAAAACCACTAGGATGTTATCGGGTTTCACACCACTACACATGGATCAAGTCATGCAACATAATAAAACAACCAGCAAAGAGAAACAAATCAGTTACTATCTTGTAGTCCTAGCTTCCTTTTGGATAACTAGCTACGAGAAGTGTGGAGTATTGCAATGCCAGCCATTCCATAATGAATGGTCACATGCTTTGCATTACTCCTTCATAAAATGTGTTCCTCGACCTTACCAAGGTTGCACTTCCATACGTCAACTGATTCCATTTCATAGTATGGAAGTGCAACGATGGGGGTGAGTTTACTCCACTCATGAAAACACTTCTAGACACTGAAACAGACATATGGTGACTACATACATCCATAACCAACATTCAATCGATATTCAGATCTAAGGGTACAAACATAGACAATTCATACCAAAAGACAATATGTAACACAAGTTGATGATCAAGCAACTAGTATTCATTAAGCGATTGAAGTCAAACTGAAAAGAAGAGTATCTCTATTACAAGTTATTGAATTACATCGCATGAAATGAAAACATGGGTAGCGGGGCTACTCCCCGCACCCTAGTGAATGAAACTACTCGCTCATGACAAATAAGGAGGCGAGAAGAGAGAGAAAGAACGTCATCTCCACAGAGGAGGGAAGGTTGAACCCTTGGTGAAGAGAGCAACGATCTTCGCACTTCGTGGTTGCCTTGATGAAGGATCTTCTCTTCCCACCTTCTTTGTTGAGGAGAGAGAAAGAAGAGAGAGAAGGTAGTTTGATGATGAGCACGGATCTCAAAACTGGCAGCCTTGGGGCAGTGGACGGAAGACCAGAGTGCTCTGGATCTGGAGAGGCAGCCTTTGGGCGTCTTGAAATTCGATCCCTTTGAAGTGGCCCTTGAGGTCCTATTTATAGGCTCAAGCTGTGCCCAAACGGTCTTGAGACCGAGAGGCTTCTCGCGGTCTTGGGACCGTGAGGCTTCTCGCGGTCTTGGGACCGTGAGGCTTCTCGCGGTCTTGGGACCGTGAGGCTTCTCGCAGTCTTGAGACCGTGAGGAGTCTTTGTAATTTTTTTTTGTGTTTTCTATAATGGAAAGATAAGAAAAGTTAGTTTATTGATGTATCTAAAATAAAGTAAGAAATTTTAATGATTCTATTTAGTTTATCTAAGAAAGAGTATGGAAAACTAAAGATAACTAATAAGATAACGTCACAAAATGGGAGGTTATCACCCCCCCTAACTTAGAGTCTAGCTTGTCCTCAAGTTAGATAAAGCTGAGGCATTTAAGGGCGAGGTGATTTTATTTAATTAGGGTTTCCATACTCTTGCTTCAATTCTAGGTCAGAGATCTACCGAGGTCTTATCAGGGCTTCTGCTGATGCTAACTCTTTCGAGTATCAAAAGTTGCATGGATCTCAGGATCCTTTTATATCGTGAATCTCGCATTGGGACCACCTTTCTTATTATGTGCATGTCATCGACTCTAATCAATTTTATACTTCTTTGGAGAAACCTACCGGTAGCTAGAGTGGGTATGAGGGCTGGCTTAAAAGGCTTATTGTGTAACTCCCCCTTCAAGTGGGGAAGGGTTTGTCTATGCTTTTTAGAGATTCACTACCGGGCACGACACATCTGCCTTCATGAGGGCAGCTGAATGTACCGGCCGGGTGAGCTCTTTTATCAGCCTTTTCATATATTAGGAAACCTTAGTATCTCATTACCGGGCACGACACATCTGCCTTCATGAGGGCAGTTGTATGTCCCGGCCGGGTGAGATCTTTGTTGGCTCTTCATATAGGTCCTTATGCATGGCACAACTCTCATGTTTTTATTCAGCACTCTGGCTTTTATTCGAGTCTCACAGGCTTAGGAAGTGGGTTTTGTTAGGGTTTTTGATTGGGCGGCCAAGCCTCTTTTATTGAAAGAAGAAAACTGTTCTTAGGGTTCCTGACATGCACTTATTTTTTTATTGGTGGTCCGCTCGCGAGATTTCTTGATTTTGGATTTCCCTGATTTCCCTCTTGACTTTGAGAGTTTTCGGTTCGCTTTGGCCCTGAAGTTGACCTGTGAAGAGTCTGAGATAGAATTGAAGCAAAAGTATAGAAACCAATAGTGAATGAAATTTATGAATTCGCCATTTCAAGCCTGTATGCTAATCTTGTTATTTATATGAGGACTACTTTATCTCTAACTTAGCTAAGGGTGATTCTTTCCAGGGTGAAAGTTATACTTATAAAGTTATTTTATTGAAAAAAATTATTAGAAAAAGTCTAAAGATAAGCGGGAAAAATAGAAAGGTTGAAGCAGAAATGATACCTCGCCCTTGTCCGGTGCACTCCCCCCCTAACTTATCACGCACTCTGTCCACAGAGTGTCAAAGTGAAAGGTTGAGAAATGCATGGACAAGGGCGTTTAGGCGTCAATTAATCCTTTATTAGCCCCATGTGTTCTGAGTAAGTTGGCGGCGAACTTCCCTCGTAGCGCGTGGTAATCCACCTCTGTCATGTCCTCTACCGGCTTGTGGAGGTCCAAGATTGTATACATCCAGTAGAGGACGTGGAAGCCGCAGTCATTTGATTCTCTGATTTGCTGGGGGCATCTGTGGCAGAAGGCTGGTGCTTGGAAATGATCTCTGTCATATGCCCGCGTGTGCTGACCCAAAAGATCGTGTAATTTGTCAGCACACTCCTTTGCCACCTCCTCCGTTGGTGTCCTTGGAGTTGTAGTGTATGCTTTCCGTTTTGGATCATACTGGCTGTCGGAACTGTTGTAGATTATTGTTGTTCCTTCATGAAGGTTGGTTGCCAGTAACATCCAGTGCTCTTGATGAAGGAAAGGTAGCATGATGAACTTCGGAGTTGTATGCTGGAGATAGGAGATGGTTGACTCCTTTGTTCTGAAGTTCTTCAGCCCGAGAAGATCATCCTTCATGTAAGCTGACACCATATAGACCGTGTTGTGATTCTGTGCAAGTAAGTATTGATAGGCGGTCATTATACTTACAGACATGGAACCCTTGAATTGTAGGGTCTCACGGAGGGCATCTTCCATAACTAAAATATCCCCGTCGATATATACCAGCTCGTCTTTTTTGGCGTATAGCCGTGACATTATTAGCCGGAGCTCGGTATCTGAAAGTGTTTTGCAAGCCTCCGAGTCGAAGTCGGGAAATGACGGTTCAATGGCAGATTGGGGTTTCATATGTGATGAGGATGTCTTGATGGCTACCCCTGATATCAGATCAATGTCACCTTTTTCTGGAGCCAGATTGAAGATGTAAGGGTTCCATTGGCTTTGCTTGGTGACATTGGATGGTTGTTTTTCTTTTTGCAACGCCGCTAGAGTGTGTCTGAAAGGTCTCCTCTGCGGTCGTTGTATAGATGAAAAGAGATAACGAGGGACGTCGTCTGCCACCATGGTAGGGTCATTGAAGAACCGTCTGTCGCAAATAAGCTCCATGGCGTAACGTCCTCGTAGGGAGTGGAAATCTTCATTGATTAGTTCAGTAAAAGGGACCTGCTGGTTTAGCGCTAGGATGTGCCGTATGACGTAGAAAGCGCTGTCCCAAGAGCCTTCAGCGGCTTGGACATGTGGGTTAATAATTCGGAACTAGGGGGAGCTCCAATCCTGGCGAAGAGAAGGGCACGCGGCCCAAATGAGTTTGAGAAGCCGGAAAGGGATGCACCGTGCCTCCCTGACTTCAAGTCCGAAAAAATTTATTATCCTGGCCTTTAGGTCACTGGCACAGAAATTGTACACTTTGGCGTCGCGGGCGACAGTGTCCACAATCATGAGTAACCAGTGTTTACAGACTTGGAAAGGCACGGTTATGTATCTTGCTTTTCTTGTGATTCCCCTTTTCAACCTTGTAATGGATTTGTGTTGTAATTCTTTATACAGTAAGCACAATCCCAGCGTGGGTGAGGCGTTGAGGACCGGTTGCTGTCGCCGAGAACTTTTGTAGATCTCAATAGAGTTGGCAAGGAGAGTACGAAAGATTGCCATCTTCACTGGCGACTGGGGTCGAAGAAGTGACTGGAAATTTTCACGCGTCAGATCGCGTCTGGTCTTTGTGTTTTGATATATGACATCCTCCCCTGCTTTGGCATCATCTACGATAGTGTTGAGGATGAAAATATCCTATGCGTCTAAGGTAGAGATGGCCGCCATATCTAAGTCTTTCATTTTGTTAGGTAGAGGTGGCGGCGGAGGTAGCTCTTGCGGTGTGGGGAGAGAAGGTTGTTCCAGGTTGTCCATGTACTGCTGCAGATCGTGATCTTTATCAGAATCAGAAGGAGTGTCTAAATCTTCATCAGTGTCGAGGCATACTCTTTCTGATTCTTCAAGTTCAGGCGCAGATGGTTCGAGTGCAGAGATTTGCTGGGCTGCTGTGGCTGGTGCAGAAGTGCTGGTTCCTTGAATGCATCTTTCGAACTCAGCAAAAGCCACTTCTTTGGCAGCCTCCCCCAAAGATCCCACAGAAAAGTTTAGAAACTGATCCCCGAAGTATATGTTGACATTCTCTGTATGAGCAGGGGATTTGTGATCTTTATCACCAGTTTGGTGATCTTGCTGTTGTTTTGGTTCTGCTCCTTGGCTGGGTTCTGCCCCAGCATCATCGGTCTTGTCCGAGTCATCAGCTGAGGAGGAACTATTGTTTGAGTCAGCGGAGGAGTCAGAATCTTCCTCGTCATCAGCATCATCTTCATCGTCATCAGATGTCTTCTTTTGTGCTTTCTTCTTGCACAGATGATGGATGGATTGGAGTTCATCATATGCCACTTGCACGTGCTCGTGTGTTTCGAGCAGTGCTTCGTGGGTTTCTTTAAGATCTGAATAACGTTGGTTGGCCAAGAGGAGTCGTGCTGAGAGGTCGGTTACTTGAGCTCTTAACTGAATAAGCTCATTATTTGACGACTCCTCCTGGCGTTTATGTAGTTGCGTGAGGGTCGTGGTGATGTCGTCCAGGCGCGTGCTGAAAGCATGTTGTTGCTGCTTCAGCTCGCGGAGGGTCTCTGGCAGAGGCAGAGTTTGCGCAGAGATCCGATCGACTTGCGTTGCCAACACTTCATGCTGGCGTTGTACTCCCTGGATTAACTCGGGAAAGTTGTTGCAGTGGCCTTCGATGTGGTCGACTTGCTTGGCCACTGAATCTTGATGTTGTTGGATGCCTTGGAGGATGCCTGGCATGGCGTGGTTCTGCTCGCCAATCTGGGCAACCTGCTGAGTTAGACCCTGCACACATGAGAAAATAGAATTTAAAATGTTAGATGGGTCGGTGAGGAGGTTTCGGATGGTGTCAAATTGACGTCCGAATTCTGCACTGACGTTAGTATAAGGGACCCCAGTGAACGAAGGGTGAGGTGGCTGGGGTCGGGGTGGAATGATAGTGTCATGCGGAAAAGACACTGTTGATGGACCCGCGAATTGCGTGGTGACTGTAGATGGGGTCACCAGCGATGTCGGGGTGGTGGTGGGTGGAAAAAATGGTGGCATTCCCGAAGAGAGAATTGGATCCGGGAATGTTGATGGAAAGTCGATGGATGTGAAGGAGGAGGATTCGGGCATTGTGGTGGAGAATGGGGTGCCCGAAGTGAAGAAGGGTGGGGGTGGTGGAGGGGTGGTAGAGGAAGGTGGAGGGGAGGATGATTGAAGGGTGGTTGATGGTGGTGGGGTGGTAGATATTGGGGTGGTGGAGGGTGGAGAGGTGGTAGTGAGCTCAACATTTAGACTCATTATAAAAGAGTCTAGTGATGAGGATGTAATATGTTCTTCAGGGAGGGGGGGTTCAGTTTCGGCGTTAGGCTTCGATGTAGGTGTCCCCGACAGCTCATGAGCTTTTACGAGCCTTCTGGAAGGTCGTTTGACTAGGAGCTTTGTTGTTGTAGCTGCCGGGACAGTTATACTAAGTTCTGCCTGCCCTGCCTTTGCTTTCTTTTCTCTGGCTTTGACTGAAGCTATGATTTTGGCGATCTCGTCTTCAGTGAATAGGAGCTTGTCCTTATCATAGTCAGCAAGCTCTGGGAGTAGAAGCAGGGTTCTTGAAGATTTTGTTGGGCAGAACACGTAGTTCAGCCGTCCATCCTTATCCTTTAAGATGTAAGAGTTCTTTAGTGTATGTTCGTTGGTAAGGATGTCGCCTTTTATTGGGCTGCATTTGGGTAGAAGTCTATCCATCTTAAAATATTTGATGAGAGATGTGATATGACCACCCGTGCAGATTTCTTTCCCGAGGGCGAAGGCTGATAGCTTGAGTAGCATATGCCGTCCAATGTTGACAGGCATTCCGTTGAGGACTGACCAGAGGACAAAAAGGTCGGATATAAGAACATTTCCTCCTTCGGATCTGGGGAAAAGTGCGCCGATGATAATTTTGTGTAATGTGCGCACTAGGCCAGAATGAACGTTGGAGGCCTTGCTTGTCCTTGCATCGAAGGTTGGTAACCCCGTTAATGACTTCCAGAAGGTATGCTTGTTGAACCCGGGGTGGTCTGTGCCAGCATCTTTGGCTTTCTTCAGCTGGTCTTTATTGTCCATGAAAATTTCATTCAGAACATTTTTGGTGATGACCACCTCATTGTTAAAGATTCTAGTGGTTATTCTGTGGTCACCACCGTCCCTTTCTCTATGCATGATGTCCACCACTTCTTTGTTGAAGTAAGTGAAGAATTCTGTTGTGGGTTCAGAGTAGGAAATTTCAGATACAAAGCAGAGCCGGGAAAGGTTAGAATTGTCAAGAAGAGTGAGGATTCTGTGGTAGATCCCCATCTTCATAAGTATGCTGGGGCAGACATACTTGGTCGGTTTAAGGAGTTGGCTGATGGGGGGAATGTTTGGGAGTTGAAGGTTCTCAGGTGGTGGTGATGTGGTGGTGATGGGAGGAAAAATAGGAACGGTTATTGTGGCAGGGTTGGTGACGGTGGTGGAGGATGGTGGGATGCACCCTGCTAGGATTTGTTCCCTTGCAGAGGCAGGGTGGACCTGCTTCCTGGCTCTCTTCTTAGATGTTGGCTCAGTTGTTGGTTCGTGAGCCAATCTCTTCCCCTTAGATTTTGTAGTGGGTGATTCTTTCTCAGGGGAAGGCTGGTATTCGGAGGCCTCGTCGGATGAGGTCTCTTCGACCTCCTCGTCAGAAGGTTCTTCATCTAGGCAGCGGTTGATTCGCTTGATGTCCTTCAAGACAGCAGTCAGGTTCACTTGTACTGGGGCTTTTCCAGTCCTTTTGAAGTCGTCAACTATGCTTTGCAGATTTGCTCGTTCAGCAATGAGCTTCTCTTTTGTCCAGAAGGGAGCGTCTGTTGGTCCTTGCTTAGCAGGTGAAGTCATTCTAAAATAATTGATAAGAAACAAAAGTTAGAAATCTTAAATTTTGAAATTATAACAACGTAAAATTATTTTGAATTTGAGTTTTATTAGTTTGATTTAGTTCAAACGATCCTGAGACCGTTTGGTCTCAAACGGTCTTGAGACCGTTTGGGCTTACACGGTCTGGAGACCGAGTGGATCCAAACGGTCTTGAGACCGCGAGGATCCAAACGGTCTTGAGACCGCGAGGATCCAAACGGTCTTGAGACCGCGAGGGAGACGAACCGCGCGGCCGTTCATCGGCTACGAGCTGCGGAAATGATGATGGCGACAACGGCGGAAAGGAGCTCGAACGCGAGTTTTAAACGGTGATGTGTCAACCTGTCGCTGCGGTCGGTGGGTCGACGAAGGGCTAGTTGCTGCAGAGCTGACGATGAGCCGAGAGTGACGACGAGCTAGGAACTACGATGACGAAGTCGAGAACGACGGTGACGAAGCTGAGTCATCGGCGAAGCACTTGAAACAGCGACGAGCGGGAGTGCAGAGACGAAGCTCAGAGCGGAATGAAACAGGAGAGTTCGGGAATCAAGAAGAGGGAAACGTAGGTAGGGGAGTGTATTTATAGGTTTTTAGAAACCCTCTCGGTCAGGTGACCGAGAGAGCTCAAATGGTCTTGAGACCGCGAGGATCCAAATGGTCTTGAGACCGCGAGGAGCCTCACGGTCTTGAGACCGCGAGGAGCCTCATGGTCTTGAGACCGCGAGGAGCCTCACGGTCTGGAGACCGCGAGGGCCCAAACGGTCTCGAGACCATTTGACCTCAAGATCATGTGGATTTTTATGTATTTTTGGATTTAAAGAAAGAAAAAGAAAAACAAAGAAAAACAAAGATAAACAAAAGGGTGTTTAAAAACAAAAGAAAAGTCTAGAAAAATTAGGGAAGGTGAAACTCAAGCCTTGGGTTACCTCCCAAGAAGCGCCTTGGTTTAACGTCACTGGCTCGACAAGATTTTGCCCCGGCTATGCTGACTTTATAGGGTCATGAATCTCTATGGTTTGTCTTGATAACTTGTCTGCCAGAGTGTGATACTTTTTTAATCTGTGGCCATTTACGGTCCTCTCTCCTCCATTATCGTCAATAATAATGACAGCTCCTGTCGGGTATATATGTTTGATTGTGAAGGGCCCCGACCATTTAGTACGCAGTTTTCCAGGAAACAGTTTTAATCTGGAGTTGAATAGGAGGACTTTGTCTCCGACGATTATATCTTTTCTTTTGATGTGGCCATCGTGCCACATCTTAGTTTGTTCTTTGTAGATTCTTGCGTTGTGGTAGGCTGTCATTCTTAGTTCTTCTAGCTCTTGGAGTTGAAGTTGTCGGAATTCACCGGCACCTTTGAGATCGAAATTTAGTTGCTTAATGGCCCACCAAGCCTTATGCTCTAATTCAACTGGCAAATGGCAAGACTTCCCGTACACTAATCGAAACGGTGTTGTTCCGATGGGTGTTTTGAAAGTTGTACGGTAAGCCCATAGAGCGTCTGATAGTTTGGTGGACCAATCGGTGCGGTGCCGATTGACAGTTTTTTCCAGGATAGCTTTAATTTTCCTATTGGAGACGTCAACCTGTCCACATGTCTGTGGATGATATGGTGTAGAAACTTTGTGGTTGACTCCATATTTTCTTAATAAGGCTTCAAAGCTCCGTTCCAAGAAATGTGATCCGCCGTCAGATATAATTGTTCTTGGGACGCCGAATCTGGGAAATATTATCTCTTTAAACATCTTGATTACCGGTTTTGAATCGCAAGAGGTGGTCGGTAGAGCTTCTACCCATTTTGAAACGTAATCCACAGCAACCAAGATATACATGAATCCATAAGAAGAGGGGAAAGGGCCCATATAATCTATTCCCCATACATCGAAGAGTTCGATTTCTTGCCATATGTTCAATGGCATTTCATTTCTTCTAGTTATCCCTCCGGATAGTTGGCACTTGTCGCATGATCGCACGTATTCATGTGCGTCTTTTGCGATGGTGGGCCAATAAAAGCCAGATTGCAAGACTTTGAGGGCTGTCTTCTTAGAACTCATGTGGCCCCCAGTGGGGCCTGAGTGACAGTGCTCAAGGACCGAAGTGATTTCCGTCTCTGGGATGCATCTACGAAAGAGTCCATCTGCGCATAAGCGAAAAAGATAGGGCTCGTCCCAGAAATATTGCTTAGCGTCGTGAATGAACTTCTTTTTGTCGTGATAGGATGCGGACGGATGAATGATTCCTGTTGCCAAATAGTTGACAATGTCGGCATACCAGGGAAATCCATTGGAGACTTTCATTAGGTGGTCGTCCGGGAGGGAATCTTGGATAGGTACTTTGTCTTCATCCTCGACTCTAATACGGCTGAGATGATCGGCGACGACGTTTTCCACTCCGCTTTTGTCTTTAATTTCTAAATCAAATTCTTGAAGCATTAGTACCCAGCGGATAAGTCTAGGTTTTGCATCTTGCTTCTGAATCAGATATCGTATAGCGGAGTGGTCAGTGTAGACAATTACTTTAGCTCCTATCAGGTATGAGCGGAATTTTTCGAACGCGTAGATGACAGCTAAAAATTCCTTTTCTGTAGTGGTGTAATTTTTTTGTGCTTCATCCAGCGTTTTAGATGCGTAGTATATAACATAGGGTTTCTTGTCGATTCTTTGCCCTAAAACGGCCCCTATGGCATAATCGCTCGCATCACACATGATTTCGAAAGGTAACGACCAATCTGGAGCTCGTAGTATTGGTGCAGAAATCAAGGCATCTTTCAGAGTTGTGAAACTTTGCAAACATTCTTGGTTAAAGTTGAACTCTGTGTCCTTGGTCAGCAGTTGTGTCATGGGTTTAGCTATTTTGGAGAAGTCTTTAATAAATCTTCTGTAAAACCCAGCATGTCCTAAGAAGGCACGTACCCCTTTTACGTCTTTTGGTGGCATCAATTTTGAGATAACGTCAATTTTTGCTTGATCCACCTCGATCCCTCTGTCGCTCACTCTGTGTCCCAAAACAACACCCTCTGTTACCATAAAATGGCATTTTTCCCAATTTAAAATGAGGTTTGTTTCCTCACATCTTTGTAAAACTTGAACCAGGTTGAGCAGACAGTTGTCGAAGGAGTCTCCATAAACTGAGAAATCATCCATGAATACCTCCATTATAGATTCTGTCAATCCCGCAAAGATAGCAAACATGCATCTTTAGAAAGTAGCTGGTGCATTACAGAGCCCGAATGGCATTCTTCTGAAAGCATACGTCCCAAAAGGACAGGTAAAAGTAGTTTTCTCTTGATCGTCCGGGTGTATCGGGATTTGGTAAAAACCAGAATATCCATCGAGGTAACAAAAGAACTTCTGATGAGCTAGGCGCTCGAGGACCTCATCTAGGAAAGGCAGGGGGTAGTGATCTTTTCGTGTTGATTTATTAAGTTTCCTATAATCAATGCACATACGCCACCCTGTAACGGTTCTAGTGGGCACCAGTTCATTTTTGTCATTAAGAACAACGGTGGTTCCCCCCTTTTTAGGGACCACCTGCACTGGGCTTACCCACTGGGAATCAGAAATTGGGTAGATAATGCCTGGCTTTAGAAGCTTGAGGACCTCAAGGCAAACCACCTCTTTGAGGTTGGGGTTTAACTTTCTCTGGTGTTCTCATGATGGTTTAAACTCTTCAACCATGGGCAGTTTGTGCATACATAAAGCAGGGTTTATGCCTGTCAGATCAGTCATTTTATAGCCAATGGCTTTCTTATGCTTCTTCAGTTCATCGAGGAGTCTGTTTTCTTGATCATTCTCCAGAGTGGAGCTGATGATTACTGGACAGAGCTTCTCATCATCAAGAAAGACATGTTTAAGCCCCTCGGGTAAGGCTTTCATTTCTGGAGCCTTAGGTGGCTCAGTGGCTTCTATAACTGTGACGGCCTTAAGTTCTTCAAACGTGGCTGTCGGAGCTTCTTCAGCTTTTTCTAAGTATTGCAGGCATTGTTGCACTAGTTCACTGGCCGAGAATTCTACCTCCGGATTTGTAAGAGTATTTTCCAATTCATCGGATGGTTCAGACATTTCTAACTGGGACATTTGATATATAGCATCCAGGAGAAAGACTTCCTCTTGAATGCTTGGACCTTTCATGCTGTTTAGAACTCTGAACTGGAAAGCCTCCCTCCCAAGTCTCAAAATAATAGTTCCTGCTTCAACATCAATGAGAGCTCGGCCGGTAGCTAGGAAAGGTCTTTCGAAGATTATCGGATATCGCAGGTCTTCTTGTATGTCCATAATAACAAAATCACACGGGACATAAGAATTTGTTCCTATTCTGACAGGGATGTCTTCGATAATTCCAAGAGGGGCAGTTATGGTAGAGTCGGCTAACTGAATTGTCATTGTCGTAGGTAACAAATCAGTGAAGCCTAATCTTTTACACATTGAATAGGGCATAATAGATATGCTTTCTCCTAGGTCTGCCAATCCTTTCTTGCTGGAGCCATTTCCAATGGAACATTGAATGCCGAAGGAGCCTGGGTCCTTCTTTTTCTTTGGCATTTTATTAAGCAGAATATCTGAAGTGGTCTGAGCAAGTTTCACTGTTTCATGCTCTTCTGTCATATACTTTCTCGACAAGAGGGTTTTCAGGTATTTTGCCCAAGCGGGCACTTCAGAAAGGGCATCAAGAAAAGGAATATCAATGTATAACTTTTTCATAGCTTCTTTAAATTTTTGGAACCTAGTGTCCATTTTGGTTCCTTTTAGTCTGTCTGGGTAAGGAATTCTTGGTGGGACTTCTGGGATTGGTTCCTTTTCCTTTTCTTTCTCTGCAAAATTTTCTGTTTCTTTGCTTGAATTCCCTGTTGGGGAAAGAATGGCTACGTCATCATCATCATGGTCAATTCTGGTGACATCAGGCAGGACACGACCAGACCGCGTGGTGACGGCATTAAGTTGTTCTGGTCTGTTTGGGTTATGACGCGGGTTTGCCTCTGGTTGCCCAGCAAAAGTGCCGGCTTGAGGTTTCAATTGAGCGGCAATCTGTGCCAATTGGGCTTCTACGGCCTTTTGTTGAGCTTGTTGGTTTGCAAGCATGGTTTGTTGCGATTGAAGCATTTGTCTAATCAAGGATATCTCATCAGATGATTGGGGAGGAGCACCCCTTTGTTGATACTGAGTGACTTGCTGTCCTGGTTGTTGTAGAGGTGCAGTTAACTGTGGCTACTGGGGCTGTTGCAACTGGGGTTCCTGTGGCTGCTGCAACTGAGGTTGTTGCAACTGAGGGTGCAGTCCTGAATGGGCATATTGGTAAGAAGGATTCCTGGGATAGTTAGATCTTTGGAAACCTTGTCTATAATTCCCTTGATTGAAGTTATTCTGAAATCCTGGTGGTTGTCTATTGAAAGATCCACCTTGTGCCTGCTGTTGTGGGTTGGCAGTCCCTGGAGGATTCCCGTATTGAAAACTAGGATGGTTCCTTGGTTTATCTGGGTTGTAATACACTTGGCCAGGTATTGAATGTATGGAGTTGACTTGCTCTGGCATTTGGTCCTCGGGATGCTCGATAATGGGTTCATATTGCGGCATAGGTGGTTGTAAATCTATCATGACATTGTATAACAGGCCACATGATAATGTGGGATGATCGGATGCATGACAGGCTTCACAAGTTCCAGTAGCTGCCTTAACTTGTTGAACCTGAGAGCTTTTCTTCTTGTCATATTCCCCGAAAGAAGTTTCGAGGGCTTGTTGCTTGCTAGCAATAGTCTTCAAGGCCTCAGCAATGGCCTTGAGTTCCATGGATTCTTCTGCTTTGTAAACCTTGAGAACGCCTTTGGGTTGGTTAGATGACCTTCCCCAATTGGATTGGTTCTCGGCCCCTAGCGTAACTATATTCCAGGCATCTTCATAATTCTTTCTCATAAAGTTTCCTCCAGATGAGGAATCTAGAAATTGCTTGATATCATCACTTACTCCTCTGTAAAATGTTTCTATCAGTTGATTTTGAGATATGCCATGGTGAGGACACTTTCTCAGGAGTTCTTTGAATCTTTCCCAAGCTTCAGCAAGTGTTTCTCTAGGTAGTTGGGAAAAGTGATTAATCTGTCCCCTAATCTCATAGGTTAGCGAAGGTGGGAAGAATTTCTCAAGAAACTTCTCTTCTAAAGGAGTCCAAGTAGTGATGATGGGGTGTCTATCCAAAGCATTGTACCAGCTTAGCGCTCTTCCAGATAAGGTGAAGTGGAAAAGGTGTAACATGATTGCTTCCAAGGCAATTCCTGCTTGGGGTACAAGTCGGCAGAGTGACTTGAATCTCTTAAGGTGATCCATGCAATCGTCTCCGGGTGCTCCGGAGAAAGAGATGCCTTGCATGATCTGGATCCATTGCGTCCAAATTTCAAAGTGTGGTATGTTAATAATCGGTGGTCGGACAGGATGATCGTCTTCATAATTCTTTGGGACTGCGTAGTCCCGAAGTTGCTTGTTTCTTAACGCAAGTTGAGAAGCAGCATGCTCTGCTTGGATGCGGGCTTGTTCCTCAGCTCGGATCTCAGCTTGCACCTGAGCACGAGTGTCGGCAATAAGTTGTGCTCGTTGTGCTGCTATGGCGGCGTTGACTCTTTCTGCAACAAGGCGTTGCTCTTCGGCCATCTGTCTGGCTCTTTGGCGGTTAAGTCTATTCCTTCGGTGGAAACTTCTTTCTACCTCAGAATCGTATTCTAGTTCAGGGGAGAATCCGATGCTATGCGGGGGTTGCATACACGTTTTCTACCTGAGTAGAAGGAAAATCACACGTTAGGATAATGGAAGGAAATGAAGAAATCAAGAAGATTTGGAGTAGTTATCAAGAAAAAGTGTAAAATCCTAATCAACCAAGAAGTTGTTAAGTAAAAACTAAAACGTTTCGTTGTCCCCGGCAACGGCGCCAATTTTTGATGGAGTTTTGCAACACCGCTAAAAATCCTAAGGTGATGAATCCTTAGGTTTAGCCTTGCTAGTACTATGGTAAGAACTCCACCCGCGTGTGCTAAGACACGCGGAAGTCTTATCGTAGTATAGTTAAGGGTCGAATCCTCGGGACAACGTTCTTGACGAAGGCAAGATGGAAAACGTTTTTAGTTTTACTTAACTACTTAACAGTTGATATTTAGATCGAAAGTTTGATTTTGGTTTTAAAGCTAAATGCGAGGAAAGTAAAGCAAGAAAGTAAAGATTAAGGTTGTAAACAATGATAAAAACCACTAGGATGTTATCGGGTTTCACACCACTACACATGGATCAAGTCATGCAACATAATAAAACAACCTGCAAAGAGAGACAAATCAGTTAGTATCTTGTAGTCCTAGCTTCCTTTCGGATAACTAGCTACGAGAAGTGTGGAGTATTGCAATGCCAGCCATTCCATAATGAATGGTCACATGCTTTGCATTACTCCTTCATAAAATGTGTTCCTCGACCTTACCAAGGTTGCACTTCCATACGTCAACTGATTCCATTTCATAGTATGGAAGTGCAACGATGGGGGTGAGTTTACTCCACTCATGAAAACGCTTCTAGACTCTGAAACAGACATATGGTGACTACATACATCCATAACCAACATTCAATCGATATTCAGATCTAAGGGTACAAACATAGACAATTCATACCAAAAGATAATATGTAACACAAGTTGATGATCAAGCAACTAGTATTCATTAAGCGATTGAAGTCAAACTAAAAAGAAGAGTATCTCTATTACAAGTTATTGAATTACATCACATGAAATGAAAACATGGGTAGCGGGGCTACTCCTCGCACCCTAGTGAATGAAACTACTCGCTCATGACAAATAAGGAGGCGAGAAGAGAGAGAAAGAACGTCATCTCCACGGAGGAGGGAAGGTTGAACCCTTGGTGAAGAGAGCAACGATCTTCGCACTTCGTGGTTGCCTTGATGAAGGATCTTCTCTTCCCACCTTCTTTGTTGAGGAGAGAGAAAGAAGAGAGAGAAGGTAGTTTGATGATGAGAACGGATCTCAAAACTGGAAGCCTTGGGGCAGTGGACGGAAGACCAGAGTGCTCTGGATCTGGAGAGGCAGCCTTTGGGCGTCTTGAAATTCGATCCCTTTGAAGTGGCCCTTGAGGTCCTATTTATAGGCTCAAGCTGCGCCCAAACGGTCTTGAGACCGAGAGGCTTCTCGCGGTCTTGGGACCGTGAGGCTTCTCGCGGTCTTGGGACCGTGAGGCTTTTCGCGGTCTTGGGACCGTGAGGCTTTTCGCGGTCTTGGGACCGTGAGGCTTCTCGTGGTCTTGGGACCGTGAGGCTTCTCGCGATCTTGGGACCGTGAGGCTTTTCGCGGTCTTGGGACCGTGAGGCTTCTCGCGGTCTTGGGACCGTGAGGCTTCTCGCGGTCTTGGGACTGTGAGGCTTCTCGCGGTCTTGGGGCCGTGAGGCTTCTCGCGGTCTTGGGACCGTGAGGCTTTTCACGGTCTTGGGACCGTGAGGCTTCTCGTGGTCTTGGGACCGTGAGGCTTCTCGCGGTCTTGAGACCGTGAGGAGTCTTTGTAATTTTTTTTTGTGTTTTCTGTAATGGAAAGATAAGAAAAGTTAGTTTATTGATGTATCTGAAATAAAGTAAGAAATTTTAATGATTCTATTTAGTTTATCTAAGAAAGAGTATGGAAAACTAAAGATAACTAATAAGATAACGTCACAAAATGGGAGGTTATCAATGTCGATCTTGAGTCACATCTTGGGCCTACATCCCTTATTATTGAAGTCATGAATGAGTTCATTGGAGAGCAAGACAACATATTTAATACTCCTTCCTTGCACAAAAGCACATTGATTGTCACTAAAAGAGAAGGCAAGAGGCTTTGAAGCATGTTGGTTGAAAGCTTAGAGATGATCTTATAAAAGACATTGCACAAAGCAATAGGCGTAAAGAAGTGAAATCAATCCACCTCTCTACTAATAACAATGGTAAACAAAATCCAATTGGATAGCAGTAGAAGTTAAGATTTGACTATATTCAATTTAATAAAGAGTACATGAATTTTCCCAAAAGTGTGTACATTCTTTATACAAAAAGAGGATCTAAGTAGAGGGAACTAGACTACAACAACATGTCTCCAAAAATAAATAACTTAACAAACTGGTCCATGATGGAAGGATGAAATCCTTCTCCTAGTCTTAGGCCGGTTCACCATGCTCCTGTAGCACTACTCTAATCCTAAACCTGGGTGGTTGGGATCACCCAGCAAGAGGAGAGAAAAATGTGTGTGTCAAATAAAGAATAAGGACAATTATAAACTAAAGCATGAAATAATAAAGATTCACTATGCTAAGAGGGTGAAGAATATGAGGCAAGTAAAACAAATAAGAATTTATTCCATGTTTAATAATAATAAGTTGCATGCATGATTAAATGTGACTACATTAAACTAACATATGGTTGAGGCACCTACCAGACCTCAACTTCTGGGTGAGGGAGAGTAACATATTCCCAAATACCCTAATAATTTTATTATTGGGGAGAGTGGTCACATTCCCTTTGGCTCATGCCCAAAACTATGGGTGTTTTGTACTCATGTACACTACATTAGTTAATTAGTCATTTTCATCATCATGCTAAAGTATTTCAATGGAAGATATAAGGAATTTGATAACATTTCAAGTGGGGTCCAAGACCCTTAAACAATTTAGGCAATAACAAGAATCATTGAAAACATACTCAAGCCTCATTCGAAAAGTAGGTTTGGATAAAAATACCCAACTTAGGGTTAGAATGCACATACTAACAAAATAGGGTTTCACATACCTCTTTTCACACGTAAAGGTTAACTTCAATGTATACTTTGGTCCACAAATTCAACTTTTCATCCTAGAAACATTTTATGTATGTTAGCCAAGTAAAAGTGAACATATTCATTCCTATTATTCTTACCCAATACATGATCATTTAATGTCATGTTAGGTTTTATGATTTTAATCTTTGTTGAGATAATATGTGATGCTTTATATATCAATATTAGTTCTAGTTACCATCTTTATTTACATAAGCATGTGTGTGTGTGTGTGTGTGGATAATAATGATATAGATATTCTTCCAATTTAGGTTTAATGATGTCATTTTATTCTCTATAATGTGAATCCATATTAATCCTAATGTCATGCTTACCATGTATATTGGTGTAAGTATATTCCACATGAATATCTATTAGGTTCACTAATATACACATGCTTGGATCCAACTAATATGTCATCTTGATATATGTTTATAAAAGCATATTCCTTTACACATTATTATCTTTTTCACCATTTAATTCCTAAGAAGACAATATAGTTAGATGCATTCCATAATTATATTTGTATCCATAATTTCCATCTATTTCATAAATATGTGTTTGTGCATCTAGGGTATGTTGAAACATGGTTATTATAATTAATGATAATCTATGTGTAGTACTAAAATGTAACTCATCTTATATATAATCTTCCATTATTATTTGAGCCACTACATTTAAGATTACAATAACGCAACATGATCATCTTACATCCATCTTTTGATATGTAGTACTACATGGTTACATGTATAAACTAATATAATATTATACAAGTAAGTCAATATGTTATAATAATGTGAACATATTTTGTGAAACAACTCCTTAGTTAGCATATTTAAATCATTATCAATATCTTGTTTAATATATCACTACTAACTAAGTTCATAACAATAAGATAAATTTACAAATGTGGGGTTATAGTCTAGCAAATATACACATATAGAAATAAGGTTTGGTTTCATGTAATCAATATTTGCATTTGTACACAACAAGGTTGATAGATAAGCTAATTGACTAGTTCATGTTATGGTTTTAAATGACTAAATTATCCTTACTCCATTCTTATCCCATCTTTATAATCTATTTTCTAAAACAAAACTATTGAATGTGAAATGAAGACTTACATGTCTAAGTTTATCATGGAGGTTGGAGATCTGGTGGTTACAAACAACGGCGTCGTTGTCGATGGTGTTGTACTTGGTGGCTACAACACCCTAATGTCAGGGTGTGATGGTGCCAAGTTGGAGTAGTGACGGTGTTTTTGCTGTGACGAAAAATGGTAGGAGAGGTGATGTTGGGATGGTGGTGGCTGGCAAGGAAGGTTATGAATATGGTAGGTCATGATTGTTGGGGGAGTGGTCAGTTCATATCTGTAACAGCAGATGGCATCATGCTAAAAATAGATGAGGAGAGGAGTGGATCTGGAGAGTGTGGTGGCTGAGCATCATGGTGAATATAAACTTTGATGGTGGTGTTTGTGGGTGGTGCATCGTCCAGTGGGTTGTAGGCCTGTGATGGCGAGGGCGCTGGGGAGTAGACATGGTGTCGAGTTTCAGGCATTGTTTTGGGAGATGGGAGGTGCCTGACTAGATAGGGACCTGAGTGGCGCCCTTGACAATTTAGTGAGAAGGTGTCGTGTAGGTGTTGTGGCTGAAGGAGAAGAGAAGGAGGAGAATGGCATGCATATGTTCCTTGATATGCTGACGGTAGTCAAGCAACGGGCAGTGCACATAGTTGGGTGCTAGTGACAAGGGATGGATGGAGACGGGGCAGTGCTCGTGCTGATGGAGGCGCATTGGTTTGCAAGTGGCATCAGGAGGTGGGGTGATGGAGAGATGATAGATCGATGGCTAGGGTTAGTTGTGAGGGGAAAGGATAGGGAAGACGAGGAAGATATAGAGGAGGGGGTGACGGGTTGTCGTTGTTATCATGGGACGACACTCGTTTCATAAAGGAGAACGCGATGTCACATTGGAGACAGGGAGGAGTAACGCAACGACATGATATGTGGAGGGGAGACTAGTTTAAGAAATAGTTAATTTCCTAGTTAAAACCTATGGTAATTAGGATTTAAATGTCAATTCAATTGGGAAAGAAATTTCTATTCCATGTCAAACAAATTATAAGGAAGGCTAAATAGGAGTCAAGGGGGTTTCCTCTTTCCATGCAATAGGCATTTATATATTTCAGAGTTTCATATTCATTTAATTAATTAAGAGGGTAGAGAAATTCCAATTAAAATTCATGGGTTTGCTAATTAAAGTGTGAGGAGTATAAATTTACATTAACTTCTCCTCTTGAATGCATTTTTGTATTTATTTGCATATTAAGTGCCTAATAAATATATTTAGTACATTTCTTAATAAATTTAGATATCAAAATTTCTTATTTATCATTTCTTATCCAGGAAAGCCATAAAATCTCTAAATTAATATAATCAACTAATTATCTCCTGTAAACAGCCCTTTTGCATTATTAAACTCTAATTAACACATTATTTGAGATATTTGTGCAAACACCCATTCATTGTCATGAATGTGGATAAATATAATTTAAAGCCATCAAGTATTCCTTAATTGCAATATTGAGGACAAGAAGGGTAGAAAAGATAGGAAAAAATATAGAAAAGTCCAAAAGGATAATAAGGAAATGAAAGGGTTGAAAATGGGTAAAATTGCAAATGAATCTGAGATTCAGTATGTTACAATAGGTCTTAGATTTTTCAAGTCATTTGCATCTTTAACTTTAGGAATAGAGTAATGAACGTACAGATAGCTTCCCTAAGAAGCCTACCGGTGTTGAAAAAACTAAACACAACTTCAACCATCTCAGAGCAAATAATACTCCAACATTCCTCGAAAAACTTTCTATTTAACCCATCAGGACTACTTTCTATTTAACCCATCAGGACTAGGGCACTTGTCTGAGTCCAAGCATATAACAACATCAACAATGTCTTTAATAGTAAAGCATTTGTCTAAGGCTAGCATGTCCACATCATTAAGTATAGGGATGTTGATACCACTCAACATCTCCATATCAACAATATAAGAATTGTTAAAAATACTAAAGTAATAATCAACTATGTGCTTTTTGATGATGACAATATCTATGCATATAATCCCATCAATATAAAGGGATTTAATGTGAAAATTACTTTTCACCTTAATAGTGGAGTAAAAAAAATTAGAGTTGGTATCCCCTTCTTTTAACCATGTAATTCTTGATTTTTGCTTGAGAAAGGATTCTTCCTTGACTTTGGCTATAACTGCATCTTTCCTCTTTTCACTTGCATCATTTTGAAGATCAATGTTGAAAGGTTCAGAATCTAATTTCTTCTGTGCTTCAATCGCTAAAAAATTCCTTTCTCTTAGCCACATCAGAAAAATGGCCCATGTGGTCTTTGTTCCATTTTAAAAGGTCAAAGTGCAGTTTTCTAAATTTGGAGTACACCTTGAAGATAGGGAAACCAGAGAAGTCAGTAGTCCATCTCCTTTTATCAATGTCGATGAAATTTTTTCTTTCAGACCTAGCATTAATATACATAAAATAAGTTTTCACTTTAACCTTATCACCAATGTCCAGAGTCAGAATCTTGTGGTTGTTGACTATTAGAATGAAGAATACTTTAAACTCAGCAAAATCAGACATAAACTTATCATTATAAAGGATCATATCAATGTAATAAGTAACAAACCCATCACCACTGTGAAAAAATTTCCCAAGAGAAGAGAAAACCAATAAGTCTAAGCTCATAGAGACCACGGTTGAGCATGCAATTAGTGAAGTCCTTCATTGAATTATTTGAGGGAGGATCTTTACCCATTCTCTCCTCAATCTTGCTCACAACATTAAAATCCCCTAGTATTATCCTGGGCAATTTCATATTTTGGTTGATGGATTCAATTTTGTTCCATAAATGAACCCTATCACCATCTGTATTGTGCCCATTAACAGAAGTAATAAAAAATCCTTATTAGCACAAGAAACCTCCAAACGAATAGATTGATGGGTCTCTCGAATTTTATTCACAACACAGTCACCTTCCCTCCAAAGGATGACTATTCTCCCCAAAACATGTGAGCTATGGTTAGAGACCCATTTATATTCAGGAAAAAATTACCAAAGAGCTTACTCATCTTCCTTTATCTCACTTTAGTTTCACTAAGAAGAACAATATGCAGTTTGAACTCTACTATCTTATTTCGGAATGTAGAGGCCTTAAGATTGAGTCCTCTAACATTCCATGAGAAAACATTAATAGAGCTAACCATTTGAAACCATTGAGACTAGTACTTTAATGGTTTGAGGCATATCTGGACCACTACCTTCAGTTACACCAACTTTCAAATTGTCAAACTTATCAAATAAAGATGCTTGAGTACTCTGGCTCATTTATTTATTAATAGCAGGTGCTTTCCTACCTTTCCATTTACCTTTCTTTCTTCTGTTGACTTTGTGGACTACAAACCATTCATCATCATTTATAGATTTCTCTATAGAAGGTAGAGTAGATAAGTTGACAATTGTCCCATGCACATTACCATCTACCTTAGAAGCATTAGAGCTAGAAGAGCCATTATCTTCAAAAGAGTCATTGGGCACATGAAACTCATCTTCCTCACCACTAACACCCAAATCACCAGTAGCAGCATTAACAATCAACGTGCCCTGCTTCACAGCCTTTACAATAGAAATGGTACCCACTTTGCTAAGAATAGATTGCTCATTCAATACAAATTGTATCTTCTTAGTAAGAAGAGAATGTGCATCCAAAACAGCTTGTGTCATAGTGCTTTCATCAATCACCTTTGAGGCATCAGATGGAATTGTCTTTTTCACCCAAATCTTTTTCATTTTAGGCTCAGAAACATTTTCATTACTATCATTGTGTCTGAACAAGTTACAATGGGACATGCTCTTGGTTTCCACTTTACTCAAAGTTGATGACATGAGAGACACCTTTATCGCTAGTAACTTCAAGCTCACTTGGAAACTCAGAGGAAGCAGGAAAAAGGATTTTAAATCTCACAAACTCCAAATTTCTCAACTCAAAAGTAACTTTATCAGCTCGAAGTGGGTTACCCAGATAAAAACCAATCCTCAAGAACATTTTCATATCCCACAGTTCAAGTGGGAGGTTATGGATGTGAACCCAGATGGGCATATCAGTTAATTTGAATATGTGCATCGCATCCCCTAGTTTTTACTTCATCGATATCAATTGTAACATCCCTGACCTGGGTTATGATTCAACCCTAGGTGTTTTGCCTAAATATGTAATTAAATCTTTCTGATTAACTCTAAGCATGTAATTAAGTTTCTCAGAAACGTATATTTCAGTATTTGCTCCTTTTTATTTAAAGTTGTAGCATTGTTTTGATATACAGGGACCTATGTGCAATTTACTCAGTTAAAAGGGTTAGCTTGCAATTTGCACATGTTGAGATGTTCCTCTGATGTTGAGACATCATGAGAATCTTTTTGGTAAAGTTTGAGGGATTTCCCAAGCTAGGGCACCAAGGTGCAGCTGTGGAAGCAATCTCGGTGCTCGAAACCTTAAATTGGGGTAAAATGCAATTTACCCAAATTAAGGGATGCAAATTGTAAAATATGTCATCTAAAGTATCTTTTTAGACTCTTGCCATCATTTAGAGAAGAAATGATGAGGAAGTCACCTCAATTGAATTATCAGGTTATGAAATATACATTGCGATTGAATAATCAGGGTATATGTGCAATAACTCTTTATGTATGTACCATATTATTAGATTGCTCTTCTTTGCTTTCTTTTTCTAGACCTTAAGATAAGGTTTGTCCTTGGAATAAAAAGGAAGGGACGAGCAAGTAAAGAAGGAAGGACTTAGTTGGAATTATGGACAACTTATGAACTAATGTTAAGAATCCTACACCTAGTTTATATACCCCCAACTTCTCTAAGCAAGGGAACTTGCCCTTCGTTCCCTTCACTGTTCCATTTCACCAAAGACGACCAAAGACTTCCTTGGAGCTAAGTAGGACGACCAAGGGAAACAAGGTAGGTTTGGGACCCCTCTTCTTGCCTAATTCCATGGTTAGAACTCGAATTCAAGGTCAGCTTCATGGCTAACTCTCGAAACCCTATCTTTCTAGCCATCTCCTTTCATCTTTCCTTGGAGTTTTCACCTTGGCCAACCTGTGGGAACTCAAGGACGCCATTAGAGCTTGGAGCTTGAAATCTTGGAGCTCAAGGAGCAAGCTTTAGGCGGGTTTTATAACTCTAAACTCATGCTTTATTATGTACATCTTTATATGCGGTTTGATGATAGCTCTTAGTGTTTCCCTACTTTTCCCTGCTATTTTGCGAGCAAATCCATGGAATATTCGTACTGTTCTTGAGCTAGGAGATGAAGGCGTGATTTCCAATAAAAACCCACCGCTTTTTGCTTCCTTAAACGGTCTTACCAGTTTGCTCTCTCGGTCTCAAGACCGCGAGGTGAGCAAACTGTCTCGAGACCGCGACAGGGAAAACGGTCTCCAAGACCGTTTGGACCCGTTGACCGAGCGTGGACCGTATAAGAAATCTATTCCTAATTGTATAGGCTAATTAACCTCAAAATTTGGGAGGCTAACTCCAAGTGAATCGGGAGATATGACCTTTTTAAGTAACAACTTTATTTGAATTTATTCCTGATTTTCAAACGGTCTGAAATTGCCTTTTTGGGCAAATGGTCTCAAGACCGTGTAAGGTCGTTGACCAGGCGTTGACCGTATGCGATTACTGTTCAAAATAATGTTAATTAACAACTCACCAAGTTTGATGGTCTAATTCCAAACGGGCTAAGAGTTGAAGGGTGAATATTAGGGCTAACCCTAGGTGAAATCAGTACTGAATTTATGGTGACCTAATTAGGGTTTTTAGGGTTTATTGACCTAAACGGTCTCAAGACCGTTTAGGGGTTACCCAAACGGTCTCAAGACCGCGAGGGAAATAAACCATGACCGTTTGGAAGTCTGGGGTTAAGAATAGTTGACCAATTGAAGGTATCATTACACCAAATTACTTTGCAATTAAATAATGATATGATCATCAACTCAATGGGTCAAACCTTGATGAATTTGCACTAGAATCCAAAATTGGATGGGCAAACGGTCTCAAGACCGTTTGGAACTCATCCAAATGGTCTCAAGACCGAGAGGACAATCACCCAAGACCGTTTGAAGGTCTAAGGTTAAGAAATTTGACCAATTGAGGACCCAATTGCAAATAAGTTATCAATTTAATCAAAATCCTATTTTGTGGCTCAATCATGGTTCAACCCCTATAAAATCACCTTAGACTTTGATGAAATCTTGGACAAACGGTCTCAAGACCATGTGGGGTCCACCCACATAACCTCAAGACCGTTTGGGCCAAGTTTGGGCCCAATTGGAGCTCAATTGAAGGGTTCAACCTTGTGTTAATGCACATTGTTGAGTGTTGATGGGTGAACATTCATAGACCCTAATTGAATCGACTTCAACCCTAATTGGTCAACCATTAAGGGTCAATTGAATGACCAAGTGGTCAAGTATAATCTTAATTGACCCAATTCATAAGTGGTCATCATATCTTTGACCTTTTGAGGGCTTCAACTTTGGTTGACATTAGGTGGTAACCTTTGATTTTATTGTTGAAGGATCAAGCGGCTAAGACCATGAGAGCCTCACGGTCTCAAGACCGTGAGAGGGCTCGCAGTCTCAAGACCGTGAGGGGGCTCACGGTCTCAAGACCGTGAGGGGCCTCGCGGTCCTGAGGTCAAAGTGGGCAAACGGTCAACATCTCTTCGCGGTCTTGATATCAACTTGGCCCTCGCGGTCTTAACATCAGGTTGAGCTTCGTGGTCTTGGAGTCTTGAGGAGTCTCACGGTCTTGGAGTCTTGAGGAGGCTCGCGGTCTTGGAAAGTCAAACTAGCTAAATGGTCAACACTTTCAAATGAACTCAACTCAATTGAAGAATGATGGTTGAAGGTCAATCAATGTGATTCAAAGTTGACTTCATTCAATCAATTGGTGATATAAATGGTACAATGTTGCCCTAATTAAACCCTAATGACAACCTAGGATATTAAGGGGTTAATTGACTAGGATTTTGACCATGATGATGATCAATGGGGTGAATTACCAAAATACCCCTGAAGGGTAAATTAAGTAATACCTTGATCAAATCAAACCCAAATCACATGATAGTGATGTTTTGGGCTATGTTAGCCTATGATGACTTAATCCGACCTGATCTAGAGTGATGTTGACATCACCTAACCTTATGATGAGAGAGAAAGTACTTCTAGAGAGAAAAAGTACTTCTAGAGAGAGAGTACCTTTTTTAGGTGAAAATTCAATTAAAGCATCTCCAATGCACAGGAATAAGCATAATGAGGGTATGATCCACCTGTGTGAGATCATAGAAACCCTAATTATGATAAATGATGAACCTTTAACTAATCCAAGAGCATCAATGAAGATGTTATTCATACATGATGATGTTATGAGTTTAATTCACCTTGATGTGAATAGTAAACCCTAATTCAAGGTTGATGACATGTAATGTGAATAGTAAACCCTAATTCAAGGGTAATGACATGTAATGTGAATAGTAAACCCTAATTCAAGGGAAATGGCATGCTTTTGAGTATTAAACTCTATTTGATGTGAATTAGAGATTTAACTCTTATGACAAGAGTAGGAAGTACATTCCTTATTGTTGTATTACCTTTATCAGATGTATTAACCATGCAGGTTCTGATATGAAGGTAATCATATCCAGGTATGGATGTTGATGTTATATTCATTAAAGGCATGTTGTTAGCCTTATGAATAAGTAAAGTAATCTGATGCCTTGCCAGTGGCATCCTATGCTGATAATGGGCTATGAGAGCCATGAATACCAGCAAGGTCATGCCTTAGAGATGACTTGTGATGAGGATAATGAGAAATGATGATTGATATGAGTTAGGCCTGTTACATTTAGTATTCTTCTTTTATAGCTGCTATGCTACTGTTATTGTTTGAAGAACAATGTATGCTGTTAAAGAATACTGAATGTACCTAACTAATCAAGTATAATGTAGAGCCCTGATCATAGATCCATCATTGTCAGAGATTAAGTGATGGTGAAACAGGTTTTCCTCAGGGAACTCCTGGAGCACATACTTTTGAGTATGTGGGGTACATGGATGTGTAGAACCTTACATCCTAGTGTAGGAAAGTGATGTAGATGTGTAATCCATCCATCCTTCACTATATTTCCATATCGTATCAGTGGTAGGTAAACATGAAACCTCCTGATGATGAAGAAAGCACAGATATCTGTATCAGTGGTAGGTAAACATGAAACCTCCTGATGACAAAGAGAGTATAGAACGCCACTGAGACTCTAGAATAGCGAAGGACCAGTTTACCCTGGTGAGCTATAGTAGTAGAGACACGAGATGTCCTACAAGTGATCCTCTTACTGACTGAGGAAGGTGAAGGTCATGAGAATCCGGCTCTCTTAATGACCTATGTATGATACTGATGTGACTTCTCAGCGATCAGTTGGGGTATGAGTGGTAAACCTCATCTCCACAGGGCATAATGTTGTTTGTAAAACATAATCAACCATGTAGTATAACTTGTTAGAGATAACTCCAAGTTAGTTGATTGATGCTACATTGCAATAGTGTTTATATTCTCCATATCTCCTAAATGGTTGAGATCTTGTTATACCTGCAACTGTTACAGAATGCTTTGAAGGCTTTACTGTTTAAGATATTCTTTGATGTTATAATAAAGCTTCTGGCGAAGAGTTATAACTCTCGCTGGTACAATTATGTATAATTGTCTCACCCCGTAGGCTTCAACTTTTTAGGTGGACGTCGGAGACGAAGGAACCAGCCTACAGGTGATCAGTCTCAGCAGCAGCATCAGGGGCAGCAGTAATCTCAGGTGGAGATTGTCCTGCCATATGGTGTAGTTAGAGTCAGTCCTATGTGTCCTCTGTACTCTCAGGTCTTGGAGTCTTTTGTATAGCAATCTTGAGATTTTGTATCTTGATGTATATAATTACTCAAGAAGTAATTATCCTGAGATGTAAACAGTTTATCTCACTTTATGAAAGAAGCTTTTATGGATTCAAGCTCTTGTCACGAAAAGTTTTAATTTCCCGTGATTTTTGTCTTCCGCTGATTACCGATTCGCTTCCGCTAAGTTTTAATCGTGTTTATGTCATGGTTTGGAGATCAGAGCCCACAACTAGTGGTATCAGAGCTCTAGGTCAGTTGAGTCTACAGAGGCATAGGACTTAGGATGTCGAGTCTACCTTTAGTACTCCTTCCTTATCTAATAGAATCTTCTGCTCCTCAGGAGAAGAAGATACATAAGAATGTCAGAACATCACGATGAGTACGTGGCGGAGAGTAGTGCTAGTGCACCTCGAGGCGGTGCAAGGGTTCCAAGAATAGAACAACATGCACCTGAGTCACCAAGAGAGCCACCCCAGTTCGACCCAGCTGACATGAGTAATCCAGCTGTACAGACGATGTTCGGGCAGTTCATGACTGCCATGACACATATAACTGATAGGATGCCCATTCCTGCACCTAGGGCACCTGTCCATCCTGAAGCACAAGGTATCGGTAAGACATTCGAATGACTTCGTCGTGTCGGAGCTACCGAGTACTTCGGGACTGCCGACCCTGCAGATGCTGACTTATGGTTGACAGAATTGGAGAAGGCTTTCCGGATTCTTATAATTCCGGAAGCTGAGAAGGTTAGACATGCTGTCTATCTTCTCAAAGGAAGTTCTGGTCACTGGTGGAACATGGAAGAGCAGAAGAGGCCTAGAGTAGAGTTCTCATGGGAAGAGTTTCGTCGGGAATTTATCAAAAGATATTTTCCAAAGACCTTCCTAGATGAGAAGATCTCTCAGTTTGAGAAACTAAGGCAGGGTATGATGAACATTAGCGAATATGAAGCTAAGTTCATGGAGTTGCTGCGGTTCTGTCCGCACATGGCTGCTACGGATGAGGAAAGAATCATAAGATTCGAGAAGGGTTTGAATTCTGATATGTCAACCCCTGTATCTACCTTAGAGAACCGAGAGAGATTCTCTACCTTCGTTGAGTCAGTCCGAAGGATAGAGAGATCTGTGGTTGAGAAAAGACAAACCCATAAAAGATATCCACAATTCCAGGGTTCTTCATCTAGGGATTCCAAGAAACCTAGATTCTCTGCACCTAACCCTCCACCACCCAGATCGAGTTTTCAAACTCAATGGACACCAAGTAGAGGTAGAGGACGGAGTCAACCGCTTCAAGGGACGCACAGTTCTGCATCTGAGTCAGTCACTGGACCATCCAGACCACAACAACAGGAGAGGAGTTGCTACAACTGTGGTAAGGTGGGACACTTGATGAAGGATTGCCGTTCTAGGCCTGTCGGTGTGACACAACAAACCCCGAGATAGAATCAACAGGGATCTCAGAATAGACAACATCAAGGAGCAGCTCGAGGACGTGGACAAGCGTCTAAAGATGGATCATCAGCACCACCTCAACACCAGGCGACTGTGAGGTTCTATGCTATGAACCCACCTGAGGCAGTGGTCAATCCACGGGTAGTGGCGGGTCAGATGAAACTTTTATATTCTTATATGTTTACATCCTGTGTTGTATCCGTTCTGATTGATCCGGGTGCCACGCACTCTTTCATCACTCGTGAAGTGATTCTTAACTGCAATATGACTATTAGTCATAGGACAGATAGTTTGTTGTTAGAAACTCTGTTGAGTGGGTCTGTCGTTTTGCAGGAGGTATGTTCTCCCTGCATCCTCTTCTTTTCTGACCATCGCATTCAAGTGGATCTTATACCACTTGATATGCAGGGATTTGATATAATCCTTGGGATGGATACCTTAGAAAGGTATAGAGTTGTCTTGGATTGTGAGTCCAAGTTGGTTGTGTTTGCTGATGAAAGCAACACATGGATCTTTCAGGGTGAAAGAAAGATTCTGCCCACCTGTCTTGTGTCAGATATGGTTGCTGATAAGCTGTTGAGGCAAGGATGTTATGCATTTTTAGCCCATGTGGTAGATGTTACCAAGGAAAGGACCAATCCTGCTGAAGTTCCCATAGTCAGGGAATTCGAGGATGTGTTTCCTGAAGAACTTCCTGGTATACCACCACCTCGGGAGATTGATTTTGAAATCAATCTGATCCCAGATACGAAACCCATAGCTCAAACTCCGTATAGGATGGCGCCTGCCGAGATGGCAGAACTCAAGAAACAGCTTCAAGAGTTACTTGAGAGAGGTTTTATCCGACCAAGTACTTCACCTTGGGGTGCTCTGGTCTTGTTTGTTAAAAAGAAAGATGGGTCAATGTGGTTGTGCATCGACTACAGACAACTCAATAAAGTAACAATAAAGAATAAGTACCCTCTACCGAGGATTGATGATCTCTTTGACCAGTTGCGTGGTGCAACAGTCTTTTCAAAAATAGACTTGAGGTCTGGATATCATCAACTCCGTATTAAGGATAGTGACATATCCAAGTCCGCCTTTAGGATAAGATATGGTCACTATGAGTTCACGGTTATGTCATTTGGACTAACCAATGCACCAGCTGCATTTATGGAACTCATGAATAGAGTTTTTCGACCTTTCCTTGATCAGTGTGTTGTCGTCTTCATAGATGACATTTTGATCTATAGTAAGGATGCTCAGCAGCATGAGCAGCATCTTCACCAAGCTTTGACCTTGCTAAGAGAACATAAGCTGTATGCTAAGTTTAGCAAGTGTGAGTTCTGGCTGCCAGAAGTATCTTTTCTTGGACATGTGATATCCGCTTCAGGAATTCGTGTTGACCCTACAAAGGTAGAATATGTTCTACAATGGGAACAACCGAAGACACCGACAGAGATTCGAAGTTTCTTGGGATTAGCTGGCTATTATCGAAGGTTCATTAAGAACTTTAGTTCTATAGCTTTACCTTTCACCAAGTTAACCCAGAAAGATGTTCCTTTTTCCTGGAGTGATAAGTGTCAACAGTCTTTCTAGTTGCTGAAGGAGAGATTGACAAGTGCACCTGTGCTAGTGCTACCTGAACAAGGAAAAGGATATGTAGTCTTCTATGATGCTTCCAAAAACGGACTAGGATGTGTGTTGATGCAGGATAAACAAGTGATTTCTTTTGCCTCCCGACAGCTTAAGAAACACGAGGAGAATTATCCAACACACGATCTGGAGTTAGCTGCTGTGGTTCATGCTTTGAAGATCTGGAGGCATTATCTCTACGGAGAGACATTCCAGATTTTCACAGACCACAAAAACCTTAAGTATGTCTTCTCTCAACATGAGCTCAACATGAGGCAACGTCACTGGATGGAGTTAATCAAGGACTACGACTGTACAATTGATTACCATCCAGGCAAGGCCAATGTTGTTGCAGATGCCTTGAGTAGGAAATCAACAACATCAACCATGAATAGAGCACAACTAAACTCTTTAGTATGCTCTAGAAGAGATATGCTTATCTCTTTAAGTCAAGACAACGTACAGTTGAAGGTGTCATTGTTAGTCGGTTTATTAGCTGAGATGCATATTAAACCTACCCTAAGAGAGAAAATTAAGGAAGCACGGCTAGGTGATGTTGCAGTTCAACAGATTAGATCTGAGTATGGAAAGGAGAAGCAAGATGGTTTCCATGACTCAAAGGATCAAGTAGCTTGTTATAATAGGAGAATGATAGTACCCGATGTGGACAACTTGAGGAAGTTAGTCCTGGAAGAAGCCCATTCTTTCATGTATGTTATGCATCCAGGGAGCACCAAGATGTATCGGAATTTGAAAGATCTGTATTGGTGGCCTGGGATGAAAAAGGACGTTGCAGAGTTTGTTCTGAGGTGTCCTGTGTGTCAGCAAATTAAAGCCGAACACCAGAAGCCTGCAGGAACAATGCAACTTTTACCCATACCGCAGTGGAAGTGGGACCATGTGACCATGGACTTTGTTGTTGGCCTACCCAGGACAAGCAAAGGACATGATTCCATTTGGGTAATTGTTGATAGGTTGACTAAGACAGCACATTTCCTACCTGTCAAAACAACCTATTCTGCCGAAAGGTTATCAGAGTTGTATGTTCAAGAGATAGTGCGTTTACACGGAGTTCCTGTCACAATAGTTTCTGACAGAGGTCCTCAGTTTACAAGTCATTTTTGGGAACAGTTGCACAGGGCCTTAGGCACCAAGCTAAGGTTTAGTACGGCCTTTCATCCACAGACTGATGGACAGTCGGAAAGGACCATACAAACCTTAGAAGACCTGTTGCGAGCATGTGTTCTCCAGTTCACCGGAAGTTGGGATCTACACCTAAGCTTGATAGAGTTTGCCTATAACAATAGCTATCAGCATAGTATTGATATGGCACCTTATGAAGCCTTATATGGTAGACGTTGTAGATCACCCTTGTGTTGGTTTGAGACTGGTGAGCACCAGTTGTTAGGTCCTGACCTGGTGCAGCAAACCACAGAAAAGATTAAAGTAATACAACATAAGATTAAGACTGCTCAGGATAGGCAGAAATCTTATGCTGACAAACGTCATAGACCCTTAGAGTTCCAGGTTGTAGACAGAGTGTATCTCAAGGTCTCACCTTGGAAAGGGGTCCTTCGTTTTGGAAGGAAAGGAAAGTTAGCTCCTAGATATATGGGGCCTTATCCAATCATTGAACGGATTGGAAAGGTAGCATATAAACTAGAGCTTCCCCCAGAATTATAGAGGTTACATCCTGTGTTTCACATTTCTATGTTGAAGAAATGTCACCCAGACACTGAGTCAGTTCTACAACCTATGGAGGTAGAATTGAATGATGACATATCCTATGAGGAGGGACCAGTGTCAATCCTTGATAAACGAATTAAAAAGCTAAAGAAGAAAGATATAAGTCTTGTGAAAGTCCTCTGGAACCATCGTGGTATTGAAGAAGCCACTTGGGAGTTAGAGGATGAGATGAGAAGGAAGTATCCTGCCCTTTTCTCGTAGTATGTTTTATCGATTTCGGGGACGAAATCCTTGTAAGGGGTGGATAATTTGTAACATCCCTGACCTGGGTTATGAGTCAACCCTAGGTGTTTTGCCTAAATATGTAATTAAATCTTGGTGATTAACTCTGAGCATGTAATTAAGTTTCTCATAAACGTATATTTCAGTATTTGCTCCTTTTTATTTAAAGTTGTAGCATTGTTTTGATATACAGGGACCTATGTGAAATTTACTCAGTTAAAAGGGTTAGCTTGCAATTTGCACATGTTGAGATGTTCCTCTGATGTTGAGACATCATGAGAATCTTTTTGGTAAAGTTTGAGGGATTTCCCAAGCTAGGGCACCAAGGTGCAGCTGTGGAAGCAATCCCGGTGCTCGAAACCTTAAATTGGGGTAAAATGCAATTTACCCAAATTAAGGGATGCAAATTGTAAAATATGTCATCTAAAGTATCTTTTTAGACTCTTGCCATCATTTAGAGAAGAAATGATGAGGAAGTCACCTCAATTGAATTATCAGGTTATGAAATATACCTTGTGATTGAATAATCAGGGTATATGTGCAATAACTCTTTATGTATGTACCATATTATTAGATTGCTCTTCTTTTCTTTCTTTTTCTAGACCTTAAGATAAGGTTTGTCCTTGGAATAAAAAGGAAGGGACTAGCAAGTAAATAAGGAAGGACTTAGTTGGAATTATGGACAACTTATGAACTAATGATAAGAATCCTACACCTAGTTTATATACCCCCAACTTCTCTAAGCAAGGGAACTTGCCCTTCGTTCCCTTCACTGTTCCATTTCACCAAAGACGACCAAAGACTGCCTTGGAGCTAAGGAGGACGACCAAGGGAAACAAGGTAGGTTTGGGACCCCTCTTCTTGCCTAATTCCATGGTTAGAACTCGAATTCAAGGTCAGCTTCATGGCTAACTCTCGAAACCCTATCTTTCTAGCCATCTCCTTTCATCTTTCCTTGGAGTTTTCACCTTGGCCAACCTGTGGGAACTCAAGGACGCCATTAGAGCTTGGATCTTGAAAGCTTGGAGCTCAAGGAGCAAGCTTTAGGCGGGTTTTATAACTCTAAACTCATGCTTTATTATGTACATCTTTATATGCGGTTTGATGATAGCTCTTAGTGTTTCCCTACTTTTCCCTGCTATTTTGCGAGCAAATCCATGGAATATTCGTACTGTTCTTGAGCTAGGAGATGAAGGCGTGATTTCCAAGAAAAACCAACCGCTTTTCACTTCCTTAAACGGTCTTACCAGTTTGCTCTCTCAGTCTCAAGACCGCGAGGTGAGCAAACGGTCTCGAGACCGCGACAGGGCAAACGGTCTCCAATACCGTTTGGCCCCATTGACCGAGCATGGACCGTATAAGAAATCTGTTCCTAATTATATAGGCTAATTACCCTCAAAATTTGGGAGGCTAACGCCAAGGGAATCGGGAGATATTACCTTTTTAAATAACAACTTTATTTGAATTTATTCCTGATTTTCAAACGGTCTGAAATTGCCGTTTTGGGCAAATGGTCTCAAGACCGTGTAAGGTCATTGACCAGGCGTTTACCGTATGATATTACTGTTCAAAATAATGTTAATTAACAACTCACCAAGTTTGATGGTCTAATTCCAAACGGGCTAAGAGTTGAAGGGTGAATATTAGGGCTAACCCTAGGTGAAATCAGTACTGAATATATGGTGACCTAATTAGGGTTTTTAGGGTTTATTGACCTAAACAGTCTCAAGACCGTTTAGGGGTTACCCAAACGGTCTCAAGACTGCGAGGGAAATAAACCATGACCGTTTGGAAGTCTGGGGTTAAGAATAGTTGACCAATTGAAGGTATCATTACACCAAATTACTTTGCAATTAAATATTGATATGATCATCAACTCAATGGGTCAAACCTTGATGAATTTGCACTAGAATCCAAAATTGGATGGGCAAACGGTCTCAAGACCATTTGGAACTCATCCAAACGGTCTCAAGACCGAGAGGACAATCACCCAAGACCGTTTGAAGGTCTAAGGTTAAGACTTTTGACCAATTGAGGACCCAATTGCAAATAAGTTATCAATTTAATCAAAATCCTGTTTTGTGGCTCAATCATGGTTCAACCCCTATCAAATCACCTTAGACTTTGATGAAATCTTGGACAAACGGTCTCAAGACCATGTGGGGTCCACCCACATAACCTCAAGACCGTTTGGGCCAAGTTTGGGCCCAATTGGAGCTCAATTGAAGGGTTCAACCTTGTGTTAATGCACATTGTTGAGTGTTGATGGGTGAACATTGATAGACCCTAATTGAATCGACTTCAACCCTAATTGGTCAACCATTAAGGGTCAATTGAATGACCAAGTGGTCAAGTATAATCTTAATTGACCCAATTCATAAGTGTTCATCATAGCTTTGACCTTTTGATGGCTTCAACTTTGGTTGACATTAGGTGGTAACCTTTGATTTTATTGTTGAAGGATCAAGCGGCTAAGACCATGAGAGCCTCGCGGTCTCAAGACCTTGAGAGGGCTCACGGTCTCAAGACCGTGAGGGGGCTCACGGTCTCAAGACCGAGAGGAGGCTCACGGTCTCAAGACCGCGAGGGGCCTCGCGGTCCTGAGGTCAAAGTGGGCAAACGGTCAACATCTCTTCGCGGTCTTGATATCAACTTGGCCCTCGCGGTCTTAACATCAGGTTGAGCTTCGCGGTCTTGGTGTCTTGAGGAGGCTCGCGGTCTTGGAGTCTTGAGGAGGCTCGTGGTCTTGGAAAGTCAAACTAGCTAAATGGTCAACACTTTCAAATGAACTCAACTCAATTGAAGAATGATGGTTGAAGGTCAATCAATGTGATTCAAAGTTGACTTCATTCAATCAATTGGTGATATAAATGGTACAATGTTGCCCTAATTAAACCCTAATGACAACCTAGGATATTAAGGGGTTAATTGACTATGATTTTGACCATGATGATGATCAATGGGGTGAATTACCAAAATACCCCTGAAGGGTAAATTAAGTAATACCTTGATCAAATCAAACCCTAATCACATGATAGTGATGTTTTGGGTTTTGTTAGCCTATGATGACTTAATCCGACCTGATCTAGAGTGATGTTGACATCACCTAACCTTATGATGAGAGAGAAAGTACTTCTAGAGAGAAAAAGTACTTCTAGAGAGAGAGAGTACCTTTTTTAGGTGAAAATTCAATTAAAGCATCTCCAATGCACAGGAATAAGCATAATGAGGGTATGATCCACCTGTGTGAGATCATAGAAACCCTAATTATGATAAATGATGAACCTTTAACTAATCCAAGAGCATCAATGAAGATGTTACTCATACATGATGATGTTATGAGTTTAATTCACCTTGATGTGAATAGTAAACCCTAATTCAAGGTTGATGACATGTAATGTGAATAGTAAACCCTAATTCAAGGGTAATGACATGTAATGTGAATATTAAACCCTAATTCAAGGGAAATGGCATGCTTTTGAGTATTAAACTCTATTTGATGTGAATTAGAGATTTAACTCTTATGACAAGAGTAGGAAGTACATTCCTTATTGTTGTATTACCTTTATCAGATGTATTAACCATGCAGGTTATGATCTGAAGGTAATCATATCCAGGTATGGATGTTGATGTTATATTCATTAAAGGCATGTTGTTAGCCTTATGAATAAGTAAAGTAATCTGATGCCTTGCCAGTGGCATCCTATGCTGATAATGGGCTATGAGAGCCATGAATACCAGCAAGGTCATGCCTTAGAGATGAATTGTGATGAGGATAATGAGAAATGATGATTGATATGAGTTAGGCCTGTTACATTTAGTATTCTTCTTTTATAGCTGCTATGCTACTGTTATTGTTTGAAAAACAATGTATGCTGTTAAAGAATACTGAATGTACCTAACTAATCAAGTATAATGTAGAGCCCTGATCATAGATCCATCATTGTCAGAGATTAAGTGATGGTGAAACAAGTTTTCCTCAGGGAACTCATGGAGCACATACTTTTGAGTATGTGGGGTACATGGATGTGTAGAACCTTACATCCTAGTGTAGGAAAGTGATGTAGATGTGTAATCCATCCATCCTTCACTATATTTCCATATCGTATCAGTTGTAGGTAAACATGAAACCTCCTGATGACGAAGAAAGCACAGATATCTGTATCAGTGGTAGGTAAACATGAAACCTCCTGATGACGAAGAGAGTACAGAACGCCACTGAGACTCTAGAATAGCGAAGGACCAGTTTACCCTGGTGAGCTATAGTAGTAGAGACACGAGATGTCCTACAAGTGATCCTCTTACTGACTGAGGAGAGTGAAGGTCATGAGAATCCGGCTCTCTTAATGACCTATGTATGATACTGATGTGACTTCTCAGCGATCAGTTGGGGTATGAGTGGTAAACCTCATCTCCACAGGGCATAATGTTGTTTGTAAAACATAATCAACCATGTAGTATAACTTGTTAGAGATAACTCCAAGTTAGTTGATTGATGCTACATTGCAATAGTGTTTATATTCTCCATATCTCCTAAATGGTTGAGATCTTGTTATACCTGCAACTGTTACAGAATGCTTTGAAGGCTTTACTGTTTAAGATATTCTTTGATGTTATAATAAAGCTTCTGGCGAAGAGTTATAACTCTCGCTGGGACAATTATGTATAATTGTCTCACCCCATAGGCTTCAACTTTTTAGGTGGACGTCGGAGACGAAGGAACCAGCCTACAGGTGATCAGTCTCAGCAGCAGCATCAGGGGCAGCAGTAATCTCAGGTGGAGATTGTCCTGCCATATGGTGTAGTTAGATTCAGTCCTATGTGTCCTCTGTACTCTCAGGTCTTGGAGTCTTTTGTATAGTAATCTTGAGATTTTGTATCTTGATGTATATAATTACTCAAGAAGTAATTATCCTGAGATGTAAACAGTTTATCTCACTTTATGAAAGAAGCTTTTATGGATTCAAGCTCTTGTCATGAAAAGTTTTAATTTCCCATGATTTTTGTCTTCCGCTGATTACCGATTCGCTTCCGCTAAGTTTTAATCGTGTTTATGTCATGGTTTGGAGATCAGAGCCCACATCAATGGTTTACTTCTGATAAAATACATGTCACCATCAAGAACATTGTCCAAATCTAGCTCATTAGAGAACTTAATCAGGAAAAAATCATGTTTGTGGTTCATAACTTCAATTGTACCCTTCAAGACCCAGATATGTGATAAGTACTTCTCAAGGGTCGGAAGATACGACTTGAATCCAACAACGTAGCCAGCCAAGCATTTCTTCCAGCGTCACTCATTCCTTTCCACCTCCTCTTCTGGGTATAGTAGCTTCTTTCCTTGCATCTTGATGTCTACTTTCTCCAGTGAAGTGTCATAGGATCTTGGTTTCATTAGTTCTTCCCATGATTTGGTTGTAGTGGATGTGAAGGAAGTGTTTGGGTAAGGAGCGACTCGGTACTGAGAGATTACGATGATTAGTGTTCGCCTCTCTGAGAAGGAGAGGGAGGTCTACCTCTAGGAGAAGACCCATCCTCACGCCTTCGGTCGCTTCCAGTCACCACCATTGGGATAAATCAAAATATTGAAGTCTAATTAATCATATAAAAATCCCTAAAAATTGTAACTTTATCATATAAACTCCAAATTTGACAAATAAATATGTTTCCTTGATCAGGAGAATCTAATAAATCATTTGGTCTAGGTTTTGTGAATAAAATATGAGGTTTCCGAAAAGGTCTACAATTAGGGTTTTCTTTATACATATATGAACTATAAACCCTAATACATGTGAATAATTTGTAATTAGGCAACGGTGATCTTAGAAACAACTATCATTGATGAAGAGTGTTTCTAGGACTCTAGTTTAAGGTATGTTTGCATCCCCTATTATTCCTTTGAGCAATCAACCCATTTTTATCTTTCTCTTGGTCCTATGGACAATATCCTACACAATATCTCTTTCTTTTGAGAACATGATTTCATGTGAAATATTTATATTTACTATGATCTTTTTGTCATCCTATTTGATTGGAATTTCTTTTGAATATAACTTATTATTTGTTCATGAAGAAACCTTAATTTCGCCACTTATGTGGTGGTTGCTTATGTTTTCCATTTATGTGATGGCAATCTTGTTTATTCTGACTACACTTTTTAATTGTCTCTACATTAAGCATGTTGTATGACTTAGTAGCTCTAGAGTAGTGTAATTGCATTGATTTTTGGGTTATGTGCTCTTATTATATTTTTAGGATGGACTTTATGTGCCCCATACCTGGGTTTCAAGTTTATGAGGCTTGGCCCACATTCTATAAATGGAAAGCCTGCAATACGTCATTCTCTATCAGGTTTCAAGTTTATGAGGCTTGGTTGCCATTGTCTTTTTATTGTTCTAGTGCTATGCTTATCTCACATGCATGTTGGTTGATGATTATTATTGACGGGTTGTGTGCTCTAATTCATGATATGTGCTTGTGTGGCACAACTTTATTGTTTTATTCATGTCAAGTATCTCCTATGTTATCATATGTTTGCAATTCATCTCTCTTGATGTCCACTTGGGTAGTCGTTATCTTTTCTATGGGAAGCATTCTTTATTTGATGTCCTTTTACCCTATATATTGTTCAATTCTATTTTAGTATGCACATACCAACCTTTTTACTAATGTCTTTTACTTCTTCTCATCATGGTGGGGTATGCTTCCAACCCCAGATGTAGGACATGGAGGACATGGCATGCTGACATGGACCTAGCTTAAGGATGTTGATGCTTGGAGACAAACTTGATATGGTTTATATTTCCCTCTAGTAGATCCTTATGTTGTAATATTCATGTAAACCCTTTATGGCTGATGATGATTACTTTTGTGAAATTGGTTATAGTCATGAAATTTTATTCCACGTCTTTACTTTGGTGTTTTGTATACCATTAATTTAGATTTGAAAATTTTACACCTATTCCATCATACCTTTTGAGTGTGTTTGGAATGGATGTTTTATTCTTCACATTTTAGTATGGAGTGGATCCCCTATGGGATCCCACTCCTTCCAGCATGTCATTCTAGATGCTAATTGAAGGTTGTGGAAATGAAAGAAATCACGTCTTTGCTTTGTCCCTCGGAGTGAATAAACCCCACCCCCAAATGTAAGATAAGCAACTAATCGCTCATGCCATGGAATTACATGAGGGATAATTCCTCACGTACAAGACAAGAGACAACTTTTCCCATAATATAGACATGCAAGTATGGATTATATATATATATATATATATAAAGAAAGAGAGAGAGAGAGTTCATCATGGGACCTATAAATCATAGGTAGAAACGAGGAGGAGAAAGAGACTAGGAAACTAAAAAGAAACCCAATTCATTAGTGGGGAACACTGGTTGGACGTCCTCCAGTCTTCCCCTAAGATGTGGATGTGGTGATAGAAGATTGATCAATAGAGAAAGGAACGAATGGTGATCATCCATGGTGAAGATTTGGTCCCACTTCTCTTCCCACATTTTGGATGGTATAGTTCATACCCTATCCTTAGTGTCACACTACATTCTCTCTTGGCCTAATATGAATCAAATCCTTGACTTGTGTGGAGGTCAAACCTATTACTAGATAAACAATTAAGTGAATTTATATATTTATGATGATGGACAGTTATATGACATGTAACTCAAGATTATGATGTGTAACATGTCAAATAGTAAAAGTGATGGAGTTTGTTGATGAGAAACATAATATGTAACATTAGGAATTATAATATGTAACTTTGATCACTAATTTGGTAGTTTTTTGTCAACAGACTATAAATCTAGGATTATAGCGTGTAATTTTTGCAACTTCTTCTCTTTTCTTACTGGTGAGGAACACATCGTGTCATTGATAAACATGATGTGTATTTTATAGTTTGTTCTCAAATGCCTTATAAGATTTCTGAATTTTGATGAATCATTATGTAAATATCATTTGAGTCCCTCAAGTGGAACATGTTATCAAACGATAAAACGTGTAGTTAAAACCACAACGGAGAATAAAAAACTATAAAATATCACAACTTGGCATAATTTGATGTCTAAAGGAAGTAAAATATGGAAATAAGCATGTAAATAAGTCAGGAACATGTGATATAAAAATTTCTTATCAATCCTCTAAGCTTAAATCATTATTTGTCCTCAAGCAATCAGGAACAAACAATCAATACATAAATTCAATAAATGTACAACTCATGATCATTTGCCAAAAATAATATACTCTATCAAGTTCAAAATTTCAAAATTTTTGAGTGTTAACAATCCCAAATAAATCCTTGAAGGTTATAAATTAAATTACCTATTATGATAGATCTAATCTAAGTGAAGAGAAATTCCATGTAGAATGTATTACCCATGTTAAACTAATGATAGAAAGAAAGTACAATCATCCCAAATATATGTATGAATCATAATTTTTGAAAATTGGATTTA
This sequence comes from Alisma plantago-aquatica, assembly GCA_963693085.1. Classification (NCBI taxonomy): domain Eukaryota; kingdom Viridiplantae; phylum Streptophyta; class Magnoliopsida; order Alismatales; family Alismataceae; genus Alisma; species Alisma plantago-aquatica. The sequence continues at coordinate 919,885,705 of OY856412.1, read as the reverse complement.
GAATAAGCAATACACATATTTCATCAATGCAGAATAAATGAATTTCATAAATAAGATCTTATGTTTCATATCTTAATCGCTATTATGTAGATGACATGTGTGAAATGGTAATTGGGGCCAATTAACCCTCGTATCTACATAACACCTAACAATCATGACTAGGTGGGTAAGTTCAAGCTAGATCAACACACTTTGTGGGTGTCTTAGCCTTTTTTTAAGGGTTTTGTCAAGTGTTTGAGATAAAATCCAAATATTTGAGTTCCTCTTTGGAACCATGTAGACCTATTCTAATTGCACTGCTACGGATATGACATATTTCCTCAGTTGTTTTTCCAATAGAAACTGACGGTGTGTTGTTTAGTATAGATTCATTAGAGACGATTGCGATGACTGGCCACCTGAGAACACATGGGTTGAGTTTTATTTCTATCATCAGTTGCATCTCAAAACAACTGATGTGATACATCTCCCACAAAAATACAATTTCGCATGAAATTTTTGGGAGGCATTTCATTTTCCTCCAAAAATCTATTTCCTTAGTTTGTCGTTATATACCCGACGGGATAAATGGTTGCGTGCAAAACGTCTCCTTATAATTCTTATGTGTATATATTGTCAATTGTGTCTACAATGACCAATGAGAAATGGATATGGCCATGTGTCCCATGAAAATTTTCCACCCCCAACTATTTTTCTCATTTAGTGTCATTACCCCAACTGTCGATGTAGGGTTTGTTGGGTAGCATCTGGGATGTAGATTTAGTCATCAGCTTTGTCTATTCAACCAATGATAAAGGTAACTGCAATAGATGCTTTGTCAGTGGTGTTTTGGTTGATGAAACTAACGACCTAGGATGGACATCATTTTATTTTAAAATAACTGACGGGGAATGTCTTACTTAAACCCCATGAGAAACCCCTCTTTCCCTTCTTCCCCTACCCGCATTTCTCTGCAACTTTGGTTTTGTCTCTGGTGATTTCACCTCTTCTTCCAGTGCCACCACTGATGCCCCTAGTCAATAATGTTGCTACTCGCTCCCACTGATGACTCCAGCACGTCTGTAGGCTATCACCACCACTATGACTCTCTCCTCTATCGGTTGTTGCTATCTCCTCTACCATTTCCTACTTATCCATCTGCCTTCCATCTACTACTTAATTCCCTGCTGCCACTACTAGTAGTCGCTTCTTCACTACCACCAACTGTTGTTGCTACTCTCTCCTCTACCCGATGAGGTTGGGCCTTCTCTTCTTTATTTTATTGAATTTGAATCTTTGCTCACATGTGGGCCTATTATGTCCAAAATGATAACGTGGACCTATAAATAAATAACTTATCATTCTTTATGCACTCAAATACTATGTGGATCATTCTTATGCCCTAAGTGATTAAATGCCTAGTCTTGACTTGAATTGTGACCTAATGTGCATTTTGGTAACTATATCTCTAATATTGCATGAACCTTCCTCTAAAGATGATCTATGCTACTTTATGACTTCAAATTAATATCTTGATGATCTATATGACACCAAATATTACTTGATCTAGCTTATACTCTAATGATGACAACCTTGCATGATAATGACCCTACATGACTAGTTATGACAATGTTGATGCTTATGTTGACTTAGATTACTCAGATCTTATGACTACTCTATCTAAGATCATGAAACACTAATCTTATGATGCTTAATTTAAGTCATTCTAGGTCTAGATAAACCTAAGAAGTATGATGTAGCATGATAATGATAATGCATAACCTAGTTTGAGATATTGAAATCAATGATGCATGATATGATATCTAAATCTAGGTGGCACATGTTGGATTTATAGTCCAATATGAGTGTTGAATTGGTTATTTGGTTGGTTTGAATATTATGTTTGAATAATATGTAAGACATATATATAAACCCTAATTTTTGAATTCTAATATGTAAACCAATGATTTCTAAACCCTAATATGTAAACTCTATTCTTTAAACTCTAATCTATAAACCATAAATTCTAAACCCTAATTTTTAAGTCGTGTTGTTGGCCTAGAATCTTGTCCAATATTTACTCATTAAGAGTAAACCTTGGATAGTCCCCAATTTGGGACTATTCTTCAACACTTCATCTCACTTAGGATGTAAGTGTATAAAGTGTGTTTGATTTCGATAAATTTTGACAACATTTCCCCTTTTATTCTCTAGGTACATATGTAGGTGGATATTTTCCCATCTACATCAGTGTACTTGGAGAACTATGGAGAAATGTTTTTGAAATTTATTGAAATCGAATACACATTATACACTTACTAGTGAGATGAGGTGCTCAAGATTGGGATAGGTGGTACACATTCATGAATGTGAATGCTAATAGATGATTAATTCTCAATTCAAACATATTTATTTTCTGAAATTAACTGATTAGAAACATCTGACGAACTACTCATATCCCATTTGATCATAATGGATCAATCACGGATGCTTAATCAAAATTTATGCATTCTAGAGTTTATTAACGGTCTCAAGGAGTTTGTAAAATTTGCAGATGAACATAGAAAACAACCTAGACATAGGTTACATTGCCCCTATAGAATTGTAGTAACAACTTGAACTTTAACGATGTTGGCATGATCAAAGATCATGTCATGTGCAATGGGATTGTATAGGGCTATATAGAATGGTACTATCATGAAGAGATTTCTAGTGTGATATCTGTAGATTCCGATAATGGTAGTTGTGTTGAAGAAAAAATGGATCATGATGTTGATGAGAACAAACCTATTCCAACAGACATGGTTGATGCGATGCGAGATAGTCGTCGGGTAAATGTTATATATCCACCTCCCTTATTTTGAAACATTGTGCATGATGTTGAGAAACCATTATACTTAGGTTTTACAAATTTTATGAATTTGGGCATTGTGTTGAGATTGTATACCCTAAAGGCTAACAATAGATGAAATGACAAAAGTTTTATTTCTTTGTTGTATTTGTTGAAAGAAATTCTCTCTGAAGGCAATGAGCTTCCAATCTCAATATATGAAACAAAAAAGGTGTTATGTCTAATGGAAATGGAGGCTAAGAAGATACATCCATGCCTGAATGACTGTGTGTACATGTGTTGTTTTAAAAGGACTATATCAATCTGAAAGAATCTCTAAAATATGGGGACTCTAGGTACAAAAGGATGACATTGGTTAAGACTAAGACTGGGTCTCTTACCAAGGTGATGTGGTATCTACCTATAATACCATAATTTCAGTGCTTGTTTGCTAATACTGTACATGCACAAAATTTATCTTGGCATGCATAGGTAGTAAACAATGTTGGTATGCTACGATATGTGTCTGATTCCCTACAATGGAATAAGATTGATTTATTGTATCTTAAATTTAGTGAAGAAGCTAGGAATTTAAGACTTGGACTTTGTATTGATGTGATGAATCCATATGGGACATTAAGCGGTCAATATAGCGCTTGGCATGTCATGAATTGTTTATACAATCTTCATTCATGGTTGTGTACGAAGAATAAATATGTCATGTTGTCATAGCTTGTTTTGACCCCCAAACAACCTAGTAGTGATATTGATGTTTACCTTGAACCTTTGATTTATGACCTAAAGAAACTCTGGGGAGAAGGTGTGATGACTCATGATGATTTCTTTGGAGATATGTGTAATTTATGTGCTATGTTGTTTTGCACTATTAATGACTTTCAAGCTTATGGGAACTTGTCTGGCTACAGCGTCAAAGGAACCAAGGCAAGTATGTGAGGAAAAGTTACATAAAACATTTAATGGCTCAACTGAGGAACAGAGTACCCCCAAAACCTATGTCAGGGGAGGAAGTTTATGCAATAGTAAACAACATTGTAAATCATTTTGGTAAGTGACCATGTACTACTCCCATAGGTGAGAAGTCTTCATTCAAAAAGAGGTCAATATTATGTGATCTTCTTTATTAGAGTTCTTTAATAGTTTGACATTGTATCGATGACATGCATGTTGAGAAAAATGTGTGTGATACCTTTATTGCTACTTTGTTGAATATACCTGATAAGACTAAAGATGACATCAAATCCAGAATGGACCTACATGAAATGGGTACAAGGAAAAAATGAACAAAACAAGTTACCAAGGGTCACTACACATACCTAACTCCTACTTGTTACATATTGTCTATATAGGATAAGAGAACTTTTTGTGAGTGATCGCATAATATAAGGTACCACAGAGATACTCACCCAATATCCATAGATTGGTATCAATGAAGGATTTGAAGCTGATAGGTCTTAAACCTCATGATTTTCACACTCTAATGTAACAAATATTGCATGTGGATATTTGATCTATCCTTACTAATCATGTAAGATTTGCAATCACTAGGCTTTGATTCTTCTACAACACTCTGTACAGTAAAGTAATTGATTTTGGGACTCTAGGTAAGTTGTAAAGAGAAGTAGTTGTTACCATGTGCCAACTTGAGTAGTATTCCCCCCCTTCATTCTTTGATATCATGGTACATCTGGTTGTCCATTTGATTAGGGAAGTGAAAATGTTGGGTCTAGTTTTTTTGCATTGGATGTATCCTTTTGAGTGGTACATGAGTATTTTTAGAGGTGATTTTTTGAATCATTGTTGCCCTTAAGGGAGTATCATTGAGGGCTATGTTCCTAGGTAGGTTATGGACTTTTACAATGAGTTTTTGAGTTACAATGAAACTCCTACTAATATTTTGAATCCTGACATTTATTCCAAAAAAAGTATTTTGGGAGAGGGACAGATAAATATCAGTCATGAGCAGTGGGAACAAGAACACTTGTATGTTTTATACAACATTGATAATGTGGGTATTTATATTACCGAAAACACCAATGAGCTCAAGACAAGTCATCCCTGAGCCAATTCAATGTCGCTTTCTAGATAGAATAATTGGACAATTATTAGGTGGTTTGAAGAGAAAGTATTCGATCCTATCTCAAACACCAAATATTGTTACATAAACTATCAAATGGCTCACGTATAAGCCAAAGGCACACATTACATCTTACAAAGGGTTTGAAATAAATGGAATTTCATGCTACACAAAACATAAGATGATAAGATTGTCATCCAAAATAGTGGGATCACCCTTCATGGGTCTTCATTGTATTTTCCTAGTGCCTAGGATAAGAGTCCATGTGAAGGAAAGATGTTTTATTATGGTGTCATTGAAGACATATGGGAAATTGACTATAGAAAGTTTATAGTTCAAATATATAGGTGTAAATGGGTTGATAAAAACAAAGGAGTTGTAGTTGACAATCTCAATTTCACAATAGTGAATTTTAAGTGGACATGTGAGAAGGATGAACCCTTCATCATGGTATCATAGGTACAAATAGGTATTATATATTGATGATCCTACAAAAGAAAATTGGTCTATCATTCTTCATGGGAAAAGATAGTTCATTTCAGATTGTATTGATGAAGAAGAGTACTATGATAAGTATGATGACTATAGTCCATTTTCAATTGGCCTACCAAGCGTAAATGTTGAAACTAACATTGATGACTATACACATGAAGATCACATAGAAGGGATATTAGTTTAAGGTATACACATATAATATTTCATACTTATTTGCATGATATAACATGTTTACTTTTTAATATGTGATCTGACTTTTTCAAATGGGATCTGACTTTTTTATATGTGATCTAACTGTTTATATGTGATCTGACTTTTTCATATGTTTACTTTTGTTTTTATAGATGGCATCTGACCAGGAGAAGAATGATCCTATGTTAGGTTCCCGAGTGTGAGGATCTTATTGAGCATACTGACCAGGGTGATGATGGTGCTGATAAATATAAACATAAGAGAGGGACAACGTTGATGAAAATTGTTGCAAATAGGGAAGGGAAGAAGGGATGTGTTGAATTTAATGAAGTAGGCAGGTCGTTTACTAAAGATTTTGTCAGTTATTATGGGGTCCTTTCTTGAAGCAAAGTGCCTCTCCGTGTTGACGATTGAAGACAAGTGTGTGAGGCCAATAAATACCTCATCTGGAGGGATCTAGAGGTGAGATATATGCATTTAAATTTTTATAGTCTTTTCCTATTATTTCTTTTCACATTTCTAAGAAGTAGTGAATGTTGAACCTTTTTAGGGATGGTATGAGCTTAATAAAATTTGCATCACAAGTTTGTTATGCAGCTCGTCGAGAGAAGACATAGAGATTGGTGGACAATATCATAAGAGACTACATCTTTGAAGACAAGCAGGATGAGAAACCACCACTACAATGGCCCTATCTTAATAAAAAAAGATTGGCTGGATTTTGTTCAAAAGAGAAAAGCAAATGTGTTGTAGGTATTGAATTAATTACATTTTTAATATTTCTTATGATTACTTAATGATATTTCCTAATGAATTAATTAGGTCATTCATGATGCTCAAAAAGAAAGGCATGACAAGAATGTGCACAACCACCGGTCAGGTTCAGGTGGTTGTATTAAAGGCCGCCAGTTGAGAGAGAAAGACAAAGGGCCTTTTACTTCTACCCCTTCTATTATTGAATCTTCTAGTTTTTTTGGATGGTTGCCTCTCTATATTGAAAGGATAGATGCAAGATAAACAATGCTAAATCCACATCCAAGCAACCCAGGAGGTGGCTTCAAAAATGGTAAATTTCTTGATCTCACAATATGTCCATGTTCTATTTTCACTGGATTGTTAAGTTTTACTGATTAGTCGATTTTGATAATAAATAGTTGGAGCTCAGTGAGCAAAAAATGGGGAAATTTCACCCCTCAGGACACACATAATGAATTGACAGTTGCTCTAGGGATGGAAGAGTGCCCTGGACATGTTAGGGCCACTGGAACTGGGTTTGGGATAAAATTCTTTTTGGCGCATCCCAACAAAAGTGCAAATCTACTAAGAAAGGGAGAATGGACCAAGAGGATGTGCAAATATTGATAGTTGCATCCTTAGAGGAGTTTAAGGATTCTCAGATAGTGCAAACTCCTCCAGTAGTCACAAAACATGTACAATGTCACACACCCACAGAGTGTATTGGGAGTAGTCTTTCGAGCCCACATGGCACTGCCAGAGTAAGATTCAATTTAAGTCAATTTATTTATAAATTGTGATAAAATAATCCATCAAGTCAATATATATGTGTGTCAATTTAAATTCTATGTTCCATAAAATTTTTGATGGCCAGAAAATGTGTTCTTGCCATCGATGTTCCATCATACAACATCGTGGTAGATGTCGAGGCTTATTCATTTGCCGATACGATTCATGGTATTTCCCTTCCCACTAATCATGTTCATGTGAACGTCATATGTGTCGCTCCAACATGGAGAGACACATCTCACTCATACGAGAACCATATGCCACCACATTTAGAGAGGTAGAAGGCAGCTTCAATGGGTGGCCTAAATGAGTCTTTGTATTTCTTGAGGTATAACATATGTATATTCAAATTTATATAAATAATCAAAAGCTAATATGAGAATACATGCAAGTAATAGATGAAATGACGGCCAAAGGGAGCTCTGGAGATCTCACTGGAGACAACATTGGCATCCTTAGTGCCACCGGAGACAGTGGCCAGAATGGGTTACCGGAGTCATCCTCAGGCCCTTCTTCTTCAACTATTGACTCATCTGGAATTATCTTCCGCTCGGCATCCTCAAGTTTTTGGAGTAAATTGTTTAAGAAACTTGAGAATGATGTTACATCTCTAGAGAAAATGGATATTGAGGTGAGGGAAGATGCTCTGCTATATCTGCAAGAGGAAGCAGATCTAAATGCAGCAAGGTGAGTAATTGTCTTGCAGGATATATCATTGGGTTCAAGGTCCATTTGTTGATGCTAGCAAAATTCCTATCTCAGATCTGGAAGTTAAAGGGCTCTATCGAGGTCATGAGTCATGGGAAAGGTTTCTTTCTGATCTATTTCTCGAACCATGAAGACCTTGAAACTATAGATGAAAGTCGTTAGTGGTTTGTGAGAGGCAAGTCTTTGATCCTTCTTAAATGGAAACCTAGAGCCACGTTGTCGAGATTCTGATTGGAAGACATACCGATCTGGATCCAAGTTCATGATCTCCCTTTGGAGTTATGAGATGTGAAAATGTTTTCTAGGATTGGTTGGCACTCCATTGAGGATGGATAGAATTACTCATGACTTCTGAAGGTTAGACTATGCTCGTTGTGACGTCCCTAGATTTTCTAAAACTTAATCTTATGTGTGACGTCCAAATTGAAACTTCACCTCAATGAGAATCTCAATTTAAACACGACACACTATGCTCAGAAGAAGAAAATCAGAGGAAGTCAGAAGGAAACAAACAGTAGCACATGCACATGAATAATAATAAAATCATACAACACATGTTCACCGTTCAACATATAATTACAACATGAATTGTTACAACATTTGATATTACATATTGAAAGGTAAACTTCCATATATACATGTACTACATCTACAACAGGATCTTAAGACAATAGGTCCACCTGTACATCAGCTCGCCACACAACTCACAACTATCCAGGTCCTTCAATATCATATGTCCACAACCTAAACAAAAGATTACATGTGGTACACGTCAGCACAATATTCAAGAATTTTGTACTGAGTATGCCTACGTGTCTTTTATATACCTCTCATTACTAAGCTTGGCAATAAGATAAAACTAATACTTCGTAGGTATATAGAAATATAAGAAAAAGCATATACTTGCACAAAGATGTTCATTAACAAAGACAACGCATATTTTAAGCTCATTTTCCATTATATCATCAATGCATTGACCGCCGAAGGTTGAATGCACTGAAGGCCTTATGATCGGCTACCAAAGAGTTGGAACATTTCATAATGTGATCAGACTACCAAAGAGTTGGATCACTTTCAAGTACTTGACTACCAAAGAGTTAAAGTACTTTATTTTCTAGTACTTGACTACCAAAGAGTTGAAGTGCTTAGATATAATGGAACATATATATTATGTTTCATGTGTTCATAGCAATAAGTATGGAAAATCAAGAAACATATCATGCAAGAACAATCATTTCATTCAATATCATATGTCAAGTATTTTACTACACATATAGCACAAGCATATTGTATAATAAGCCAAGTAAGAGGTAATGGTGTACCTTGATCAAGGAAAACTAACCACATATCCCTGATGTCAACTATAACACTCTTGGTCAAACCCTGACTAAGACAAGATCATGTACTAACATCAGATTCTCATCATCTTAACCCTAGTTATATGTTTTAGGGTTTCTCTTAGATCATTAGGATGTGTGCATCATTACTTGCATTCTTGTCTTAGAATTATCTTACTAATCTTATTTTTCAATTATGTTACATGACATGGTTTATCATTTGGACATCATGTTCCATATCATTTGTGCATATATTAACCCTAGATCATATTCATTAAGCATATTAGGGTTTATATCACATTAAGAGTAATCATCTTCATATAACATGGATTATGTGTATCATCTTGATATCATAATTAAATATGAGGTTACACATACTGATATGATCTTATACTGAATGTTCTATCATTTATTGAGCATGTATGTATTTATTGTATTTTATTTAGGGTTATTAGCCCTAATTAACCATATGGAGAAAATTACATGATTTCTTGCGTCAACATTATAATATTTGACCTCAAGTGGATTATACATCTCATTTAGGAGTTATGGGCACATCCTCATAATTTTAGGCCAATGTTTGATATTTATTATCTATGAAATAAGCATTATACATATTACATGATATCACTGATATTTAAGCATTAAAATACTGATATAAAGGTGTCATGTTGTTCTACTCTTTTTTTTTTTGAGAATTTTGGCACCTTGTTTGTAATTTTCGAACAAACGAATTAATTACTATGAATTATATCGTTTCTGTATATTTTCTAGGTTTTTATCTTTTTGGTCCAACTTTGTGCTGCCACGTGGTGTTCAGGGGGCGCGGCTCCTTTTTCCTGGCTTGCACTGGGCCGGCCAGTTTTCGGCTTGGTACGGGCGACTGGATCCGGTTCGGGTTCATTTTCTCTGGATCGCCCACTCGTTTTCCCCTTTGTCACCCGTGGCAGATCCAAGGTCTGCACGCCTCGGTTTCGCGGAGACGCCGCCGTGCGGCTCTCATCTGGCGATCAGTTGAGGGTCGACTGTTCCTCATCATTCCATGTTCTTGCTGCCTCATCCTCTTAGACCTGGTTTGGCTCTTCTCTGGTATGCGATCTGCCGCTGCGAGGCCCTCGTGTCCGTCAATTCTCCAGCGTAGGAGATCCACTGCCATGGCTTGCATCCCCGGCGTGAAATCAGCCGCCAAGTCTTCCCTCCTCTTCGCCTCATCCAGATCCGAAACCCGCATCGAGGAATCGCGATGCTATAGTGCAGCGTGGCGTTCCTACTGCCGCCATGGCAGGACTGGCGCCGGTGAGCAAATCCCAACTGGGCCTCCTTATCACTGATCTCGCTGCCGCCAGGGCTCTCCTCCGGCGTGGATTAGACTAGCGTTCTTTCTCTCTCGCGTGAGCACCAGGTCGCAGAACAACGCGGGTAGATCTCGCAACGGTTAATCGTCATCAACAGTTTCCAATGCCGCCCAGTCTCCTCTTATTCTCCCTCCATACTTCTGGCTTGCGGCTACTCCTACTGTGGCAACTACTTGTAACTGGCGTAGCTTGCCACAACCGTCAGGTTTTGGCTTCCATGGGTCTCTGTGTGTGTTTCTACAGGAACTGTGGTCTGATTGTGTATGCAGCCGCCAACTGGTCTCCTCCAGCTAGCAAAAGTGGAAAGCTTCCTCCTCCTCGTCAACTTACGGTGGAGAAGTATGACGCAACACTGACCACAATCTGAGAGGGGTTGTTCGATTCCTCTCCTCATGCGGAAGGTAACTGCATGGACTCCCACACCTTTCTCCCCACGATTGGCAATCGTGGCTGTGTGGACAACCACAAACCTCCTTGCCCCATGACCCCCGAACGGTTCCAAAGTAGGTGGTGATCAGCTGGATATCATCCAATCACATCAAAAGCTAGGATCAGCATTCCTCAGGGCCGATCCGTAGCTTCTGAAAGGGGCTCGAGCCTATATACATCTGAAAGGGGCAGCGTGACACTGATTTACCAGAACATATGGTATAAATATACAACCTTGTTACACTGTGCACCGCAAAGCACACTATTTCACACATTCAAAACTTAAATAACTTCCTCTAGGATCCTCCAATCCTCATGTAATTTTAATCATTAACTTTGTAATGACTCAAGCTACTTTCTATTAAATTTTTGTGCCAAAATATCATTGCTTGACCCATCAAATAAATACCTCAAAATGGCAAAAGCATAAGAATCATAATCATGATGTCAACACTAATCAACATTCATACTTATTCCAAATTCTTGAAACCCTTGGTATAATCCGAAAGAATAAACTCAAATGTCATTAGATGCTCAAAGATCTAAAAGTTCACTTCATCACATCCTACACACCTTAAAAGAAATTTTATCCTCGAAATTAAGGCAAAAATCACTCTATCACACTCGCCTTCAAATTTTGCTACCTATTTCGTCATCTTTTCTTGAGGCTATGGAAGTCATGAGCATAGTAACAAAAGTCTCCGAATTTTATGAAAAATTGGTGATTTTTCACGATGTTATAGGCTCCCGAATATTCATCTCGATTAATACGCCAATCGCCGATTTTTCACGACTTTTCACGATTAATCCCGCTTTTTCGCGATTTATACGATTTTTTTACGATTCTTCATGACTTTTCACGATTTTTCACGATTTTTCTCCTTTAAGTCACTTGCTCTTTTTTTACCAAACCATGTACACAAAATTCCTAATACACACTAAACCCCCACTCCTCTGGACAGTTCATGTTATTACTCAACTATTTTTTACTTCTTTTCCTACTTTTTCACTCACTAAGATTGTATGTCTTGTGGCCGTAACAGTTACATGCATCATATATGTATGTACATAGATACATTTATTTATGAGCATACATATATATACATACATATATATATGTATATACTTATATAGCCGACTTATTCTCGATTATATCTGAATAGTTGACCGAACTTTGATCGAAATTTATCGACCTTTTCACGACTTTTCTCGATTTTTTCCGAATTCCGGTTTTTTCCAGCCAACCGAAAAGTTGCCGAATCCCGAACTTGTTACTATGGTCATGAGTAGTAGTGGCCTACACTCGAGTACGAGTGGACTTTGAGTAGGTGTCCAGTCTACAACATGTTTGGTCATAGTGACTATGTGAGCAAGTTAAAGGAGAAAATGATTTGGGTGCTGAAGAAACTTATGTCTGCTTCGGTAGAGGCAATGCAGGTTGATTTAGTGAATGAATTGATTGTTGTTGTCTCAGATACTAATGTTGAAACTTCAGATGCCTTAACTTTCGTGAATAGTACTGAAGAAGTCACTATTTCATTAATTCTGGGGGTGGATAGTACACTGAAAGCTACTGACGAAATGCTTATGAGTAAGGAGATAGAGGATGAAGAATTCCAAGACTCCTTAAAAGATTCTACTATGATTGCAATTGATTCCTCGTCGACAGGTGAAGGTGAAGTAATCAATCTTGATGCCCCTCCAAGTTCAGTTGAGAACAAAGTCTCTGAACCTTTATTTGAGCTTCCTAAAGGTAATAAGAATAGGAAACCAAGAGGTAAAGGAAAGAAAGGAATGCCCGATGAAAGCAACACTGCTCTGTCTAACAAGTTTGATAAACTAGCTACCATTGAAGATAAGTCCCAAACCAGTGAAGTATTGGTCTCACTCGGTTCCAATGGTTGAACAAGACCTTGCTATCATCTCCTGGAATGTGAGGGGCCTTAACATCAGAGCTCCAATAGTCCAGGAGAAGGTTATGAGGTTACGACCTCACATCATTGTTCTGAATGAGACCAAAGTTCGTAGTGGGAAAATTCATAAATTGTTGGCATAAATTGTTGGCTAAGTAATTTCTTGATTATAAGTGGATCTCTAATTACGATAGTCATGTGCTAGGGAGAGTTGTTGTTCTTGTTAATACTAAAGTCACAGCTTGTGATAAAAGCTTTCTTCTTAGTGTCGTTAATGGGAATAACCATGATCCTGACAGAGTTGCTCTATGGAATGATATTGTGAACATCTATAATAATAACATAAAACCTTGGATTATTTTGGGCGATTTTAATGTTGTGAGAAGCTTCAATGAGAAGATAGGGAAAGAGCCTCCTACAAAAAAATCTATGAATGATTTTAATGATTGTATTACTATTTATGGTTTGTTTGAGCTTTCTAAGAGTGGTCCTTTATTTTCTTGGGATAACCACTAGGGTGGATCTAATTTTGCAATGTCTAAGATTGAAAAAATCCTTTATAACAATGAGTTTATTGACTTATTCTCTAAATTTCATGGAGTTCTTATTCTTAATATCACCAGCGATCATAGAATCATGTCTCTATGTGATGTCACTATGTTGGTGGCTACTCATTGTGTCCTCCCTAGGAGTAGTGACCCTAGTAGTCCTCGTGTGGAGGAAAGTTGGTGTGTTTTTTCCTAGCCTTTGAGGTTTACACCTAAATCAATTTAATTTTGATTATATGTGTGCCTCAAAGGCTCGAACACACAACATCGGTCTTTCAAATTTATAAAGAACCCTAAAAGGCTCGCTCACACAGACTAACACACTAAACCCACAAACGCACAGGGTCGTGTTGTAATATAGGAAAGAGGCAAGTTAAGGGTAAAACCTAATAGAGAGGGGGGGCATTAAAGCTAAGTTAGTTTTAGCTAGTCTCCTACTAAAGAGTCTAGTGCTGAAGAGTTTGAAGGTTGATTTTTTTAATGACACTAAGGTTGAACAAGAAAAAAGAATCAGGAAGCAAGGACATCAAAACCTAAGTTAACCCTAAACAATTAGTTCTACTAAGCAATGAATGTCGAGCTAAGAAAGAAAGGAAGAAAATTACACTAAGTCAAGTAAGAAGAGATCTACACTACACTAAGCTAGAGATTTAAACTAAAGGACAATCAAGACCTAAATTAGTAAGAACAAGGCAAAAGCAAGCACAACTAACTAGGAAGGTAAAGAGACTATCTAAGCAAGCATGAACTGAGCAATAAGGCAAATTAGGGTTTTAATGTAATAAAGGAAAGTGTGGGTTGTTTGGGGGAATATACTTGTCAATTAAGTTGGGGTGATAACATGTGAACATTACTCTTTCATTTAGATTACCAAATCAAACAACAATGTAGATCCTAATGAATTTCCCTAAACTACTAATTGAAAATGGATGGGGTAGGGTGTGTATATAGGAACTAGTCCCAATAACCTCCTATCCATCCTTACGAGGCTCACTTGGATTAGGGTTTAGGTGGAATTCCATTAGGATCTAGTCAAGTCTAGTTTTCTAGGATAGAAGTTCCTAGGGCAATTGGGGGATGAAGGTATCAATGGGAGATGGAAATGAGGTCATGGGCATCAGACCACCTACCATCTAGCCTTTAGGAAGTTCCAAGTCAATTACAATGAATGCTTCTAGACTAGCTACTTAAATCTCTCACCTAGGTGTAGGAGAATTTATTATCATGTAGGAAGGTGAATAGATATCTAGGGATTCAGTAATTGGACCTAGGAGTGATTCCCATATTAGCTACATATAAGCAATTTCCCCAGAATCCTGGGTGGTTTCAACAAAAAAACCACAAAGTAATTTATGGGAAATGAGATAAAAGTAGAATATATTTATTATCAAAATTACAATGTTTACATATCACTTTTTCCCAAAATGCTATCAAAGTAATATTTTTGACCTCAAACAACCCACCTAGGGGGCTTAGCTACTCATAATACAATAAAATACAAATGTGGAGAAAGAAGGAGTATAAGAGTGGAAAGCCATGTAGCTTAGTGGAGACTCCTCCTTCTCTACCTCCTAGAAGAAGCACCTCCCTCCTCCAAGGTGGAATGGCATGAATGTATGGTGGAAAGTGGCCAAAAACCCTAGAAAGGAGGGTTTTGGGGTGGAATATGATGGAATGGAGGTGAAATGAAGTGGGAATGGAGTAGAGGGGAACAGGTTGGGTTGAGACGTAGCTAAGAGTGGCTAACTGATGCAACTATAATTTAGGGAACCATCTTGTATCTTAATGCACTTAAATCACATCTAAAGTAGTTAGATTACATGTTATTCCTCTTAATATGCATATTTATATAAGATGCACATATGGATGTTATTTGTAAGTTTTTAGGTACTTAGACCATGCTTGGATGGAAGAGAGAGAGAAGAATGATAATAGGGTTTCTCTACCTTTATAAAGGCCCAAAGTGAAGTCAAAAGCTCCCTCAACCTACCCCTAGTGGCCAAGGGTCAATTGAAGCAAAGAAGTCCAAGGATGAACAACAAACTCAAAGTGGTGCTAAAGAAGCCAAAATGACCGTGGTACAACAGAATGGTCGTGTTGGCCCAAGAAAATTCACAAAATAAAGCATTGGCGGATCAATGTCAGCAGCACAGCCGTGCAACATAGCATGGTTGTGCTAGCATGCCACAAAACAGTCATGCAGCATAACACAATCATGTTACCAAGAAGATAAAATGCATGTGGCACTCAAATTGTCCATCTCTCACCCGATCCACCGTGATCATCGTGACCAAAATGCTTGTGCTACCAGTGCCTCACCACGACCGTGGTGACCACTATGGCCATGCCACCAGCCACTCAAAAGCCCCAAATTTTCTTTTAACCAAAATCCATTTTTCACCTCGCTTGTTTTGATCCACCATGGGTGTGTTGCCCCACACCCACCACGGTTGTGTTGCCCAGCACATCCATGCTACTTACAAACCTAGAAGCACTTTTCCACTGTACTTCCCATTCTACCTCACTTAACCTAGGACTTTCCCACCACCTATATATACCTATATGGTGGCTGGAACTCGAGGTTAGCCACTAGTAGTCCACTCTCAGCTTCTCCATTTTACCTCCCATTCATTCCCACTCCATTCCACCTCCATTCCATCATATTACACCCTAAAAGCACCTATTCTAGGGTTTTTACCACTTCCTACCATACATCCATGCCATCTACCTACTTTGGGGGCAGGTGCTTGAGCTGCTACTTCTAGTGGGTGGGGAAGGAGGAGTCTTCACTGATCTCATCATGGATTTTCACTCCTTTTCTCATTCTTCTTCCCTTCTTCTTGTATTTTCTTGTTCTATGAGTAGTTAGGACCCTAGGTGGGCTATTTGGGGCTCAAAATATTACTTTGATACCATGTTAAGGGGAAGTGATATGTAAACATTATGATTTCATTTGCTAATGATTATGTTCTATTTCTATCTCATTACTCATGAATTTGTAACACCCGGGCCCACCACCCAAGGCTCCAGTAGAGTTTCAGGAATGACAACTGGCCCCACAGACCACCACTAGCCTTAACTGTGCATTTTTTCCTCACTCACGCACAAGCCGAGGTCAACTTCCTGGTTGGTCACCCATCCTAGTACTACACGAAGCTGAGCATGCTTAACTATGGAGTTATTTAGTGATGGGCTCCTGGAAAAGGAGGTGCACCTTGGTGATATGGGTAGTCCAATCATTCCTTATAAGATCTTTTTATCCGAGGCCTCAAATCCTGGGATGTTAAAATCTTTCCCACTTAGACTCTTGACTTCCTCATCAAGGCTCAACTATATGGCCTCATAATACTTCCTCATTTTAGTGTAGACCTAGAATGGCCCATGGACACCCAGCTCCCGATCAAAGAATACCAACGCAAGGGTGGCTACGTCATCCATGGACATCCCTTTCCAACATGCCTAGACCACACGACTCAAGACTGGCATGTCACATGCCCATGTGGGCCTTACCTACTGGAGGGGTTATGGCTCTAATACCATTGGTAACACTCGAGCCCACCATCCAAGGCTCTAGTAGAGTTTCATGAATGACAAGTGGCCCCACATACCACCACTAGCCTTAACTGCATGCTTTTTCCTCACTCACGCACAAACCGGGGTCAACTTCCCGACTAGTCACCCATCCTAGTACTACTCCAAGCTGAGCACGCTTAACTATGGATTTCTTTAGTGATGGGATCCCAGAAAAGGAGGTGCACCTCGGTGATATGGGTAGTCCAATCATTCCTTATAATATCTTTTTATCCGAAGCCTCAAATCCTGGGACGTTACAAAATTTCTTTGTGGTTTGTACTTGAAATCACCTAGGGTTTTAGGAAAATTGTTTATATGTAGCTAATTTGTGAATTGCCCCTAAGTCCAATTAATAGATACTTAGTTATCTATTCACCTTCCTACATGTTAATCAAATCTCATACACATACATAGGTTAGAGATCTAATTAGTTAGCATAGGAGCATCTAGTATAATAAGGTTGGAACCTTCTCAAGGCTAGAATGTAGGTGATGTGAGGTCTAAAGAAAATTCACCCCCACCTTACATTACTACCCTTGGCCTTTAATTATCCCAAGAGTTCTTATGCTAGAAACATAGGCTTGACTAGACTCTAATTGAATTACACCTAAACCCTAACCCAATTGAACCTCGTAAGGATGTGTAGTAGGTGTTAGGGACTAGTTCCCCTATACACATCCTATCCTATGCATGGCCAGTTTGTAGTTTAGGGAAATTCATTAGCCTTTAGCTTGTTTTTTGGTTTGGTAATCTAAATGAAAGAGTGGTATTTACATGTTATCACCCCATCTCAATTGACAAGTTCATCCCCCAAACATCCCACACTCCTCTTAATTGCTTTAAAACCCTAATTCCTTTCTTGCTTATCTAGTCTTAGCTTAGTTATCTCTTTACTTGCTTAGTTAATTAGTTCATTGCCTTGTTCTTTCCTTGTTATTGCTAGTTTAGGTCTTTAATTGCTCTTGTTCTTATTTTGCTAGCTTAGTGTAGTGTAAATGTTTGCCTTGCTTCCCTTAGTGTAGTTTGATCCTTTCTTGCTTAACATGTCTTCTCTTACTCATTAGACCTAATTGTCTAGGGCAGTTAGGATAGTTTAGTTTTTTATTCTTATTTATTCTCCTTTACTTTCTTGTTCACCATTAGTATAATAAAAAAATCCAACTTTAAACCCTTCAACCCTAGACTATGAAGTAAAAATCTAGCAAAAACTAACCTAGTTCTAGTTCCCCCTTTCTCTCTTGAATTTGACCCCTAACTTGCTACCCTCCTATACTATAACACGACCCTAAGTGCTTGCGAGTATAGTGTGTTAGTGTATGTAGGAGAGCCTCTTAGGGCTCTTTGTAAATTTTGAAAGATACCTAGTGTGTTCGAGCCCTTGAGGTGTGCACATCTAGTCAAGATTCTATTGATTTAGGTGTGTATACCTCGGGTTAGGAAAGCACACCAAGATTTTTGGCGTCATTGTCGAGGACAAAAAGCATCATAGATACCTAGTAGTGGTGGTGTTGACTCTTCCCTTTGGCACTGTCCTTTACCATTTGTTTTGTTGCATTTGAGTAACACACCAAGCTTTCTGGCACCTTTGTCGGGGAGAAAGGTGCTCAGCCTACCTAGTTAGTTTTGCTTTGATCTTTTCCTACTACCCTCGTCATTGCTATTCTTTATTCTTTGTTCTTTGTTCTTTGTTCTTTATATCAATTGTGCATATTGGTTTTCTAACTTCTCATCTTTTATTTGATTGTGGCTTGTGCATGTGACAACAATCCGCGGAAGACAAGATCGAAGGCCAAAATACAACTCATAATCCACTTCAAGATTACTTCATGCCTAGCAACAACAAATCGCCAATTGCTAATAGAGTTGATTAAATGTCAGGGGAGAAATTCTCCATACCTCCATGTCTTCTTGGGATCCAACCCACCTTCAATACCTCGGAGAGTGAGAACCCCTACAAGCATTTGGACTCCTTTCTTGAGGTATGCTCCACCTTTAGGATGCCAAAAGCTAGTGACGATGCAATCAGGTTGACCTTGTTCTCATTCTCCCTCAAAGACAAAGCCAAAAATTGGCATGACTCAAGAAGGGACATCATGAGTTGGGAAGACATGAAGAATGGCTTCTTAAGGAAATTCTACTCCATTGCAAAGTTGACACAAATGTGGCGTGCCATAATGAGTTTCAATCAAGTGGGTAATGAGAAGTTCCATGATGCTTGGGAGAGATTTCAGAAGATGTCGAGAGAGTGTCCACACCATGAGATCCCTTTGTGGCAGCTAGTTCAATCCTTTTACTCTGGTCTTACTCCGATGAGTCAAGATATAGTGGATTCTTCTTGTCGAGGACCTTTTATGGTTAAGTCACTTGAGGAGACATGGCCCTTGTTTGAGTGGTTGGTGGAAAGTTCATGTATCCAAGCTTATAGAATGATGAATGATGGTGACCATCCATTTGGTGTCACATCTCCAGCTCATAGTTATTCAAGCCCACAAATGGTGAATTATTGGAGAAATGGTGAGCTTTATCAAGAACCAAGTGGGAAATGTTTCTTGTCATTTTGTGAATTATATTGGTTCCTTTGATGAAGAAGTGAAGGTACCTCACTCCTATAGCTACCCAGAACAACAAAGTCCAATATATAGCTCAAGGTTTGTGGAAGAGGTTCTCTATAGGTGAAAAGCTTTGATGATGTCCAAAAGAATGTACAAGGCTTGAGGAAATGATAGAGCAGTTATCTTCCATACTTTCTCTCCAAGAGGAAAAATTGTCTTCAAACCCCATAATGAGGTTTAATGAAGAAAGTGGACCAATGGGTGCCACTCGAGTTTTCTATAGTCCACCTCCAATGCAAGTGCATCCCATTTACCATTTCCAAGGCTATCTTAAACCTCTCACCTCCTCCCCCTCAATCACCATGACCATCCCACCACTTCAGCAATCAACCTCAATTTTCTCCTCCACCTCAATCCCAATACCAAGTGTCACCTCCACCTCCTCCACAGCCACAACAAGCTTCCCCTCTCCAAGTGTTGTAACATTTTTAAGGAGTGGAAGATCTCTTGAGAAGCCCAAAAGCCAAAGAAATGTTGTTAAGTCAAGGCAAAGACAATACAAGGGTGATATGCGATTGAGATTTCTAAAGATGATATTGTGATATCTGGCATTGATTATGTGATATTGTGTGCTCCACCTCACACTCCTTCTACAAATTCACCATCCCTAGTGTTCCACCTTATGCATGCCACAAGAAAACTATTTGGATGCGAGTAAGGCCAAAGCAAGTTAGCCACTGTTTCCTGAAGCATTGGATGAGCCCCTAAGAGTCAAAAGGAGGCAAAACACAATGTTGAAATTCTATAGGTGTTTCGACAAGTGAAGGTGAAGATTCCATTGTTGGATGATATCAAGCAGATTCCATCTTATTCCAAGTTTCTCAAGAACTTGTGTACTGTGAAGAGGAAGACAACAAGGAGAATGCTTAAGAAAATCAAGTTGATTGGACAAGTGAGATCTATCATCCAACACTCACTTCCTATGAAGAGGAAAGACCCAGGAGCCCCACACATACCTTGCTACATAGGGGGACATCGCATTGACAAATACCTACTTGATTTGGAGATCTAGTGTGAATTTGATGACATATAGTGTCAATGTGGAGTTGGGGTTAGGCAAGTTGAAACTGGCTCATTGCGCTCTCCAACTGGGGGATCGTTCCATCAAAGTTCCTAGAGGAGTGGATGATGTCTTGGTCATGATAGACGAAGAAAGGGCAGTAGTATTCCCAACAGATTTCATTGTTCTTGACATGGAGCTACAAATGATGTCGAGATTCATGTGCACAATGGCACAATGACAGCCTCTTTCATGGAAATGAAGATAAAGATCAACATGTACAATATCCCAACCCGATGAACCCAAGATGAGGATATTGTATGTTGTCACTTGAAGAGTCAGACTGATCATTTGAAAGAAGGAAATCATGATGGAAGACTTGTTGATAGCTTTTGTGGTCAACAGGACAAGGAACACATGTTGAATGCAAATGAGAGATGAAACTATTGTAAGATTGGACACATGATGATACCATATGGATGAATGATGTAAGAATCTAAAAGTTAGGATGAAGGTGTGTGGGAGGCAACCCACCAAGGTTTTGGAAAACTTTCACCCAACCTTCCATTTTTTAAAATTTTGGTTATTTTTACACTTTTCCAAGAAAACACACACACTTATTTTTAATAGTTTTTGTTTAGTTTTAAGATGTGCAGGTGAAAGAAGTGGTGAAATGAAGGAAATTAGATGAAATGTGGAAGATGATTCATGAAAAATCACTTTTGATCAAAGATTTGATATTTTGATGAAGTTTAGTGTAAAATCTCTTACTACAGTGCTCACCATGACCATGGTACCATGTAATGGTCGTGGTGGTATACTCAAATTAACAAGAGAATAAAAAAAATAAGAAAAGAACATCAGACTCGGAATGGTTGTGCTATGCAGCATGGCCGTGTGGTATACTAGCCACCACAGATGTGTGGCTTGGCACGACCAAGGTGCCAGTAACCCAACATGGTCGTGCCATAAAGCACGGTCGTGTTGTGTCCTGACCCCAACAATTATACCCTCGATTCCAACATTTCTAATCACTTATTCATTTCAATTCTTGTGAACCGCACACCCGTTCTCCACAAACGATGGTCGTGCAACGCTACAAGGACCTTCTCCCACCTCTAATTCTCCACCAGATCACCCCCAATCCACCCCAATCATCTTCGTACCATCTTCCCAACCTTAACCTACCATTTCCACCAATTTTCATCCACAAAATCAACCCTATTCCTCCATTCTACCTCAACATCCCAACTCTTTGAAGAAAACCTAAAATCCTATACTTCACCCAAATTCTTCCAAGATGAAGAAGGTTGTTAAGAAAGCTATGGATAAAATCAAGGGCATCGTTGCCTATGGTTGTCGTCTAAATAATGTCTCTTCTTTAGCCCCGACGACATCTCTTAATCCATTGTCTACCTCTGATTCACATGGAGAATCACCACATATGGCGGCGGTGAAGTATTCCATGATGGAGGAATCCACTCTACCACCCAGTGGAGGTGGGGTAGTAGTCTGACAATTTTTTTCTTCTAAGGCAGCACCACCACCTTCACCAGCTAGGCCTTCCACTTCAGTGGCTCAGCCATCAACCTCGGCCTGACCTTCGATGTCTACAACACCACGGCCGCAAGCCCAGACACAAGCACTAAGGTGACTACTTATGGATGATGAGGATGAGGTTATGCAGGTTGCACATGAAAACGTTGTGCAAAATGAGTGACATGAGAAAGCACCCAAAGTAAGGAGCGGGTAGGAGAAGAAACCAAAGCACCCAGAGTGCTTGACGCGTAGGGTGATAGCCACCCGCTACGCATGTCAGGAAATAGTGTAGGCTACAGGTTTCCTTGAGTATTACCAGGTGT
Organism: Alisma plantago-aquatica; assembly: GCA_963693085.1. Taxonomy (NCBI): domain Eukaryota; kingdom Viridiplantae; phylum Streptophyta; class Magnoliopsida; order Alismatales; family Alismataceae; genus Alisma; species Alisma plantago-aquatica. The sequence goes on along the minus strand of OY856412.1, from coordinate 919,863,253 downwards.
TATGGAAGCCATGGGCTTATTTGAGGTCTTGACGATAGTGCAGGAGACTACATAGAGTTGGCATGCCAGTTGTTCGCTAGTTTAGAGAAGGTCTCTGATGATGAGGAAGATGTCATTTGAGTCAGAATTGGAGATAGAATTTGGACCATCACGTCAACCATGTTGAACAATTTTTTTGCTCCAAATGATGAAATGGAAGCCCACCTTGATCAAGGGAGGACAAATAAAAACTCCAGTGACAGTTATTACACTGCCATGTGGAAGTCATTCATTGTCCACAACAACTCTGTAGAGGAGAAGTCGAAGATGAGTTTGCTCAATGATCCATTCCTTCACTATGTTTAGAAAGTTATCACAAACACCATTTTTGGAAGGTATGAAAATCAAGGAAGTTGTACAATGAAGGATCTGTTTGTCTTGGGTTGGATGAAAAAGGGCAAGCATGTGAACTTGGGAGCATTACTGATTGATCATCTGAGGATAGTCCCCTCTAATAGTAAGAATCCTTTTATTATGGGGGGCATTGTAACTTCCATTTCCATTGCCATGGGTCATGATGTTTCTAGATACACCAAGGAAGAGGGGGGACCGGTAGACCTATAGTATCTTGTCCATTCTTCCATGATTGCTTTTGTTTATTAGAAAATCATATATCAGGTCAACCCCCCATATGCAGGTGTCCCATTGGAGGTACCCTACCATATTGCACCCCTCCTAGGTGAGTACGGCTTGACTCTTGGGTTCTTGGATACAGTGAGGTGGGAAGAGGAGCATCCTCGAGACACGTGGAAATAGCCAGAGATTGTGATACTTCCTAAGCAACTAGGAGAGTCACAAACAGCTATTGAGCAGAAGAGGATAGTGGAGGAGAGAGAGGATCGTAGGGTGAGGAAATGAGAGGCAGAGGCGATAGAGCCACATCCGCCCACAGTGAACACATATGATATGTCTATTATACATGCACAACTAGAGGATATCTAGAGGACTCAGGACAACATCCTGAGTGCACAAGAGGGATTTCAGCATACATAAGATGCATTATGGTTGGATCATCAGTAGATGCATCATCAGATCAACCATATGTATCATTTTCAGCATGCCCAGGTTTAGAGGAACCCCCAGTGGGGAGAAGATTGGTGGGGTGCATTGTCTGGTTACTAAGAGACCTACCCACCTCCATAGGTGGAGTACTAGGGAAGCTACTACCAATATCGTCCACTATAGGGAGGAGTACTGTCGGAGCCACCATAGTAGCTAGATCATCTACCCTATCACTCCTATACTTTAGTGTCATGCTAATGACATCATGATTCAAAAGTTTGGGGTGGTAGGGATGTATTCCCTCATTTCACCATCTATTGCACTTCGTCCTTCTCTTTACTCTTGTTTTCTTTTTTTATCTATATTAGATTTTACCTTCTTTGCATACTTGCATGCCATGTAGTTTACTTTCTTGCAATTTTTGTGTAATTTTCAAATTTTTTGCTCTTTTTGCCATGCATTGCATATCATCTAGATTTTTTAATCCTTGCATGTTTATAGCTAGGATTTTCTTATTTCTTGCTTTTTGTTTCATAAGAAAGACTTATATGTGATTGAAGGCAGTTTGGCACTATTTTGGCCAATTTTTCCCAAATTTAGAACTTCTTGCCTAAAAGTATGTTTGTTCCCAATCTCTTCTTATTGGATTGAAAATGATGACCTTTGACAAATGCAAGTGAATTATCATGGTTTACTGCCAAATGGTATCCATGCTTGACTTTTACGTTGCACCACCTCTCTCAAGCTTGTTAATTGTTTGGTTGAATTGTGATTTTAGCAAGCTACAAATGCTTAGGGATTTGTAGAATCTCATTATAAAAGTGTGGTTTCAATATTGCTCATGCATGTGGTATCTCATTACTTGATAAAATTGTTGGAGTGTCTTTCATGTAGGAGATCTCATGTTGAAATCCATACTAGTAACCCCTCTTTGACTCACCTTTCTTCTATCATCTTCTTACCTCTCCACCTCATGAAAATATGCCAAAGTGCACATCTCCAGCCTTGGCCACCTCCAAAAATTTGGGGTGGCCATATCTACACTCCCTGCGTCATTCTCACCACCATGTGCCACATCTACACCAAGGAAAAAGAAAAGAGAAAAGGAAAAAATGCAAAAAGAAAATAAAAAATGTGCCTATGTAATAGCATGTAAATAAAGAAAAGATGGGTAATCCTATGTAATAGTACTCCAACCCCTTACCACAACCCTTTCTTCCATTTGCATGCCCATTGATCCAGGAAACATTAAACCTAGATCATGTCATCCTTTTTCACAACCACGTGGGTTACTTAGTGTGGATGGACATATGATATTGAAGGTGTGAATGTAAAATAACAACATTAGTCATTTTTTATCTTTGCCGCCATGAAACGGTTTACCCAGAGTTATATTATAACCATATGGGTTGATTGTGTTTTATACACTATATATTTGAAGTTTGCACACTCAATGCTTCAATCATGATTAGTTTGTCAAAAAGGAGAGGAGAGAAGTGTAAAGCATGCACTTAGTCACCATTGAGCCCATTTAGTCAATAATCATCTATTGCATTACATTTATCATTTCTTGATTGTGGAAAATTTTGAGATATATTGAGTTGGAGCATACTTAAGGACAAGTATGTTTTAAGTTTGGGGTGGTGATGCAACCCTAATTTAGGTCTCCATGTTGTGTCTCATTGCACTTCAATCACATCTAAAAAGTTAGATTATATGTTATTACCTCAATATGCATATTTATGTAAAATGCACCTATGGATGTTATTTGCATGTTTTTAGGTACTTGGACCATGTTTGGCTGGAAGAGAGAGAGAGAAGAATGACCCTAGGGTTTCTTTACCCTTAGAGAGGCCCAAAGTGAAGTCAAAAGCTCCCTCAACCTACCCCTAGTAGCCAAGGGTCAATTGAAGCAACTAAGTCCAACGATGAACAAAGAACAAACTCAAAGTGTTGTTGAAGAAGCCAAAAAGGCCTTGGTACCACTGAATGGTCGTGTTGGCCCAAGAAAATTCACAGAAAAAATCATTGAAGGATCAAAAATAGTAGCACAGTTGTACAAAATAGCATGGTCATGCTAGCATGCCCCAAAACGGTCGTGCAGTGCAATTCGACCATGTTGCCAAGAAGATAAAATGTGTGTGGCACTCAGAACGACCATCACTCCCCTGAGCCACCACAGTCATGGTGACCAACACGACTGTGCCACCAAGGTCTCACCACGGTCATGGTGACCACTAGGCCGTTCCACCAGCCACTCAAAACCCCCAGATTTTTCTGTGATCAAAATCCATTTTTGACTGTGCCCATTCTCATCCACCACGGGCGTGTTGACCCACACCCAGCACGGTGCACTGTCGTGCCACATACAAACCTAGCTGCACTTTTCCACCGTGCTTCCCATTCTACCCCCACTTAACCTAGTGCTTCCCCACCACCTATATATACCTATGTGGTGGTTGGAACTTGAGGTTAGCTACTTGTAGTCCACTCGTAGATCCCCCATTTTGCCTCCCATCCATTCCCACTCCAGTCCACCTCCATTCCATCATCTTCCACCCCAAAAAACCTATTCTATGATTTTTGACCACTTTCCACCATACAACCATGCCATCTACCTGCTTGTAGGGAGATGCTAGAGTTGATGCTACTAGGAGGTGGAGAAGGAGGAGTCTTCACTAAGCTCATCATGGCTTTTCACTCCTCTACTCATTCTTCTTCCCTTCTTCTTATATTTTATGGTCTATGAGAAGCTAGGCCCCTAGGTGGGATGTTTGGGGCTCAAAATGTTACTTTGATACCATGGAGTTCATTCCAAGTTTGCTCATTCCTTCTATTCTAAGTCCTTGCTATAGTTGAGTGTGTTGCAACTCCTTGAGCCCCTTTCTCTCTCTAGTTTACACTTCATTTCATGATTATGAGTGAGATAGGCCAGTTGTAAGAGAGCTACTTCTTTGTTCTTGTAAAGCTCTCATTCCATTCCATCTTCCCCACCCCTTTCCTCAATGAAGCAAAGGTGAAGCAAGCTACTCTGAGTGAAGGTGGAGATGTTTCTTTTCTTCTTCAAGGTTGAAGAGAGGTGAAGATCTTCTCCAGGTGAAGGAGAAGGAAAAGGCTAAAAATCTAAGAAGAGTGGGTAATCCCTTGAAGTCTGAAGACTTGTGTAAGAGTAAGTAAGTCCTTGTAAGAAGGTGGAAGACTCCTACAAAGTGGGTAATTCCTTGGTAAGGTGGAAGACTCTTTGTATTGGATAGGTAAGTCCTTTGGTGGTCTTGTGTTGTAACTCTTATTGGTGAATATATAGAGAAAAGCACTTGCAAAGTCCTAGAGGTTGACCTCTCTAGGTAGTGGACTGAATCTCTCCTAGTTTGGAGAGTGGAACCACTCTAAACGACCTTGAAAAATACTTGTTCCATTTTCTCTCATCCTTGTTATGCTTGTTAGTTAGGACTTCAAATTACACTTAAGCTATTGGTTTTGATTGATATGATTTGAAGGTCTAATCTATCTTGTGAGAATTTTGAAGTTCTATTTACCCCCCTCTAGAGCCCTAGATCCAACAAGTGGTATCATAGATGAGGATCTTCTCCAACAATCTCCCATGAGACGAGAAGATGGGCGACAACTTACTTGGTTCTCTCAACCTAGAGGAAGCTTTCTCCATACGTCCTACGGTCTTTGAAGACACCAACTTCCTCTATTGGAAGAGGCGCATGCAATTCTACATTCAAGGCATAAACTTTAACATGTGGAAGGTGATGGTCACACCATACAAGGAGCCAACTGGAGTTGTTACAACATGGAGTGAAGTTACACTTAAAGAAGCCCAACTCAATGCCAAAGCCATAAGCATCCTCTCTGCAGCCTTTACCCCAATAGAGTTCAACCGGATCTCATCTTGGGACACCGCCTATGAGATTTGGGACAAATTGTGCATCACTTATGAGGGTACAAAGCAAGTCAAGGAGGCTAAGATTTGCATATTGAACAGCCTTCTAGAGAACTTTAAGATGGGCAATAAAGAGGGGATTGTGGAGATTTACTCAAGACTCGATGTCATAATCAATAGGTTGGATGCTTTGGGCAACACTTTGGATAGAGGTGTAATCAAATACAAGATCTTGAGGACTCTACCAAAGAGATGGGAGTCAAAGGTGACCTCCATCGAAGAAGTGAGGAGCCTTGGTGACATCCCAACCGAAGAGCTCATTAGCAACCTCCAAGGTCATGAGCCAAGTCTTGACAAGCAAGAAGAAGAAGCCAAGCAAGAAGAGAAGGAAGCTAAGAAGATCAAAGATACTGCTTTCAAAGCACAAGTGAAGGTGGTCATCCTTCAACAACAACTTGCTTGCAGGACTCATCCTTCCTCTTCTAGTGAAGATGATATCCCAAGTGAGCATGAAGCCAACTACATGAAGGGAAAACACTTCAATGGAAAATAAGCCTCCTCCTTTACTCCTAGATGCTACAAGTGTGGACAAAAGGGACACTACAAGAGTGAATGTCCCAAGTAAAGAAAGTCACACTACAAGGGCAGCTCAAAGAAGGAGGAAGAGTACAAGAAGGAGAGCAAGTACAAGAGGAAGGATAAGAACAGAGAAAAGACACAAGAATGCAGCTCATGCAGCTTGGGAAGCTTCATCCTCAAGTAGCTCAAGCTCCGAAGAAGATGGAGAGTGTCACCTTGCACTCATGGCCTCTACTAGTGAAGAAATTGGTAAGGTAAGTGAGGTAAGAAAGGTAAGCTATTATTGATATGCTTGTTTCTACCCATTCTTCTTTTGCTAAATGTAAATCTAAAAGAAAATAGTTAGGAAATATTATTGATGATTTGTATGCTAAACTTGAAATTCTTGAGCTTAATGAGAAAACTCATCTAGAGAGCATTGATAACTTGCAAGGCCAATATCTTGATCTTGAGCTCCAATGCAATGGAGTTGAGGTAGAGAATGGTATCTATCTTAAGAACATTGAAACTCGTAAGGAAGATAACCAAAAGTTCCTAAAGGATCTTGAAACTCTTAAAACTGAAAATGTTGAATTTAAGCTTCTAGTTGATGCTCGTAAGGATGAAAGAGATGTTTATCTTAAGGAAATTCAAGTGCTTAAATATGATAATGCTAGGCTGCTTGCTCAAGTTAATGATTTATCTTCTAGACCTATATTGTCTAGTAATGATATTGCTTCTATTATTCATGCTAGAGATTATATTACTAGTTTGTCTTCTACTATCATATCTCTTAATGATGATAATCATAGACTAAGGGCCTCTCTACAGAAATTCCTCAAAGAAAAAACTCCCTAAATTAATGAAATCATTGACCAGTCTACCAAACAAAGTGGTACTAGTGGTTTGGGACTTGTAGAGGGAGCACCAAAGGGCAAGAACAAAGCCAAAAGTAAGAAAAAGAGCAAGAAGACTTCTTTCTTTGTTGGAGAGTCTTCCAGCACTAAGAATCCTATAGTTTATTCTTATTGCAAATGTGATGATCATTACTCTACTTATTGTCCTTACAAGCCTAAGGGTATCAATCCAAAGATGAATTGGGTCCCCAAGCTAACTCCGGACCTCAAAGTTTGAGTTGGGAACTGACATTCTCCTTTCTTGAAGGAAAAAGGGAGATGGATTGTTGATAGTGGCAGCACTAAGCATATGACAGGTGATATAAGTCATTTCAACAACTTCACCAAAAAGAAAGGAGGTTCGGTTACCTTTGGGGACAACAAGAAAGGTAAGGTCAAAGGTGAGGGTGATGTAGGTGAATCCTTGTGTATCAAGAATGTTCTTTTTGTGGATGGCCTACATCACAATTTAATTAATGTTAGTCAATTATGTGATATGGTTACCTTCTGTTATTTAATTCCTTTGAATTCTTGATTCTAGATTCCCTCATCTACCAAATTATATATATGGGAACTAGAAGTGATAATCTTTATGTTATTATTCTTGACTCTATTAAGCCTGTTGTTGGTAGATGCCTAGTAGTCAATTTGAATGATATTTCTCTTTGGTATCGTCGGCTTGGTCATGTAAATATGCATCAGTTGAAGAAGTTGAGCAAAAAGGACTTGGTTAAGGGACTTCCCTAATTGGATTTTGAAACGAATGAGGAATGCCAACCTTGTACCCAAGGAAAGAAAACCAAGTCCTCCTTCAAATCCAAAGGAGTCCTTAGTACCAAGAGAGCTCTTAAACTTCTTCACATTGATCTGTTTGGACCAATGAGAACTCAATCACTTCATGGTTCCAAGTATTTCCCTGTTATTATCGTTGACTTCTCTAGATATATTTGGATCTTCTTTCTCGTTTCAAAGAGTGATACGCTTGATATTTTCTCAAGCTTTTGTAAATGAGTAGAGAATGAAGCCTCTTACCGCATTGTTTCCATCAGTAGTGATCATGGAATAACTTTTCTCCACCACAAACACCTCAACAAAATGGGGTTGTAGAGAGGAAGAATAGGTCACTTCAGGAGATGTGTAGGACCATGCTTCTAGAGTATGACACTCCAAAGAAGTTTTGGGCTGAAGTTGTCAGTACCTCATGTTTTGTGCAAAATCGGGTTTTACACATCCTTCTTTGAAGAAACCCCCCTATGAGCTATGACGTGGTAGGAAGCCTTCTATCGAGTATTTTCATATTTTTAGATGTCCTTGTTTTGTTTTAAATATGAAAGATTCCCTCAAAAAGTTTGATCCAAAATCTTACAAGACTTTCTTTCTTAGATATAGCACTACTAGAAAGGCTTATAGAGTATTTAATGTTGATCTTGCTAAAGTAGAAGAATCTATAAATGTTAAGTTTATTGAGACTAACCCCTCTATTCCCAAAGATATTGTTCCAAATGATGATGCTTCATGTGAAGTAATTCCTATTCTAAAAGAACTCAACATCACCCAAAAGGAAAAAGAGGTGGTCACTCAACAAGAAGAGAAAGATGAAGAGAAGATGGATCCAACCCCCCAGTTTGCAAAGAACCATCCAAAAGAGCTAATTTTAGGTGATCCAATTGAAAGGGTGAAGACGCGGGTTGCATTCAACAAAGAACAAGCCAATAACGCCTTCATCTCACAACTCGATCTAAAGAACGTCAAGGAACCTCTTGGGGATGCTGAGTGGATCCTAGCTATGCAAGAAGAGTTGGAGAAATTTGAAAAGAATAGAGTATGGACCCTAGTGCCAAGACCAAGTGATAGAAAGATCATTGGCACCAAGTGGATCATCACAACAAGCTTGATGAAAGTAGAAAAGTGGTAAGGAACAAAGCAAGGTTAGTGGCTCAAGGCTACAATCAACAGAAAGGTATAGATTTGGATGAAAAATATGCACATGTAGCTAGACTTGAGTCCATTCATATGTTACTTGCCTTTCCTAGTTATAAAAACTTTCTTCTTTATCAAATGGATGTTAAAAGTGTGTTTAGAATGGTACAATTGAGGAGGAAGTGTATGTTGCACAACTCCTAGGCTTTGAACATGATAGTTTACCTAACCATGTTTATTTGTTGTAAATAGCTCTCTATGAACTCAAACAAGCAGCTAGAGCTTGGTATGAGAAATTAAAGAACTTTTTGTTAGATCATGGGTATATCATGGGCAAAGTGGATTCTACTTTATTTCTAAAGCACACTTCTAACATTTTTCTTATCTTTCAAATGTATTTTGATGATATCATTTTTGGCAGAACTAACCTTGATCTTTGCAAAGAATTTAGTGATCTTATGCAGAGTGAATGTGATATGAGTATGATGGGTGAGCTCACGTTCTTCCTCAGCTTTCAAATCAAGCAAACAAAAGATGAGAACTTCATCAACCATGGCAAGTACACAAGTGAGTTACTTAAGTACTTTGGGATGGAGAACACCAAGCCGATGGACACACCCATGTCAAACACCACCAAACTTGACAAAGACAAAGAAGGTGAGAAGGTAGATGAGAAGATCTATAGAGGTATGATCGAAAGTTTACTTTACTTAACTGCCTCTAGACCTGATATAATGTTTAGTGTTGGCTTGTGTGCTCGCTTTCAATCAAACCCTAAGAAATCTCATCTTATAGATGTTGAAAGGATTTTAAGGTACTTAGCCAAAATCCAAAAAATTTTACTATGGTATCCCAAGTCAAGGGACTTTACTCTTACTACTTATAGTGATGTGGATTATGCAGGGTGCTTGATTGATAGAAAGTGCACGTGGCACTTACTTTCTCCTAGGACCATGCTTGGTGTCTTGGTTCTCTAAGAAATAGAGTAAAATGGCATTATCAACTACCGAGGTTGAATACGTCGCAGTCGGGAGTTGTTGTGCCCAGGTCCTATGGATGAAGCAAATGCTCCTAAACTTTAACATCCATTTTAATGCTTCTCCTATCTATTGTGACAGTACTAGTGCAATTAACTTGCCATGTAATCCTATCTTGCATAGTAGAGCTAAGCATAAAGAGGTTCACCATCATTTTCTCCATGATCACATTGCCAATAAGGATATCTATATCACGCATGTGGACAGTACAGAAAATCAGTTGGCGGACATTTTCATGAAAGCTCTAGCTAGAGAGCAATTTAACGTTATTAGATCTAAACTGCTCATTGCTTTGAATGAATCTAATATGCCTTCTAGCTAGATGTCATCTATCTTATATGTTTTACCTATGTTTTGATCGCCATTGCTTGCTAATATGCTAAAAATCAGTTTTTCATGTTCATTTTGCCTTGTTTTTCTCTTATTTTTGGGTATTTTTTGCAAACGCTTATTTTATCACAAAATAGTACCCAATGATGAGTGATATGTGCCTAAGTATGTTCAAAATGCATAATAGACTTGAATTTTTTTTTTGGAGTAAGGTAAATATATTCCAAAAGAAAAGGTATAGCTAGGCTATACCAACAGAGCAGGGCATCTCAAGACGAGACCCGGTTACAACAGCAAAATTTATACAGGGATGCTATACAAAAAACCCCAGTATGTGCTTATAGAAGGGCTCAGGCTAGTTAGGAACTCCTTTCGATGCTTTACATGCCAAAACAAAGTAGTAGAGAAAGCATCTAGAATCTTGAGTTCATCCCGCTCCATAGTACTATTCTCAAATGGCTAGAAATTAGGATTTTTAAATGTAGGTCGGGTTGACCATCGGTCAAGGTGCCAACTCGACCAATCAGAGGCCGAGAGCTTTTCTAAAGAGCCTATCGGTCGAGTTTATGAGTCATAGAACTCGACCGATGGTTGGGCTAGAGCAAACTTAAGATAGGTTCGGCTGACTATTCTCCCTCTCAACTAGCGAAAAGTCGACTAATTCAACCCCTAACTCCCTCAAGCTCTCAACCCTAGCCCCGACCTTCCTCTCCCTAGCCCTAGTTTGACCTAGATCGACCTCCCTTGACCTTCCCATTTTCTAACCTAGGTCTTTGGACGAGTTTTGGTGGTGGTTCTTTAGCTTTTACTCTCTCCTTCCTCTCCTTTTTGTCTCCATGGCATCCAAGAGGAGGAAGAGGGCCGCCCCAACTAATGCACCTTCATCTTCATCCAACTCACGCTCGATTCCCTTTGATGACACTTTCTTCATCTCAAATGAGGCTCTACATACAAACAAGTATGTCCTTCCTAGGAACCCTTTTCCTTTTTGTTCCAGTCAAGACCATGAAGACAAGATGTCATAGATCAAGTAGCGGAGTTGCTTTACGACCACCATCTCTCAGCCTTAGGTGTTGAACGTGTGTGCTATAAAAATTCCATCACAAGCACCAAAGTCGTTCATGAATTCTACACAAATTTGCGTTGGAATTCCAAAACCCTCATACCCCCACCTAATACTCAAGTAGTCCTCACATCTATGATATCCGAGAAGAAATTTCAAGTCTCTAAGGATACCCTGAACATCTTCTTTTCGGGTACTGAAGTGACTGACACCTGGCATAAGGATTGTACCAGTATTTTGACCTAGTTGAGCCTGAGGCCTTCTATAAGAAATATGCTCTTACTCTCCCTGATATTCATAAGTTCTTGAAGAAGCCTCAATTACCATATAGGAAGAAGTAAACCCTTCCCTCCTCTACCTTAGATCTCAAGAGATGCATCTTTGCCCTATTCGTTAACTGCAATATTCACCCTAAGAAGAATCAGAATGAGATTGCACAAAACACCACGGCAATCATGTATTGTCTCTTGAAGAACATCAGAGTCAAGTAGACGAGATATGTTCTCCATCATGTGACCTACTTTGACTCAGGAAAGAACACCCATGGTGCCCACCAACCCTACCCAACCCTGATTTGTGGTCTATTCCATCTTTCCACTGGAAAATCTCTCTTCCATGACCTGCACTACAAACCTGGCCAGAAAGGATTTGCATCAGTGAGACCACTCTTCAGAAGTATGTGCCTATCCTCTCCTCTACCACACCCGGTGCCTCCACCTCTGCCTCTACCAGTGAACCTCCATCACCTCAGCCTACCCGGCCTACCCGTGCCTCATTCCATGTATAAAATGAAATCCTTATGGGCTACATGATACCTCAACAGGCATACAACCTTCAGGTTTAGGAGCATCTGCATCAAGACCTTTGTTTCATCATGTCTAACATGAACATGTCATGTGCACAACCCTACCATGCCTATCAGCCCTACCCAGAAGGTGACTATGCATCCTTTGTATATGATCACTTTTACCTTACCCCTCCATCTGCATATTCCGTTGCTACACCATCTGCTGCTAGTGGATCTACCCCTGGTGTGTTTCCTCTGACAGCTGGCCCCTTGGCCAATCTGCTTGCTAGTTTCGGTAGTTCTGCTCCTTCTTTCCCACGGGCCAATGAGCTCCATGTTCTTGGCATGTCTTGGGATGAGCAGAATGCTCATTGGCTCGGTCGAGATTTTAATTCTCTTGCTGATGAGGAGATGCTAGACCAGGCTGCTGAGGAGGTTGTTGCTGATGAGGAGGCTGATGATGATGGTGGTGGTGAGGCTTCTGATGATGGCTCTGATGGATTTATTGGTGCCTCCGGTGATGAAGGTGATTTTGTTCTCTCCGCTGCACCTTCCGACAGAGATGATGACTACGAGTCAGATGCTTTTGATGCTGGTGATGATGATGATGTGGACATAGATAGCTTGGATGTTTAGTTGTTCTAGTTTTTAGTCTGAATGTTGGTCATATATATCTTTCTATCTATTTTGTATTACAAACATCTGGGCACATGTTCTGAGCTATACTATTTTATCATCTAGCTTTCATCGTTTTGGCCTATAGTTGTTTTCTAAGAACTTGCTTTCTGGGTTGTAATCTTAATCCTTTGTACACTTACTCTTTGATTCACTATCTCTCATGAGTTGGTGCCATGTTTTTCCATATTTTGATTATGGCCTAGATTGTTTGTTTCTCTCATCTCTGTTTGGTGTATGATTTAAGATTGCATGTTGTGCATGCATACTTGGTTGTTCTTGGAGAAGACATGTTTTTGTGCTCTTCTACCCCCCTTCCTTTTTTATAATGTCAAAAGGGGAGAGAATTTCAATGTTTTGAAGCTCGACCATATTGTTTTGATCGCCTATGTGATCATTTTCTTGTTCATTATATGCTTTATCATGTGACTTGCTAAAGGATCATATAGTATATGTCACGTTGCTTTGTGTAGATACAATAACTATGCAGGTAAGAGTAAGCATAGATTGAGGGGGAGCAATTCACATTGTTCAAATCTTGAATCCCCTTGCAATTCACAAGGCAAAGGTATAATTGTAGATATCCTTTTCAATATGATTGAGGAATAGTTTGTCATTGTCAAAAGGGGGAGAATGTTGACTTGAGAGTTATACATTGCACATATTTTGATAAATGACTTAACCATTCCATTTCTATGTATCTAAAATACTTGTTCAAGATTGATTCCAAGCTTTAGGTACATGAAAATGATCAAATTACATAAGCCCTTGCTTGTTCAAGTTCAAGCCAAAAGCAATGTAAGTGTGTGTTTTGAGAAATCACTCCAAATGACCTTAGATTTTTTTGTAATCACTTGTATTGATGATATGACTTGTAACTAAGATGAGAAAAAATTAGGGACACTTAATTCTACGGTTTGATCACTCAAATTTCAATTTAGAACATTTTTCACTGGTTGTTTATCAGTCGAGTTGAAAACTCGACCGATCTAGTGATGGATTTTCTGGAGAGACCAATCGATCAAGTTGTACACTCACAGAACTCGACCGACCGACTCACTGAGCAAAATTGACTTTAGCTCCTCGGTCGAGTTTCTCAGAACAAACTCAACCGATAATTTAAAATTTGGCTTTGTCATTTAGTGGATCGGTCGAGTTATCTTTTTTGAAACTCGACCGAATGTATTGTATGGAAAATGCAGAAAAAGTGATTATAACCATTGGTGAGTTGTTTTGAGTGAGAATAGATCTGTTGCAACTTGGAAAATGGCTATATTTCGCCCTTAAGTGATCCCACACTCAAGGGAACACCCCCAACTATAAATAGGACCCTTGGAGTTCATTCCAAGTTTGCTCATTCATGCTATTCTAAGTCCTTGTTATAGTTAAGTGTGTTACAACTCCTTGAGCCCCTTTCTCTCTCTAGTTTACACTTCATTTCGTGATTATGAGTGAGATAGGCCAATTGTAAGAGAGTGCTTGTAAAGCTCTCATTCATTTCCATCTTCCCTACCCCTTTCCTCAATGAAGCAATTGTGAAGCAAGCTACTCTGAGTGAAGGTGGAGTTGTTGTTTTTCTTCTTCAAGGATGAAGAAGATGTGAAGATCTTCTCCAAGTGAAGGAGAAGGCAAAGGCTAAAGATCCAAGAAGAGTGGGTAATCCCTTGAAGGCTGAAGACTTGTGCAAGAGTAGGTATGTCCTTGGAAGAAGGCAAAAGACTCTTGCAAAGTGGGTAAGTCATTGGTAAGGTGGAAGATTCTTTGTATTGGATAGGGAAGTCATTTGATGGTTTTGTGTTGGAACTCTTATTGGTGAATATATAGAGGAAAACACTTGCAAAGTCTTAGAGGTTGACCTCTTTAGGTAGTGGATTGACTCTATCCTAGTTTGAAGAGTGGAACCACTCTAAACGACCTTGTCAAGTGCTTATTCTATTTTCTCTCATCCTTGCTATGCTTGTTAGTTAGGACTTCAAATTACACTTAAGCTATTGATTTTGATTGATATAATTTGAAGGTCTAATCTATCTTGTGAGAATTTTTGAAGCTCTATTCACCCCCCCTCTAGAGCCCTAGATCCAACAGTTTTTTCTTATGTCTCCAAGGAATTACATTAGGCAGGACATAACCATCGCTTTCATTTATTGCATGTTTTCATTGTGGGTTATAGCATGTATATGATATGTACTATATAGATGTGGTGATTGATTAATGTATATGTATTATACAAAATCCATCAATATAATATTAAGTCTAAGATGATTTTCATAAGCATCACACATGAAAAGCTTGATTGACCAAGCGTAGGCACGCTCTAGTGTGGTGTGTCGTCTATCTCGATGAAGTGTGATGGTAGATATGTGGGTTTGCCCTAGCAGGGTACATATTCTATCGTGTAGGCTTATGGGTCAGGCTTGTCTAGGTGACCTTAATAGGATTAAGTGCCTAGAAGCATGCAGATGATTATGGCAAGGAGTTGCACATATATTCTATCCAAGAATTGCATAACATGCAATTGGCAAATGTTGCATACCTTAATAATTGGTCATGAGCGCCAACGTTGGTTGGGTATTGACTGAATTGTTTTGGATCTTGGCTCACTAGAAGATTGTACGATGTAATCTTCCAAATTGGTATTAAGGGCTATCGATTTGAATAAAATAGTGGGAGTGGTAGTTAATTAAACACCTAATTGATAATGACTTTTCAAATCAAATCAAATAAAAAAAAATGACAAACACAAATTTTCTCTTGTAGAATCAAATGGAAAGCACTCAATCATCTCAATCGGAGGAATTAAATGAGATTTATTTCCATAACTGGTTCAAGACCTTGAGAAGTATTCTGCATGTTCTTGAAACACTAGTGCAGTATCTACTCCAAATTCACCTAAGATTGATATGGATGCCTATTTGAAGCATGCCAATGATGTTGTAAACATAAAAAACTTTATGTTGGGTTGTATGAACTATGAGTTGCATAAACAACATGATGAGCATGAAAGGTTTAATGCCTCTAAGGCGCTATTTGAGTGAAAATTGACAAAGGGAGATGTAGTAGGACCTCAGGTGCTCAATATGGTTGGACATATGAAGCATCTTGAAATACTAAGATTTCTTTTAGGTCAAGAGTTGACCACGAATATGATTTTTTAGTCCTTGCCTAAATCATATAGTCAATTTATTGAGTGTTATCACTTGAGTAACATGGCTAGACCACTGTTAGAGTTGCTTGACATCTTGATAAGTGTTGAAGCACAAATAAAGATGGATAAATCCATGATTATGTTGAACGGAGTTGTGCCCAATGACAAAGGCAAGGCCAAGAAGAGTTCAATGGCTACGCTGAAATCCAAATCTTCTGCCCTCAAAATAAGGAGAAGGATAAGGAAACTTAGGAAGATGAAGCAAGGGATTGAGATCTCTACTTCTGATATATACGTTATTGAGGTTAACTTTACTACTTCCTCATCATGGGTACTAGATACCGGGTGTGAATCACACATTTGTCCAAATATGAAGGATTTGAAAAGAAGTAGACTTTTACAGAAAGGTGAGGTAGAACTGCAAGCTGCAAATGGCACAAGAGTTGCGGCCAACGTAGTTAGAACGTGTGAGTTATCTCTGCCAAGTGGGCTTGTGATAGAGTTAGAGAACTTTTATTATGTACCCGCCATTTATAGGAACATCATATATGTATCTTGTTTGGACAAGAACATATTCAAATTTCTGATAAAGAATGGAAGATATTCTACTAGTAAAAATGGGATCTTTTATGACAGTTCCCCAATGTCTTATGGTCTATACTTGACATATCTAGAGACAACTGTATATAACGTAAATACCAAAAGACAAAAAGTCAATGACTCAAACCAAACATACATTTGGCATTGTCGTCGAGGGCACATAAATGAGAAACGCATATCCAGACTCCATACAGATAGTTATCTGAACACTTTTGATTTTGAATCAATAGAGACATGTGAATCTTGTTTGTTGGGCAAGATGACCAAGACTCCATTCACTGGTAGCAGTGAGAGAGCTAGTGATATATTAGGACTTATACATATTAATGTATGTGGGCCTTTTAGAACAAATGCCAAAGGTGGTTATCAATACTTCATTACCTTCACTGATGATTTCAGTAGGTATGGTTATGTTTACTTGATGAAACATAAGTCAGAAACTATTGAAAAGTTTAGAGAGTTTATGAATGAAGTGAATAACCAACTTGGAAAAAGTATTAAGGCACTTCGATCTGATCGAGGTGGAGAATACTTAATCCAAGAGTTGCGGACTTTCAGCGAGCCTGTGGTATTGTATCACAATGGACTCCACCTGGAAAACCATAACATAATGGTGTTTCAAAAAAAACAAATCACACATTACTGGATATAGTGTGATCAATGATGAGTTTCGTCAATATTCCAACTTCCTTGTGGGGTTATGCTCTTGAAACTGCCGCGTTTATACTAAACCAAGTACCATCTGAGACAGTTCAAAAGACACCATATAAGATATGGCATGGGAAACGTCATGATGTATCTTTTATGAAGATTTGGGGATGTGAAGATTATGTCAGGAAAATATTTACTAAAAAGTTTGGCCCTAAGTATAATAAATGTTATTTTGTTGGATATCCCAAAGAGACAAGGATATACTACTTATACAACCCAACTGACAACAAAATAGTTGTTGCCAGAAATATTGTATTTCTTGAAAAAGAAATTTATTTCTAAAGGAATCAGTGAGAGGATAGTAGAATTAGAAGAGGTTTAAAACCAAACCTGAGGAGGTACATCAGGAATAAAGAGACTCACAATTTGTTGTAGAATCTCAAATTCCTCAAGTAACATAGGAACCTCATAGATCTAATAGGACACACCTTGAACCTGAAAGATATGGATATCCCATGACTCCAAAAGACAGTGAATTAGTCATAGATGATAAGTCAATTACCTACCAAGATGATATTGAGGGACCAGAGTCTGAGAAATGGCTTGAGGCCATGAGATCTAAGATAAAATTCATGTATACCAACAAGGTATGGACCTTGGTGGATTCACCTAAAGGGGTAAAACCTATAGGGTGCAAGTGGGTCTTCAAGAAGAAGACTGACATGGATGGTAAAGTACAAACCTTTAAGGACAGATTGGTAGCAAAGAATCCAAACAAGTTCAAGGTGTTGGCTATGATGAAACATTTTCTCCAGTGGTCATGGTTAAGTCCATAAAGATCATGCTTGTTGTTGCAGCTTATCATGACTATGAGATTTAGCAAATGGATGTTAAAACTACATTCCTTAACGGGAATCATGTTGAGGATGTGTATATGACACAACCTAAGGGTTTTATAAATCTAAAGTCTGCAAATAAAGTCTGTCATCTACAAAGGTCAATCAATGGATTGAAGCAAACATCTCGGAGATGGAATCTTCATTTTGACGAGACAGTCAAAGAGTTTGGCTTTGTTCAAAATAAACATGAACCTTGTGTGTACAAGAAGGTTAGTGGGAGCATGGTAGTATTCCTCATATTGTATGTAGATGACATACTATTGATGGGGAATGACATCCATACTTTAGAAAAGGTAAAGACATGGCTTGGAAATACATTCTCTATGAAAGACTTGGGAGAAGCATCCCACATCTTAGGGATAAAGATCTACATAGATAGATCAAGAAGGCATCTTAGACTAAGTCAGGGCATATACTTTGACAATGTGTTGAAGTGGTTCAACATGGAGAACTCAAAGAGAGGAAACATGTCTATGTTGCATGGAGTGACCATCTCTAAGACTCAATGTCCTGGTTCTATGAAGAAAGGAAACACATGAGTTTGATTCCATATGCCTCAGCAATTGGATCAATCATGTACATAATGTTGTGCACCCATTCAGATGTCTTGTATGCTTTGAGCATGACAAGAAATATCAGTCAGATCCAGGTGATGCTAAGTGGATAGCCGTGAAGAACATCCTCAACTACTTGAGAAGGACTAAGGATCAGTTGTTGGTCTACGAAAGAGAGGAAGAGTTGGTAGTAAGAGGTTACACTGATGCAAGCTTCCAGATTGACAAAGATGATTACAAATCACAATCATGAAATGTGTGTTGCCTAAACAATGGAGATGTAAGCTCGAAGAGTTTCAAGCAAGAGACAGTTGTCGATTCTACAATAGAGGTTGAGAATATTACTGCATCGAATACGTCCAAGGAGGTTGTATGGATCAAAAAGTTCATTTCTAAACTTGAGGTCGTTCTAAGCATCAACGACGCAATCGAGCTATATTGTGAACAATGGAGCTATTGCACAAGCTAAGGAACTGAGACCGCGTCAATGTACAAAGCATATACAAAGGTGGTATCATCTCATATGAGAGGTCGTACGGCAAAGAGATGTAAAGATTTGTAGAGTACCAACTGAGAGCAACATTGATGATCCATTGACAAAGGTACTTTCACAGCAGAAGCATGATGGTCATGTTCGGTCACTCGTAATACGATTCGTGGGTGATTGGCTCTAAGTGCACGTGAATGTTTGTTGGTATGTATGCCTAGAGAGCCAATCATATGATGATTGTAATGGCATAACTTGTAAATCATTTGATTATTAATAAAGACAAACTTCCAATTTATTCTATTTTTTCAATTTTGAGATAATGAATTAATATAATAAATGTCTAGAGAATGATATTACTCAATGACGTATGTCTTCAGGTTAAGGACCTGAACAATGAGACCATGTAGATGTTAAGAGTACATGCATTCTTGTTATGTCACTAATCGGTTGTTATTGTGGAAGGTAAATAGACAACAATAACACATAAGAACAGAGTGCGAGTTGGTTGATGACAGAATCTCATTAGTCATGATATGGAGATATCAAACCAAACACAGAGATACATGTTAGAGAACAGTGTATCAGGCAGACCCATCATAAGAGTGATACATGGAAACTTTAAATAGGTAAGTCAGAATCACATCTTATAGTGATGGTGGTGTTTGTGGTTCTTAGATTTAAAATCACTGCACTCATCACATGTCATCCAGTACGCTTTGACATCATCAATTGCGATCATGAAACATGGGTTGTTATAAAGGTGATGATTGGGTGACTGTGACATATGGGGACTGACTGTGAGTGATAGAGATGGGATTTTTCCCTCCTAAGGGAGTATGATATTCAAGGCCTCTTGATTAGCGAGACTGAGAAATGTGTGTCCACGCACATGTGAGTCAATATGTGATATTGAGCTTACATATATCTCAAATAGTCTGCACTTGTTCAAGAAATAAGATTGAATAATGATGAGGATGATTTTTTCATACCTCTAGGTCAATATGGATATCAATGATAAAGGAACTATACAAACATTGTAACACCATACACAGATTGCAGGTTGAAGTTGTTCTCCAACTTCCTACTTACTTGAATAGCAATGATGTGTGACTAGGAACCGCTCATTGCTTGTGATGTCATAAGTTGTTATGGACATTCATTGCCAACATAATATGGGACCTATAGGGACACACACATAGGAACTCATCTAGAAGAGGAGTTTAATCTTGAATGATGGTTGGAATGATTACTAAATTGTTTAGGTATTCAATTCACACAACAAATCAGTTGATTGGACTGCCAAATGATCAGTTCAAGTGTTTAGACTGTCGTTTGGAGTGTCAGGATGATTGTATTGTGCATTGGATGGAATTCAGCATGAACTGGCCTACGAGATGCCTGTCTTGCTTGTACGAGACGACTGTCTCAGGTGGTGCGAGACGCCCATCTCACATGCACCAAATGACAGTTTTGGGGATGCAATTCGATTGCATGAAGGATTGGTGTTGACGTCATGACATGCATTAACTGGAATTGAATTGCCGACGTATGTAAAAAATTGGAAAATTGTGAAACAGCCGTCTCGCATGCCAGATGACCATCTGGGTTTGCCAGACAAACGTTTAGGTTGTCATAGGTTGCGAAGTTTCCTAAATTGTTGTGAAAATTCAAGATCTTCCGGTCCCTTCCACTCCCGCACAGTCTGAGAACCTTGGCCCTGACCTCGCCTATAATAGAGTATTGGGGGCTTCCTAGAGCATGATACAGACAATTGAGAATCAGTTGCTATGACAATTGTTGTCATCTTTGGTCGTGGTAACTAAGAGAGCTCAAGAAAGTCCTACCCGACTAGGTAGGGATAGCTACGGGAGAGAAATAACTGAGGATCATTGTTGCGGAAGAGTAGGTTGGTGACTAGTACACCAACATGAGGGACAACTCCTTCATGTCCATTCTAGCAGGACGACAAGAGTTCTAAGTCCGTAAGCACTTCTCTAGAGGCGAGATGACATTTTCCCGTCGCTAAGGAGGATGCCATCAGTCATCAATCTATGATGAGAGGAGTTCCTACAGAAGGCGATGTTCGAGTCTGCTATCCCTGGAGGAGCAGTCAGACGAGTCCCGATATTGTCTCTAGAGGAGCAGTCAAACGAATCTCAGTGCAACTAGGAGCTGCACAGACACCGTCTAAGATAGAGTGTGCCTCTACATCGACGGGGATTGTCGTTGGACTTACTCCAGGACCAAGTATATCTTCGTGAAACCATCCTTTCCATTGCATAGTTGTTGATGTGATATGTTGGTTAATGGAAAATATGTCAGTAAAAAATTTATTTCTATTGCCTATCTGATGTCGTATTTCCGTACAACATAGACTATTTTTAAACACATGTCTTGCAGCTGCAAAATGGTATTGCATACACAACCAAGTTAACTATATAAGAAGTAGATAAGAATGTCATGTATTGTATAATATGATGATCACATAATATTATATATTGCATAAACTCAAACAACACAATGACTACACATTTAATATATTATACATAAATATTGGTGGGTAGCGGGTTAGAGGGTATGGGTAATGGCTTACCCTTACCCTTACCCTTACCCTTGCTCACTAAGGTAGTGGGTAGGCGGGTAAAGGGTAAGAAAATCTTTTACCCTTACCCTTCCCCTACAGAGTATGGGTAAAGGGTAAACAAGTTTACCCTTACCCATTGACAACCCTAATTTGTAATGTGAGTTCTATTGCAAGGCTAAAGGTTCATAACAAAAGGAGTTGTTTGTAAAGAAAGTTTGGAGAGATATGAAAGTTGTCTTTCTAAATATTTATGTTTTGTGATAGAGAATTTACCATTGATAGATGTCATTTAAGTTAGTCAACTGATGTTTCCCAAGTGATTAGTTATTAGGATTTAGAATGTGACTTTTGTAGTATGATGATGAAACAATAATAATTTTGAAGTAATCATATATTTAAATTTTAATTTCAATAAGGGCCTTAGTAACTTTTAGGAGGGTGACATTTCCTTTATAAAGGGAGTTCAAAAGAGAAGACATAGTGAGAGCGGGGACCTAATCATGTCACTGAGGATTATGGGAGCTTAGTTCATATACTCTACTTACCTTTTTTAGGAATTTCAATAAGAGAATTTCCAATCCTAAGTGGAGGGACTAAGAAGGTGATTTGAGAATGAATGGCTAACATTGAAGAGCAGGAGAATATTAGTGAAATTGAAAACCTTGGCACAAGCTTCATGACGTCCCATTTTCTCCTCCAACCAACTCTTATAATTTGCACACCTTTGTGAAACTTAATAATATTTCATCCTAAGATAGCTAGTCATCCATTTTACAGTCAAGAGTCAACTTGGAGATGGACATGCAAGGACATCTTGTTTCTCGTATGATAATGCCAGATTTTCATTGCTTAAGACGATTGTCTTGGTTGTTATTACATCTATATTGTATGTTTACTTGACATATGCCAAACATGTGAACTAATTTACATATGTGATTTCTTATGTAATTCTTTTTTCACAATAATTATTCAATGTAAATACTTGAAAATTAGTCTAAGCAATGTTAGATAACCAATCCCCTATCAAATGTTTTTCAAGTCATAATCTCTATATTACTTGTAAATCTGCATACTAGTGACATCCACAATTACCAAACTGATTGGAGTCAATTGTTTATCATTTGTTTTATAAAATTTTGTTCAAAATTTATTCTGCTAGCCATTTTTTGTCCATACATGTGTTGCACTTCTCCTCAAAATATTATCTTAGTATTTTCTTAAACCATTAACAACCTAGTTTTGACACTTCTTTAGCTTATTGTTGGGAAGGCTCTAACATCTAAAGTATTGTGGTCCTTAAACATCGCTTCATATGCCTTGACAATTTCAGTATCATATTGCTTCATTTCTCTATCACACTCCCATCTCAGTAAACCAATTTTAGTCAATGTCCCATTTAGCCAAAACGGGATGATTTTTTCACATTTTAGTTAAAATCTCATTTGCTTTATATGTGACACAGCTAACAGCATGCTTTCTATATATATTGTAACATCAATTAATCTACCTTTGATAATTCTTTTAAGCATATCTGGATGGTCATCAAGTAAAGCTAGAGAATTGCTCGAGATTGAACCAATATTATATGCAAAAAGAGAGGATTTGCTTGTATCATGGACTTGAACCCAAAACCTAATGTTTTCAAGATCCACCAGATCATTGGCCATATGCCTCAACACATTGTTGAACATTTCTGGAGCCTCTGCTCAAAAGTGGAAGCAAGCATAAGCCAACCTTCTACATAATATCAACAAAATTAAAAAGACAAGGTCACTTTTGATTGGGATTACTACTATACAAAATTTAGGAGTAAACGAAGCTACAGACAATTCCAATTTGTTATAGATTTTATAGATTTAAAATATCGAACGTTTCGGATGAAAACTAATGCAACAATTTAAAGATCCAGATTTCGAAAGAAATCAGAATCCAAAAATATTCGCCGCCAATTTTCTAGAATTCAGAAATCTAAACCCCTTAACATGTCAAGCAAATTTTTTTTATTAAAGATTCAAAATATCTAAACATTTAGGATGAAAACTAATCCAACAATCCAGAAATTCAGATTACAAAAGAAATTAGAATCCAAAGATATTCAACGCAATTTTTCAGGAATTGAAATTCCTGAGAATCTAACCCCTTAACATGTCAAGCAAACAAGGCTTGAGCCAATCAGAACATACAAGTTGCACCATTTAGAGCTAAAATGCAGACAATTAAGACATACTTACATTGAAATTGGCAAGCTCTTAAAACTTTACCTCCAGCTAATAGATCAGATCACACGTGTAACAAAGTGATGCGTAAATCCTCTGACCAAACATAATGTTGTTTCAAACACCAAAAATTTGCATCCCTTCTAAACATTCAATAACCCAAGGAATCCAAATTGCTCAAGTAATAGAAGCTAGCTCCACCAGTGTTATCCACAAGAACACAAATTTAGATATCACTTGCAATTTAGCAAAAAGATGTCTACAAATCTCAAGACTCCCTTTTCTTTTTCAAAGTAACATACCCTAGCGAATGGCAAGTTTAAAGAATGCCATGCCTGCATCTATTCAACTCCGCCTGCTGGAACCTTAATGCAGCAACTGCCTGTTAAGGACAAATCGAAAGAAAAATCAATATCCATGATACTTTCAAATTTCCTTTCTGCTAAAATAAATTATAGTTGTATCCACACTGAAAGTTCCCGTCACCCACGTATAAAAGCACTGCTACAAAAATACCGACCAATGCTTATGGAGAATATAGGTTGTTCGTATTCCAGGCTAGTGTTCTTCTGTACTTAAAATTCATGACAACAGGAAACATATCGCAGAGTACAGATCTAGTGAACTATCCCAGGACTATTTACATGTCAGGCTTTTCCGTTATAGTAGTCAGCTATTTTGGTCAGAGGATAATCAAGCTATCTAAAATAATTATGCTAAATCTGGGAATCCTGAGGTCATACCTTAACGCTTTGAGAACTGTGGACGCTTTCTGGCCTTCTTCAAACCAACCTTCTTCCTTTCAACAACTCTAGCATCCCTAGTAAGAAGGCCCTCTTTTCTCAAGGGAGCTCTGTGATTCTCGCTCACCTTCAAGAATGCACGAGAAATGCCCAAAGAAATTGCTTGAGCTTGCCCAGCAAGACCTCCCCCATGAGCTTTAACAAAGACATCATAGTTGCCCTCATAGCCCAAGGTCAGCAAAGGAGTCTTTACGTATTGCAACCACAAGGGGTTCCCTTGCAGGTACTCCTGAAGAAAATATATAATCAGATCGCATTGGCAGCCCCACATACAGAAAATCAGTGACCAGAAACAGAAATTTCTCCTCTTTAAGAACTAAATGACCATATAGATAAAAGGGGTTTCTGAGAAAATAACTAATACAGCGTATTGGCAGCTAAAATCAACATTTGATAAGCCTGCACAAGAACTGCCTTGATTTGTAGGAAACTGGTGAACAATAACGGAATACACCTGAAATTTTCAGGTGCAAGCTAAATCTAAGGAGGTTATATTGTTGATTTTTTTTATCGGGATAATTAAGGATTCTGTACTCTATAAGGGAAATATAGATTTTACAACATATTCACTCTTTCTGGTACAGGCACTCTTAAGTTTCTATGACTAGGTAGCCTAAACCAAATTTATGTTCATATGCCTAAATATTTTTAAGTGTTCTGCTCTATTCTATAGTTACAAACTGCCAGATTATATTAAGTTCACGCTCGATTGCAACAAAACTTGGAATACTACTATATTACACTGGCTAGGCATAGTCAGTGGTGTTGCATCGGCCAATGATTTTGTAACTTGAGCACACCCATGCTTTGCTTGCATTACATAGATATAGATATATTTCATTAACTCCTACGCTCAAGTAGCATAAGTAGATCTTAATTAAATGCCTATATAAGATTATAAGATAGCTTCACATTTTATTGCCTGCAATACAGAGCTGTGGACTATTGGCTATGTTAAACACCCTCTTATGCTCAGGTAGCACAGTACATTAGTTCTGTAACCTAGAAATAGCAGGGTAATATAGCCTCAGCATTTTTTTTTTAAATTGGTGATTCTATTCATGCCTTTGCCGGGACTTGGACCTGAGACCTCTTGGTAACAAACCAAGGATCTAACCACTGGGGTATCCCGTCTTGGACAGCCTCAACATTAATTGAATGTATCTGTAATAGTAATTTGGGCCATAACACAGCCTCTTCAATGACACCCGTGTAACACGAAACTAAAGTTTTAGAATGCAAATACAGGAGTGGCACGAAGGCTCAGTTTGTAACCTGTATATGGTAAAAAAGGTACCCCAATTAAGCAAAAAAGCTAATGATATTAACTGCAGAAAAACTCAATCTCACAGCAGTATTTATCTACAAAAGCTGATAGTTATATTTAAAATAAAACATATTCACATGCATATTGATTATTCAAACACTCAACTCACTACAGCACTTATTTACACAAACTGATACTTGCATTCAAAACAAACACATCCAAGCATAAAGCATACATAAAACACACTGATGTGCTCCTTTGGATGTAGGAAAGGTGGTGACATACGGTCTCCTATGTGAAAGGTCCTAGGTCCAAAGTCTCACTGGCGACTGAAAAATACTCCTATAGAATAAGAATACTTTGGGCTTCCACTGGGTTCTAGTTCACACCATGTAATTGTAGCAACCTTGCAGATTTATCCTCAGTAACTGCTGAAAAGGGCTAAATGCTGGGCCCATCTCTTAGCTAGCTTGGTCTCTGCCAATGATGATATGTCATACAACTTGTATGCGCTTACTCCCTTTCATATGAAACTGGATCACAAGAAAAGGATTCAAAGTGTTTCAACTTGATCTGATATGTGAATGATCTGCTTCAAGAGTTTCCAAGGAATTATGTGCTAGCAGTTGACCCCACACTTAGGTAACATTTCTTGTTTTCCATTTTGTACACAAAATAAATTCCATATGTAGACGATTTGATTGGAAGATAGTTTTTATAATTGTGCATTAGCCCTTTGCTTGTTTCTTCAAGCAACAGAGGGTCCTCATAGCATCATCCTAGGGAGTATTTCATGGAACCTTCACAGGATAACTCGCTTCATAAAACAAGGAGAGTTTTATGGAAACCACTTGGCTTGGAACTAAGAATTTCTTCATTTTTAGAGGGAGGTATGGTCTCAATTTCATCAAGAAAAGAGAGTGCACAAGGTAAAAGGCAAATTGCAAAAGGAAATCAGTGTTGTCATATGCCCCACATGGGATTGCATATGCGGTTTTGGCCACCTCTCTGGACCGCATATGTCTATGCAGTCCATTATGCGGTCCTAACCGCATACGCAGCCACATTTATTAAGATTATGTGTGTGTCTTTCATTATCAATTATCTAGTTTAATTATTCATCAAACTACTAAAACACAAACACCCACCCACATACACACACACACACACACACATATATACATATAACATACTATCAAGGAAGCATGGATACAATTCTAGACAAGTTTGAAACGGACACTGACATGGACACGTCAATTTTCTACATGGTGTTGGATGGGGGGAAACTATTTTTTAATACACACACACACACACACACACATATAACATACTATCAAGGAAGCATGGATACAATTCTAGACAAGTTTGAAACGGACACTGACATGGACACGACAATTTTCTACATGGCATTGAATGGGGGGAAACTATTTTTTAATGTATAGATATATATGGGTGTATGGTGTATGAAACATAATTATTTGAAGTTTTGAACAAAACTACGTATGCCATGTTGGGGTCGACTACATGGATCCTTCTTTTCCGATCAGCTCTGTTATGCGTCATACTCTGATCAAGATGTAAAGATATAAAATCTCTTTTTATAAACTCTTCCCAAGTTAATGTAGGTATGCATCTGCTTCTTTTAATTTTGCTTGAAGTAATAACCTTGCTTCGAATAGGTGCACTTGTTGGTATGCGTTGCACATGTCCATACCATCTTAGACAACCTTCACGCAAGTTGTCCTCGATGCTCACCACCCCCACTTTGTTCCTGATGCAGTCATTCCCAGTGTTCTCATATGCCCCGCATGAGGCCGCTTATGTGGCCGCATATGCGTATACAGCCCTCAGTCGCTCCGCATATAACATGCAGTGCTATTTTGAGGCATGGACCGAATATGCGGCTTGCAGTCCGCATATGCGGCAGCTTAGGCCCCGCATTTCATTTGGAGACTTAAGTAAAAAAAAACTCAAAAAATCAACCAAATTAAATGACAACTTCTATATAGTTGGTTTTAGATCAGATATTGAAATTTTGCTACCTCAGAAATAATTCTATTTTGAATGAGTGGTGCAAAATATATCTTACATTTTACAATTGTCAATGTTTCATTATGCTCTTTCCTTTGTTCTTTTTTTCTCTTCTATTTTGCTCTAAGATTAGAACATGTTGCTTTTGCAACAGTTCTTATTTTGTCTTGTATAAAAGGGGAATCTATTGCAGATATTAATTGGATATGATATTTTCTTTTACAAAGTATCAAATTTGTGTGTTGCCTAGGGAGTAATTTATATTCCCTACGGCATTTTCTTCTCTAATTATTACTGACTTGGTTTCTTCAAATCATTTTGATGTTTTGATTTTGTTTTTGATGCTCTTTTTCTATTTCTACTTTGAACTATCATGTGTTGTGTTACTGTGGTTATTCTTATTGTGTTCATTCAATAAATGTTCTACTATGAACTGCATGTGTTAGTGTGTTGTGTTACTTGTATATTCTAGTACATTACATAAACTTAGGGTTTTGTTGTTTGATTTTTCTTCTAGATGATTGAAAAATATGTGTTTCTTCTTCCATGATGTAATGATCCATCGGTATATTTTGGGCTATTAGGCTACGAAACTAGATAGTATGAAATTTATGATTATAATTATATTTTTTAAATTAAATAATTTGTATAAAATATAGAATTTATTTAAAAATCCAAAAACACATATACCCTAGTGTTTCAAAAAAAAGGCCGCACGGGTCGCATAAGCGGCACGTATATACTTAGCCGCTTATAAGGCCGCTTCGTCGGCGATTTTTAGATGGAAATTTGTTATCTCAGCCCAAATTAGATTATATTTTTATTGATAACATTCTCTTGATGTACTATTTTGTTGTATGTTTTGTACACGAGTCACATGCTTATTTAATGTTTGTTATTTTGGACCTCCAGGACAAACGGGCATTTTTTGTATGATTTGGTTAGTTTTCATTGTTATGTACTTGTGTTAAACCATTTTGTGTGTGCTTCATCAAAATTTATGTTTAAATGATTCTAGAATGTATTATAAATGGTGTTTTACTTTTCAGTCGAACTTTATGTTTGAATCTATCTCAAATTCCAGGGCATAAATATGCAATGTACAAATAAAATATGCAATTGTATGATTACTTTATATATATTAATTAATTATAAAAATTCCAAAACCGCATATACTTCTGCATATACTCCCGCATACCGCATATACTCTATAAGGTGACCTCTCCGCACGCATAACGCATACCGCTTTTTAAAACTATGATATGCATATGCTCCCGCATTCCGCTTATACTATATGCGGTATCCTGACCGAACGCATACCGCATAACACATTTCAAAACATTGGCCATCCTCAAACGATCTTTTCTTGTCTTCCCACATATCCATCTTAGCATGCACATTTCAGCCACATTTATCTTATTGAGACCTTGTTTCTTCACACAAAACTATGTGTGTGTGAGTATAATTTTATATGCATATGAATATGTGTGTGTACGTGTGTTTCGTAGAAGCAATATGAAACAGACAAATAACATCTGTAACTTCAGTAAATAAGTAGATTACAGAATAATAAACAAATTCCGATTACTCAAATAACCAATTTGTTGTAGTATAATGTGATTAATAATATCTAATTCAGTAAGATTTTACATACTGATCCTTGTTGACAGATTTGATTGCAACTTTGATTAGATCTCAGCTCTATGTTACATTTTCTCAATGACAAGACATAACAAGTAGTTGTATATTCAGGATCTGATTCAAAGACTATTGCAGCAGATGCGCTGCTGTGTCTAGCCATGTCCGGGCTGAAAAAGAAGCCCAAAATGGGCAGGACACTTTCCAGCCGTGTCCAAAACGTTTTTGGTCGTGTTCGGGAAGTGTTTGTGTCCAAAACGTGTCAGACATGGACATGGGGACTCTCTAGAAGTGTACATGCTTCTTAGCTATGCATGTATATTTATACATTTACATATAATATATATAGGTGTACTATTTTACAGTATAAATATATAGTTTTTTGCTCATTCATAATTAGTTTATTAAAAAAAATCCAAAACCACATATGCCTCATGTATGTACTTGCATTCCAAATACTCTATGCAACACCGTGACCTAACGGATGCTGCATACTGCTTTTCAGAAATTGACGGAAATGAATCATAGAAGACCGCTCCTTACCATTATTCTCCCCCCCCCCCAACAAATACCTTGGCCCAATAAGAATTCATAAAAAAGCTTCGGCAACAGTCAAAAGTGAGCTAGTCTCCACCCATGAGATGACAGAGTCACTCCAAGAATTTGAGTCCTAAAAGCCAAAAGCAAGTGATTTGTGTCTTCAAGGAGTTCAACAAGAAATTTCCAATAAGACAGTAGGCGGTACTAACACAAACATATAAAACAAGATAAATTCTCAAGCACATATTGCCAACGTCCAGGAGAAATTCCTACTGACCTTACCCCGAGAAAAATATCTTTATCCAAAAGGAACAAGCTCTAAAACTGTGTCATCGAAGCATCTAGTGAAATACAAGCTTTAGACCACGTGGGGTAGTAATCCTCAAAAGTTCCAGACATTTCACCAAGCAACCACCTATTACTTTAGAAGACTCAATAGCAATGGACATGAGGATAAACGTGCTTAATTCATAACCTTGCAAATTGAGACATTATCCCTATGTAATTTCCAAAATACATTGCCATACTAGGGCACACCACTACATCCAAAACGCCAACAGCATTTCAAAAATTCGCATGAGACATTCTTGATAGAAATCGAATCTGTGCTTCCAATTTCTTATAGCATCATGCCCAGCTCCAAGCTACATCACAATGTATAACCGAGAATACTCTTTCCTTTCTATAAGAGATAACTTATGGTCTTTTGAATTCTCTTGCAGAAAACATTCAGATTCTCTAGGTAAGACATTGCAATGGTAGGAAGCCCGTGCACATATCGTTTTCAGTGAATGGGAAATTTTATTCCTCAAACCTGCTAACCACAGAAAGCTTGTCCATTACTAGATTCCTGTCCTATGACATATGCTCATAATTCTATGAACAATGATAGAGCAGGACAGCGTCATAGCAGGTATAACCGCCCTCTGCAAAAAACCTACCCATTCTAACAACACAGCGATTCTCTTTCACAGGATTTCAATGTAGTTGGTTCACTTCAAGCTTACTTATATTGATTTTTTAAACCTGATACATGCAGATTTACAGCTAATACCAAAACGAAATCGATTTAGCTGGACTTAGATCACACAAATGCAAATAGCTTCGTTGAATTTATGATATGCATGATACTATTCTAATTTTGCTGTTATTTCTACCAATTTTGGCTTCACGTTTTATTTTTTGTTGACTCATTTACATAACGAAAACTCTACTTAGCGCATTTACTGGGATGATATTCAAGCAGTTCCCTTAAGACATTAAGTAATTTTTTCTGGCAATGTTTTCCAAGTTAAATTAAAGCTTATTTCTTACAATGGGTCTGGGGATTGAACTAGAAAAATATATAATTTGATTTGGTTCCTCACTTTCTGGAACACATATTGGGCCACAAATTTGACATCACATAAGAGCATTGGCATGTCCACAAGCGCAGCCTAACCAAAGCAATAAGCACTCTCACTCAAATAATTGACGAGTTCACAGAGGCCAGGAAAAAATTGCACCTTATTGGGTCACAAGACAAAAGACAGAGGACACATCCGAAATGCCAAAAAGCGCATTTCAGTTACCTTGGCGTCACGGCTATTGATGATCATCTTGCCAGTGCCTTCCTGAAGAACGACGCGAGCAATGGCGCACTTCCGCCTGCCGGTCCCGTTCAGCTTCTGCGCAGCGAAACCTCCGGGGAGGCGGGCCTTGACGTACTTCTCGAGGCTCATCCCTTCTACGTCCAGCAAGGCCGGTTCCGCGGCCGCGGCGGAAGAGGCGACAACGATGCGTCGTTGCGGGAGGAGAGTATGGAGGGGCTTCGAGGGGGACGGGAGGGCAGTGCGGGGCAGAGATAGGACATGGGGTTTAGTTGAGACCTGGGAGGAGAAGGACAGGGATGAGAAGCTGGCTGTGAGCGAGGAAAGCGAGGACGAGAACGCCAGCGACGCCATTGTGGGCTGCAACCGCAGGCTAGAGGCGCCCGGGGCTTCGATGATAAGCTAGCCGATAAGAAGGCGGAAGGGAGGTAGATAGATGGGAGAGCCGGGACCGGACCGGACCGGGCTTCCAGCTTTCGTGCCTTCAGCCACGACAGCCGACTGCAATTTACTCGGGTCGTCGTCCCATTCCGGATAAGGTGTTTTTGCTTTCTTTACAAAACAAAAGTTATGCCATTGAAGGCCGCGTTTGTAATATGGTGAAAAAAATAAATAATGATAGGAAAGGGAACAATGATGGACAAAGAAAGTTTAAAAATATATGATATTTGATAATATGCCAATGGTAAAGGGAGACATGGATGGTGAAGATTTTTGAAAATATTATTTGTTACATAGCTAAAAGGACTGAGAGGGATAAATCTTTATAAAAAGTATTATGCACCAAAAGTACTCTACGCAAGTATGAATTCATTTATTAAAAAGTCTTTTTGTGTATATGTCTAAACAGGTAGTGGAGTGTTAAAAATATTTTTTCCATCATGATTCACCATGTTTTTCTATGAGGACAAAATTTCACATTAAACTCACCATAAAATACTTCATGTCCCTAAATAATAGTTTTTTGTTTCACTATTATTGCCCTCCTCATGATTCACCATGTAACAAACGCAGTCTAAAGAAAAAAGTTCATATATTTTTACAAATAAGTACAATTACTCCTACTCGGCTAAATTTTTCCTATAGTTTCACATGGAATCATTGTTGTTGTGTTTGCCTAGAAATATTTGCTGCTTTTTTAGAATTTGGTAGTAGATTTCCATCCACATTCATGCATAAATGATTTATTTCTTATTTGATAGGAACCCATGTATTGCAATGGAAAAAGAATAATATTATTAGTTGATAAGAGACCTTAATTTAGGATTTTAATCATAAATTTTATAAAATAAATAAATATAATGCATAATGTGAATTATAATTTTTTTGGTTACTCGTGATATCAAGCATGATCAAACTACTACTATAAATGTTCATTTTTAGTAATGAATTTCATAATTATATTATAAGTGAAAGCAATCATTTATGATTGTTGTTTGGCATGGTCTATATATGTGGTACACCTGCTTACATGCTCATAATAACAAAACCTTCATGTTGTTGTAGTGTGAATCCAACCTCAACCTATGGTCCAACTGCAAGAGTAAGTTCAATATGTCAAAGCTACCATGATAGTGTACTATATGTGCATATTAAGTTCCTTATCATTTCATGGGTTATTTTATGTGGATCTCTTGCATGTCTAATATGATATAATCATCCTAATACGTAACTAGGGTGGTGGTTTGACACGCCAAAACTATGCTTTTAAACTCAAGTGTGTGATCGTTAAGTAACAAAGGGACTTGAGTCTCAAATTGTCGAAACTCAGGGAGTTGGGATGCTAGAAATCGTTATGAACTGGAACTAATAAGCTAAGTAAGATAAGTGTGTATTTAAATTTTTATTAACTAATGCATAAACTAAATAGGTGATTAAAATGATTAATAACCATGATGAGAGATTCTCTAAAACACTAGTTTCCCCATGGCAATCCACTACTACTTGCAATTGAGATTATACTTTTAAAGAAAGCACACACACAAACTTTTGCTTTTGACAATTTGTTGTTTTTCATAAAATGAGGAGTTAGGTGAAGGAAAGTACTGCAAATGTGGTAAGAATTGATAATAAATACGATTTTGAGTTGAAGTTTGAATGATGTTTGAGAATTAAATTGGAAAATGGTGAAAACCCCTTGGAACGACCATCGTACACTTAGCCATTTGTACGTGTGTTTTTTGAATGAACTCAGAAAGTAACCACACTATCTTTTTCATCAAAATAGTCATGGTATCAACAAGCTACCATGGTTGTGAAACTTTAGAGCAATCGTGGCAAGAGAGGTTACTTTATAGGGAAATTTGAAGGGGGGAACACAAAAGTGATGTCCACCACAGTCGTGGTCTCACAAAGCCCGCACGACCATAGTGGCCAGAATTCACCAGTTAAGTTGTTGATTTTAGGGGGATATCACCACAACCCCCCTCATTTCAACACAGCCAAAATGGTCGTACCATGTGAGAAATTATTGGTAACGATGCCTTAGATACTCCAAGCTCCAATTTTCCCGCTTCAAGCCGCAAGCAAGTTTCCTTGACTTCTAGAGGACCTTCCTTCACCTCTAGCATCTCCATTCTACCCCCATTCCTCCCTATTCCTTCACTCATACCACCATTATGCACCCTACATAAAAAGCCAAAAGAAATATTCAGGTTTTAACAAAATTTTGTGCAATAATGAAGAGGGTAGTAAAGAAGGTCTTTAATGAATTGAAATTCAACACACCCCACAATGTTCGTACCAAAATAGAATCGTAATTGTATCCACCTTCTCTTAACCCTACTCCCTTCCCTTCGAAATTAAACATCAAAGAAACCTCCTATAGTTCCTCATCCTAACATTCCTCAATGGTTGGGTAATAACTCAATGCATTTTGGATCTTGGCTCACTAGAGGATTGCACACTCCAATATTTTGAATTGATGGTGAGGGCCATTAATTTGAACAAAATAGTAGGAGTATTGATAATTAATTAAAGGTATAATCAATATCATCAATATTTTCAAATCAAATCAAAAGTTTTTTGACAAATGTAAATTTTCTTTTATAGAAATAAATGACAAATAATAACACATTGTGATAGGTCCTTGAGAAGTACAAACTGGATAGGACCAGCTTCCATGATTGGGTTAGGACTTTGAGAAACATTCTCACTCACAAGCACAAGCTCTATGTCATTGAGACACCAGTGCAGAGGAACCCACTCCCAATGCGCCTAGGGCTGAAATGGATGCTTACTTGAAGCATGCCAATAATACTACAGACATCAAAAACCTTATGCTATAGTGTAGAACTTTGAGTTGCATAAGAAGCATGAAGAAATGGACATTCTTGAGATGGTAAAGTATTAAGAACATGTACTAGAATCATGCAAAGAAAGAAAGATATAAAATCTCCAAGGTGATGTTTAAGTGCAAATTGATAGAGGGAAATCTAGTAACACCCCATGTGCTCAAGATAATGGGGCATGTGGAAAACTTAGAGAGATTGGAATTTCCTTTAGGCTAAGAGTTGGCCACGGACATGATTCTGCAATGGTCTCATGAATCATATAGCCATTTTATCAAGTGCTACTACATGAACAACTTGGTTAAACCACTTACTGAATTGCTTGGCATGTTGATAAATGCCAAAGCATGAATGAAGAAGGACATACCCAAATCCGTGATGGTGATCAGTGAAGGGGAGTCCAAGGGTAAAGCCAAAGCCAAGAAGAGTTATGAGTCTTACCTGAAACTCAAGTCTTCCACACTCAACATGAGGATAAGGGTAAGTGTGAAAGGAATTTGTCCTTTTCACTTAAAGGAACTCAAGAACGCGAATCAAGGGATAGAGATTTCTATTTCAGGTATATACGTTATTGATATTAACTTTGCCACTTCTTCATCTTGGCTATTGGATACCAAATGCAGATCTCACATTTGCTCAAATGTGTAGGATCTGAAGAGAAGAAGATCTTTAAACAAAGGTGAGGTTGAGTTACACATCGCTAATGGAGCAAGGGTTGTTGCCATTACAATTGGAACGTATGAGTTATCTCTTCCCAGTGGGCTTGTAATAGAGTTAGAGAACTACTATTATGTGTCTGCCATTAATAGAAACATCATATATCCATCTTGTTTAGACATGAGTGAATTCAAGTTCTTTATTAAGAATGGTCGGTGTTCTATGAGTAGAGATGAAATCTCTTAGGACAGTGCCCTAATGTCCTATGTCTATACTTATTAGATCTAGAGACAAGCATATATAGTGTAAGTACAAAAAGGTTAAAACTTGATAAGTCAAATAAAACATACCTTTGGCATTTTCTTCTAGGGAACATACATGGGAAATTCATTTTGAGACTCTATAAAGATGGTTATTTGGACTCTTTTGGTTTTGAACCAGTAGAGACATGTGAATCTTATTTATTGGGCAAGATGAAAAAGCACCTTTCATTGGAAATAATGAGAGGGCGAGTGATCTATTAGGGCCCATACATACTGATGTATGTGGACCTTTTAGAACAAATGCTAGG
Organism: Alisma plantago-aquatica; assembly: GCA_963693085.1. Lineage (NCBI taxonomy): Eukaryota > Viridiplantae > Streptophyta > Magnoliopsida > Alismatales > Alismataceae > Alisma > Alisma plantago-aquatica. The sequence continues at coordinate 919,827,532 of OY856412.1, read as the reverse complement.
GGTGGTTAGTGATATTTCATTACATTTACTGATGACCTCAGTAGGTATGAATATGTGTACTTGATGAAGAAGAAGCCAGAATCCATTAAAATGTTTAAGGATTTCATTAATGAAGTAAATAACCAACTTGGCAAAAGTATTAAGGCACTTTGATCCAATCGAGGTGGGGAATATTTAAGTCAAGAGCTTGAGGACCTTGTACGAGACCGTAGTATTGTACTACAATGGACTCCACCTAGTACAACACAAAATAATGATGTATCAGCAAGTAGGAATTGTACCATATTGGACATGTGTGATCAATGATGAGTCTAGTTGATCTTATGACTTCCTTCAGGGACATGCTTTACAAATCACCATGTTTAAACTAAACTATGTACCATCTAAATCTATTCAAAAGACACCATATGAGACATGGCATGGGAAATGCCCCAATGTGCCTTTTATGAAGATTTGGGGATGTGAAGTTTATGTGAGAAAATAGTTTCCCAAAAAGCTTATACCCAAATCAGATAAATGTTCTTTTTTTAATATCCCAAGGAAACCAAGGGATAAAGTTTTTACACTCCATCTGACAACAATGTGTTTGTCACCAAGACTGTAATATTCATAGAAAAGGAATTTATTTCCAAAGGAATTAATGGGAGAAAAGTAGAACTCAAAGAGGTTTGAGAACAATGAGAAAACATTAAACTTATAGAGGTACATAAGGAACAAGGAGAATCACAAACTATTATGGAATCTCAAGTTCCTCTTGTAACACATGAACCTCGTTGATCTAGTAGGACACACATTGAGCCTGAAAGATTTAGATATCTTGTGAATTAAGAAGGAGATGAGATGGTCATAGACAATGCGGTTACAATCTACCTATAAGCTATAGAGGGACCAAAATCTGAGAAATGGCTTGAGGCCATGAGATCTGGGATGGAGTCCATGTACATCAATAAGATATGGACCTTGGTGGATCCACCGAAGGGGCAAAACCCATAGGGTGTAAGTGGGTCTTCAAGAAGAAGACCGACACACATGGTAATGTACAAACCTATAACGGTTGATTGGTTGCAAAGGGTTTCAAACAAGTTCAATGTGTTGACTATGAAAAAACCTTTTCACCAGTTGTCGTGGTTAAATCTATCTGAATCGTGCTTGCCATTGCATCTTATTATGGATATGAGATTTGGAAAATGGATGCTAAAACCACTTTCCTTAACGAGAATCTTCTTGAGGTGTGTACATGACACAACCCGAGGGTTTTATAATTCCAAATAATGCAAAAAAAGTCTATAATCTACAAAGGTTAATCTATGGATTGAAGCAAGCATCTTTGATCTAGACTCTTTGATTTGATGAGACAATCAAAGAGTTTGGCTTTCATTAAAATGAATATGAACCTCTTATTTACAAGAAGGCTAGTGGGAGTATACTTGTATTCCTAATATTGTATGTAGATGACATACTATTGATGGGGAATGACATCCCTGCCCAAAAATTAGTAAAGAACTGGTTGGGAAGTACCTTCTCTATGAAGGATTTAGGAGAAACATGCTATATCTTAGGAATTACCATTTATAGAATAGATCTAAAAGACTTCTTGGCGTAAGCCAAACTACATACATTGATAAGGTGTTGAAGAGGTTCAAGCATGCAGGACTCAAAGAGAGGACATTTTCCCATCTCATCTCTCTAGATCGTAGTGCCCCCGTTCTTAGAATAATGGGTATGCATGATTAATATGTCATATGTGTCCACAATTGGATCTATCATGTATGCATTGTTATGCACTCGTCCTGATGTCTCATATGCTTTGAGCATGACAAACAAATATCAATCAGATCATGGTGAAGCTCACTAGACTGTGTAAAGAACATCCTTCAGTACTTGAGAACAATTAAGGATATGTTCCTTGTTAATGGCATTGAGGAAGAGTTGGGTGTAAAGGGTTACATCTATGCAAGCTTCCAATATGTTAAAGGTGATTATTGAGTGCAATTAGGATTTGTGTTTTTCCTTAACAACAAAGATGTAAGTTGGAAAAGTTCCAAGCAAGAGACAGTTGATGATTCTACAATAGAAGTCGAGTACATCACTACCTCGAGCTCAACAAAGGAAGATATTTGGATCAAGAAGTTCATTTGTGAACTTGGAGTGGTTCCCATCATTAGTGATGCAGTAGAGTTGTATTATGACAACAATGGAGCTATTGCACAAGCTAAGGAACCTAGATCACATCAACATTTCAAGACTATACTTGGGCACTTCCATCTAATACAAGAGATCATATAGAGAGGAGATGTGAAGATTTGTAGAGTACTAAATGAAAGCAATGTTGTTGACCCACTAAAAAAAGTCCTTTCACAGCAGAAACATGATGATCATGTTAGATCACTTGGAATTTGATTTGTGGGTGATTGGCTCTAAGTGCAAGTGGGAGTCTATTGGTATGTATGCCAAAAGGTCCAGTCATACGATGATTGTAATGTGGCATCATGTACTTGATTTGATAATAATAAAGGCAATTTGTTTATTATGTTTTGTTCAGTTGTGATATAATGATATAAAATGATAGATGTCTAAATAATGATGTTACTCGATGACATATGTCTTCAGGATAAGGACCTAATAATGAGATTATATGTATGATAAGAGTTTATACATGATTGTTATGTCCCTAGTCAGATATTGTTGTGGAATCAAAATAGATGAAAATAATACATAAGATTACAATATGTGTTGATTGATGATAGAATTTCATTAGTCATGAAATTGGATATCAAGTCAAACACATAGGTACTTGTTAGAGAATTGTGTATCAGACAGACCCACATTGAGAGTAATAAATGGAACCATTAAATGGTATTAGAATCAACTCTCAAAGTGATAGTGGTGATTTTGGTTCTTTGACTTGTATTCACTACAATCATCACATGCCATTCAATTATTTTTGACACCATCCAACATGACCTTGAATAAGGGTTGCCATAAAGGTGGTGTTCAGGTACGTTGTGAGACTTGGGGATTAAATGTCAGTGATCTAAATGGGATTTGTCCCTCCTATAGGAGTTGATATCCTAAACACTTAATAAGTAAGATTGGGAAATACATGGCCATATTCATGTGAGTCAACATGTGATATGTGAGCTCACATGTATCTCAACAGTCTGCACTATTTCAAGAAACATAGATTGAGTATAAAAGGGATGATGATTCCATGCCTTGCATTCACTCTGGATATCGAAGACAAAAGATCTATACGATCACAGTAACACTGATCATAGATGTAGGTTCAAGTTGTTTGTAAGGACCTTGACCTCCATTTTGGGCTTACCCTGTTTGTTTTGCCTAAACCTTGTGCTTGGTTGCTTGCTAATCACCTTTAGTGGTGATTAGGGTTTGCTTGTGTTTTGTTGAGAGTTGGAGGTGCTACATGCAAAATAACCTAAGTTAGGGTTGAAGAGCAAGTTTGTCACCTTGAGAGGTGTCTTTCTCTCTCTTTGCTTCCTTTAGAGTTGTGAGGAAGGTTTGGGCTCGTGCCTTGAGTTGTCTTGGGCTTGGTTGAGCTATGTTGGGCCTTCTTTTCCCTTGTTTGGGCCTTTCCTTGCCTTGTTTCCCCCTTCATCCTTTTCTATATATATCTCCCCTTTCTCTTCCTTAGGAAACCTTTGGCTCTTTGCTGCTCTTTTCCCCTTGTGTGCACGACACACCTCCCTTGGTTCTTGGTGGCCGATCCCTTTGAAGGAGTTCTCTTCTTCTTCCTCTAGCTTGGTGGCCGATCTATAGGTGAGCCTTGCTTCCTTGGTAAGCACCTTCCCTCTCTCCTTAGCATCTTCTTCTCCATCTTTCCTACTCTTTGGCCATGGTGGTTATGATTCTTGTTCCTTTTCTTGAGGTGGCTGAAAGTGGTGTGCTTGGAGTAAGGAGCTTGAAGCTTGGAGCTTTGGAGCCTAAGGAGCTTGCTTAAGGCGGGTTACATAACTTCTAACCCTAGCTATACTACCTTCTTTTATGTTGCATGATTCATATATGTTGATGATCGGCCATTGCATGTTATGTTTCTTACTCTGGTACATGTTGTTGATCTTATGGATATAGTGAGCATGATGTTGTTGATGGTTTATATGCCCTTGGATCTAGTTGGCCGAACCATAGTTTGGGGTTTTCTTGTTGGGGAATACCCCTTTATCTCCTTGGTTTTGGGAAGTGAGTTTGAGCTCTAGTGATGTGGGAAATACCCCTCTCTCGTTTAAGATGAGAGGTGAGTCTACATTCTAGTTTCTTGGGCAACACCCTCCTCTCACCATGGATTTGAGAGGTGAGCTCTTGGATATGTGATGACCTAAGTTGAGGTTGATCCTTGTGGTTGCCCGATTTGTGATAGAGGTTGTGCAAAACCCCTCTCTCTTGGGTGTTGAGAGGTAAGATGATCTTCTTGATCATTTAGGGTTTGGTGCCCTTGTGCTTGAGGTTGAAGACGACCTTGTAGAGTTGTGCTTTGCACGTTATGACCTTGGAGTAGTGCTGATCGATAGCCTCTTATCTAAGGTTTTACCCTTGGCCGATACACCTAGTTGAGATGGTTGGTTTGGTACCCGATATGGTGGTATAGAGAAATCCTAGTAGGTGCCTTAAGTGGTGGCCGATATGAGAAGCTTGACTTAGATGGACGTTACGGCCTTCTTGACCTAAGTGGTGTTGTCCCCTTGGCCGATATGATGCTTAGACAACATCTCTATTTGGTTCCTTGGGCGACACAAGTTGGGTGAGTTGAGCTGCCCGTTATGGGTTGAGTGGACACCCTAGTTGTTGCTTTTATAAAGCTTGATATGGAGTGTTTCCCTTGTTGAACGATAGGCTTCCTTGAGGTGCTTTTGTGTCGCATGTGTCATGAACATGAGGGGCGACACAGTGTGGCTTGGGGCACCATGATCTCAGTCGGTACAGTGGTGAGAATGGTTGCCCAATACAACCCTAACCCTAGCTGGCCGGTAGGGTTCTAGCCAATACACCTCTTTAGCATGATACACCTTGTGCACCTGGTATGCACGACAAGGTTGCATGATAACACCATGTTCTCTAGTTGTACAATACACCTTGATGGGTGGTTGGATATCTTCTAGGGTTGGCTGATATGTGGCTAAATGCCTAGGCCGGTAAGCTCTTGGTGAGGTTTGTTACCCTTCCCGATACCACCTGTAGTGAGGCACACGCTACCCGCCACACTTTTAGTGAAGGTAGTAGGAGCTTTTGGTGAGGGTTTTGATAACCTGGGAACATAGCAGATAGTTCTTGATCATGTAGTTATATCTATGATAATGAGATAAGATGATAGGTTGTGAACCAGGAAGTTTGGAAGGATATGATGTTGCTACACATGATAATGTGACACATGTATATGATCACAAGTATGGGACATAATATATGCTTATGATTGATAATAAAACTATGATTTCTATAGTTTATGTGTAATATACTCATGGATGTTGCTTTATACTTGATAGCATGATAATCCTTTTAATACATGATGGCTTCAGTTATCTCTATGGATGTGTATACTAACCATGCAAATATTTTTATGTGGATTCATAGCTGGTAAGAGCTATGAGATGTATGTTCTTGAGTAGCACAATGTGGTAATGAGATAATAAGTTGATAGGTCTGAGGACCTGATATAAGGTTGAGTGCCTAGTTGAGGTGTTATCCTATGATGATGAGATAAGGGATGCGTTCCCAGAATGCTGATGTATGATTATGCATTGAGAGGCAGTGGTTGATATAATGAGGGATTGAGGTCCCAGAACAGTATGATGATGGCAATAATGATATAATTCTATAAGGCTATGTTTATACTTTAGTTGCCTCAACAATTGGCTTAAAATATACTAATTAATTATAGATGAACATATCATGTAGTTTGCCCTGGCCATAGATCCATCATCGTCAGTATCATGGTGATGGTGAAACAGGTTTATCCTGCGGGATCTGCCTGGAGCGCATATTGTTGAATATGCGAGGTTTCCCCCTAGCCTAAAATAGGAGGAATATGAGTACCACTGTGAATATGGAGCATGGTGAACATACCCATGGATCAGGATATGTGATGATGAGCATGATGCCTTCATGGCTCAGATGTATGCACTAGCCTATGATGAGGTGAGGTAGAGATATGGGTAGCTTGCGGAGCTGACCAAGAGGCTGAGGCCCTATAAGCATAAGACTGCGGTCTTGCATGATGATTCATGTACTGACCATGAGAAGGTGAGGTCATGGAGTCCGGATCTCTTTAGACCTTGTATGGCACCGGATTGGGCTTCACAACCAATGATTGGATTTGAGCAGGGAAGGCTCACTTCCTCAGGGCATAATAAAATGTAATACAACTGGATAGTATATGCTACACAAAATAAATATGAAACATTGTTTGAGGCCTTGTTTATAGATAATCCAGTTACCTACTTACAATTGCTTATATGATCTTGATATCTTGTGATAAGTTCATGTAAAGCTTATCTTGTCAATCATGTTCCATAAAGAAATACTTGGTTATATGCTTCCTGGATATCTTGGTAAGAATGATGGGGATAATGGTCTGGCTCAGTATACTTCTCTTGTTATATGCTTTATCAGTTATCTACTTTTATTGCTTTAATATTCTGAGGTTTTGATAGTTTCAGTGGGGATTTATGTTTCTCGCTGGGACTGTGTGTCTCACCCCACTGGTTCACAACCTTTTTAGGTGATCACTCTAAATGTGGTGGTGGTCGTGAGGTTGCATCCGAGCAGCAAGAAGAGCAGTAGAAGGCAAGAGATGGACATGCTGCTGTTTTGGTGGTTTTGTAGTAGTGTCCTAGAGTCATCCCTATACTCTCAGGTCCTCAGAGGTGTTTGACAACATTTCACGATGACTAGCTGTTGTAATTTTGGTATATCCTGCTGCTAGTCGTACATGGCCCATTATGTATGTATTAACAGGTGATGAACTCTGGTGCTGACAATACAGCTGGTTCTGATAAGCTGTGGACATATATCAAGGCTTGTAATATTTTTATAACATGTTTCTCTGTAGGATCTGGATGCAAAAGTTCTCTTATGTATGATTTCTGCAATCAATTTTAATTAACCCGTGTTTTCAAGTAATATGTGGTTCTGCATGTTTTTGCGTGTCATCTCATTGTATGTGTGATGGCGGGGTGTCACAGTTAGTTTGGTATCAGAGCTCTAGGTTTGCTAAGTCTATAGGGATTTAGGACTAGGTTTGCATCTGTTTTTGTGAGTTTTCCCAGATTTTCTTACAATAACCTTCTGCCCTCAACGGAAGATAAAGCTTAAAGATGTCTGGAAACCATGAAGAACATGCTGCCGAGAGTAGTGATGTTGCATCAGTTGATGGAGCAAGAGTGTAGGCACATGAAGATTGGGTGCCTGAGGTCCTCTAACTTGACCCAGCCATTCTCAAAAACCCTGCCTACCAACAGCTGATGGGGCAATTGATGGCTATGATGAATCACATGGTGGAAAGGATGCCAGTGCCTCAGCCAAGAGTACAGGCTCCCCATGGTGAAACATCAGGTATCGAGAAGACCTTTGAGCGGCTTCGCCGAGTCATCGGTTCAGATTATGCTGGAACGGTTATCCAGTGGATGCAGATTTGTGGCTGACAGGTCTCGAGAAGGCCTTCCGGATCCTCGACATCCCCGAAGCAGACAAAGTAAAGCATGATGTCTATCTTCTGAAGGGTAGTGCTGGACACTGGTGGGCCATCGAGGAGGAGAAGCGACCCAATGAGGAGATCAGTTGGGAGGTTTTCCAGTGAGAGTTCGTCAGCAGATACTTTCTGAAGATGTATCTGGACGAGAAGATCAACTAGTTTGAGCGTCTACGCCAAGGGGCGATGAGCATCACCGAGTATGAAGCCAAGTTCATGGACTTGTTGAAGTTTTATCCTCACATGGCAGTGACAGATGATGAGCGGATCAGGCGGCTTGAGAAAGGTTTGAGTACTGAGCTGTCGACACCTACTGCTGCTTTGGAAAATCGGGAGTGGTTTGCCACGTTCGTGGAGTTCATCCACATGATTAAACGGTCTGTCAGGGATAAAAGGGAGTCCATGACCAGGAAAAAGCCTGCTCAGTTCTAGGTACAGAGATCTGGTGGCTTCAAGAAGCCAAGGTTTTCAGCACCTTCCGTGATGCAGAGTTCTCGTGTACCATCTCAGTGGTCTGAGTAAGGGAAGAGGTTATGTTTCTTTGTCGTCAAAGGTGCATAGTACAACCTCAGTGTCAGTGACAGGGCCATCTAGGCCGCAGATAAAAGGAAGGCCATGTTATCACTGTGGACAGACTAGACACTTGAGGTCAAATTTCCCAAGGAAAGATGTTGAAGTAACACAACAACTGAGGCAGAATCAATAAGGGTCAGACAGATAGCAGCCCAGTGGTAGTAGAGGGCGAGGACGTGGTCAAGCATCGCAAGTGGGATCGTCTGCTCAAGGAAGAAGAGGATGTGGACAAAAAGCAACGACTCGATTCTATGCTATGAGTCAGTCGGAGGCGATAGTCAACCCGCGAGTGGTGACATGTCAGATGGAGTTATTTCATTCTGATTTGTCTTCTTCTTGCTTTATATCTATTTTGGTTGACCCGAGTGCTACACACTCTTTTGTCACACATAGTCTGCTTGATAGCTGTCATTTACCTGTTAGTTGTAAGAAAGATAGCCTGTTGTTAGAAACCCCTCTCGATGGTTCCTCGATGCTTCAAGAGGAGTGTCCGTCTTGTGTCCTGTCTTTCTCGGGACACAGTATACAAGTGGATCTTATACCACTTGATATGCATGGATTCGATGTGATCCTTGGGATGGATACCTTAGAAAAGTATAAGGTTGTGCTGGATTGTGGTTCCAAGCAGGTAGTGTTTGATGACAATGGAGAGAAGTGGATCTTCCAAGGAGATAGGAAGATTCTCCCGACATGTTTAGTGTCAGCATTGGTGGCAGAGAAGTTGTTGCAGCAAGGTTGTAAGGCATTCTTAGCTCACGTTATGGTTACCAAGGAAAAAGGTCCTAGCCTTGAGGAGGTGACGGTTGTCTGAGAGTTTGTGGATGTGTTTCCTGATGAGTTCCCCGGTGTTCCCCCACCCCGAGAGATTGATTTTGAGATCAATATGGTACCAGGAACACAACCAGTTGCACAGACGCCATATAGGATGGCTTCAGCAGAGATGGCAGAGTTGAAGAAGCAGTTACAAGAGTTGTTGGAGAAAGGTTTCATCCGACCGAGCACGTTGACTTGGGGTGCTCCAGTGTTGTTTGTTAAGAAGAAGGACAGATTGATGCGGTTGTGTATATATTACCGATAGTTGAACAAAGTCACGATAAAGAACAAGTACCTGTTACCGAGGATAGGCGATCTGTTTGATCAGTTGCATGACATTATAGTATTCTCAAAGATCGATCTACGGTCTGGATATCATCAGTTGAGGATTAAGGCGAACGACATACCAAAGTCAGTGTTTAGGATGAGGTATGGTCATTTTTAGTTTGTGGTTATGCCGTTTGGGCTAACCAATGCACCTGCTGCTTTCATGGATCTGATGAACATGGTGTTCCATCCATTTCTAGATCAGTTTGTTGTAGTCTTCATAGATGACATCTTGATCTATAATCGGGATAGGAAAGAGCATGAACAACATCTTCGACAAGCATTGACTCTTCTTCGCCAACATCAGTTGTATGCCAAGTTCAATAAATGTGAGTTTTGTTTAAAAGAAGTGACTTTCTTGGGTCATGTGATATCTACAGAAGTTGTCAGAGTGGACCCTAAGAAGGTGGAGTCAGTGGCAGATTGGGAGCAACCAAAGACGCCGACAGAAGTTCATAGTTTTCTGGGTTTGACAGGATACTACTGGAGATTTATAAAGGACTTCAGTGTGATCGCACTGCCGATGACAAAGCTGACCAGGAAGGATGTACCTTTTGTTTGGGATGATCGTTGTCAGCAAGCTTTCCAAAGTTTGAAGGAGAAGTTGACTAGTTCTCCAGTGCTAGTGCTGCTAGAGCCTGGGAAAGGCTATATTGTTTTCTGCGATGCTTCCAAGAAGGGCCTATGATGTGTGCTGATGCAGGAGGATCATGTGGTTTCTTTTGCTTCGTGACAGCTTAAGAGACATGAGGAGAACTATCCGACTCATAATTTGGAGTTGGCAGCGGTGGTCCATGCATTAAAGATTTAGAGGCACTATCTTTATGGGGAAGTGTGTTAGATCTTTACAGATCATAAGAACTTGAAGTACATCTTTTCACAGAGTGAGCTAAACATGTGACATCATTGTTGGATGGAGCTAATTAATGATTATGATTGCACCATTGAGTATCATCCTGGTAAGGCAAATGTGGTAGCTGATGTGCTTAGTAGAAAGTCTTCTTCTCTCCCCATGAAGAAGGCACAGTTGAGTTCCTTGGTATGCCATAGGCGGGATATGTTTGTCTCCTTGCGGCAGATGAATGTGCAGTTGGAAGTTTCCTTGTTGGCAGGACTATTGGCACAGATGCAAGTCAAGCCTATGCTAAGACAGCAGATCAAAGATGCACAGTAGGCAGATGATACAGTGCAGTTGACCGGGTCAGAGCTCAGCAGCGAAAAGCGTAATGGGTTCCATGAGTTCGAGGATGGACTAGTTTGCTATCATGGTAGGATGGTGGTCCCCGATGTTGATAATCTAAGAAAGCTAGTGCTCGAGGAAGCACACACATCGATGTATGCTATGCATCCAGGAGTCACCAAGATGTATCATAATCTGCAGGACATGTATTGGTGGTCTGGCTTGAAGAAGGATGTATCCAAGTTTGTGGCTAAGTGTGCATTATGTTAGCAAGTTAAAGCTGAGCATTAGAAACCGGCAGGTACATTGCAACCCATTCCGATACCACAATGGAAATGGGACCATATAACCATGGATTTCGTAGTTGGTCTACCAAAGACAGCTAGGAATCATGATTCCATTTGGGTAATAGTGGACAGGCTGACAAAATTTGCTCATTTCATACAGGTAAAGATGACATATACAGTAGAGAAGCTTGCTCAGGAGTATGTAGATGAGATAGTGCATTTGCATAGTGTATCAGCAACAATAGTCTCCGACAAAGGTCCTCAGTTCATGAGTCATTTCTGGGAACAGTTGCACAAAGCATTGGGAACACAGTTGAGATTCAGCACCGCCTTCCACCCACAGACGGATGGACAGTCAGAAAGGACTATTCAGACCTTGGAGGATCTTCTCTGAGCTTGTGTTTTGTAGTTCCTAGGCAGTTGGGACGTGCATCTCAGTCTGATAGAGTTCACTTACAATAATAGTTACCATCGGAGCATTGACATGGCTCCTTATGAGGCTCTATATGGAAGGAAGTGTAGGTCCCCTTTATGCTGGTATGAGTCTGGTGAGTATCAGCTTTTGGGTCCTGAGTTAGTGCAGCAGACAACAGAGAAGATCAGAGTGATACAACAATAGTTGAAAGCGACACAGGATAGACAGAAGTCTTATGCAGACAATCATCAACGATCTTTAGAGTTCCAGGTGGGAGACAAAGTGTATCTTAAGGTCTCACCTTGTAAAGGCGTGCTGAGGTTTGGTCGGAAAGGCAAATTGGCACCCAGGTATATGGGGCCATATCCGGTGATAGCACATGTTGTCAAGGTAGCTTATAAGTTAGAGCTGCCTCTAGAGTTGCATAGGTTACATCCAGTGTTCCATGTCAGTATGATGAAGAAAAGTCATCCAGACATAGGGACAGTGATATAGCCAGTTGAGGTTAAGCTTGATGAAGATGTGACCTATGAGGAAGGTCCAGTGACGATCCTTGACAGGAGGGCTAAAAGGTTGAAGAGGAAGGACCTGGTTCTTGTGAAAGTTCTTTGGCATCATTGTGGTGTTGAGGAAGCCATGTGGGAGCTTGAGGAAGAGATGAAGAGGAAGTATCCCTCACTTTTCTCTTCGGATTTCAGGGGCGAAATCCCTTTGTAGATGTTTATGGCTTGTAAGGACCCTGACCTCTATTTTGGGCTTACCCTGTTTGTTTTGCCTAAACCTAGTGCTTGGTTGCTTGCTAATCACCTTTAGTAGTGATTAGGGTTTGCTTGTGTTTTGTTGAGAGTTGGAGGTGCTACTTGAAAAATAACCTAAGTTAGGGTTGAAGAGCAAGTTTGTCACCTTGAGAGATGTCTTTCTCTCTCTTTGCTTCCTCTAGAGTTGAGAGGAAGGTTTGGGCTCGTGCCTTGAGTTGTCTTGGGCTTGGTTGAGCACTGTTGGGCCTTGTTTTCCCTTGTTTGGGCCTTGCCTTGCCTTGTTTCCCCCTTCATCCTTTTCTATATATATCTCCCCTTTCTCTTCCTTAGGAAACCTTTGGCTCTTTGTTGCTCTTTTCCCCTTGTGTGCACGACACACCTCCCTTGGTTCTTGGTGGCCGATCCCTTTGAATGAGTTATCTTCTTCTTCCTCTAGCTTGGTGGCTGATCTATAAGTGAGCCTTGCTTCCTTGGTAAGCACCTTCCCTCTCTCCTTAGCATCTTCTTCTCCATCTTGCCTACTCTTCGGCCATGGTGGTTATGATTCTTGTTCCTTTTCTTGAGGTGGCCGAAAGTGGTGTGCTTAGAGAAAGGAGCTTGAATCTTGGAGCTTTGGAGCTTGATGAGGAGCTTGCTTAAGGCGGGTTACATAACTTCTAACGCTAGCTATACTACCTTCTTTTATGTTGCATGATTCATATATGTTGATGATCGGCCATTGCATGTTATGTTTCTTGCTCTAGTACATGTTGTTGATCTTATGGATATAGTGAGCATGATGTTGTTGATGGTTTATATGCCCTTGGATCTAGTTGGACGAACCATAGTTTGGGGTTTTCTTGTTGGGCAATACCCCTTTCTCTCCTTGGTTTTGGGAAGTGAGTTTGAGCTCTAGTGATGTGGGCAATACCCCTCTCTCATTTAAGTTGAGAGGTGAGTCTACATTCTAGTTGCTTGGGCAATAATACCCTCCTCTCACCATGGATTTGAGAGGTGAGCTCTTGGATATGTGATAACCTAAGTTGAGGTTGATCCTTGTGGTTTCCTGATTTGTGATAGACGTTGTGCAAAACCCCTCTCTCTTGGGTGTTGAGAGGTGAGCCAATCTTCTTGATCATTTAGGGTTTGGTGCCCTTGTGCTTGAGGTTGAAGACGACCTTGTAGAGTTTTGATTTGCATGTTATGACCTTGGAGTAGTGCTGCCCGATAGCCTCATGTCTATTGTTTTACCCTTGGCCGATACACCTAGTTGAGATGGTTGGTTTGGTACCCGATATGGTGGTATAGAGAAACCCTAATAGGTTCCTTAAGTGGTGGCCGATATGAGAAGCTTGACTTAGATGGATGTTATGGCCTTCTTGACCTAAGTGGTGTTGTCCCCTTGGCCGATATGATGCTTAGACAACATCTCTATTTGGTTCCTTGGGCAACACAAGTTGGGTGAGTTGAGCTGCCCGTTATGGGTTGAGTGGACACCCTAGTTGTTGCTTTGATAGAGGCCGATATGGAGTGCTTCCCTTTTTGAACGATAGGCTTCCTTGAGGTGCTTTTGTGTCTCCTGTGTCATGAACATGTTGGGCGACACAATGTTGGATTGGGGCGCCATGATCTCGGCCGATACAGTGGTGAGAATGGTTGCCCAATACAACCCTAACCCTAGCTGGCTGGTAGGGTTCTATCTGATACACCTCTTGAGCTAGTTGCACGATACACCTTGTGCACCTGGTATGCACGACAAGGTTGCATGATAACACCATGTTCTCTAGTTGCACGATACACCTTGAAGGGTGGTTGGATATCTTCTAGGGTTGGCCGATATGTGGCTAAATGTCTAGGCCGGTAAGCTTTTGGTGAGGGTTGTTACCCTGCCCGATACCACCTGTGGTGAGGGACGCGCTACCCGCCACACTTTTAGTGAAGGTAGCAGGAGCTTTTGGTGAGGGTTTGATAACCCGGGAACCTAGCAGATAGTTCTTGATCATGTAGTTATATTTATGATAATGAGATAAGATGATAGGTTGTGAACCAAGAAGTTTGGAAGGATATGATGTTGCTACACATGATAATGTGACACATGTATATGATCACAAGTATGGGGCATAATATATGCTTATGATTGATAATAAAACTATGATTTCTATAGCTTATGTGTAATATACTCATGGATGTTGCTTTATACTTGATAGCATGATAATCCTATTAATCCATGATGGCTTCAGTTATCTCTATGGATGTGTATACTAACCATGCAGGTATTTTTATGTGGATTCATAGCCTGGTAAGAGCTATGAGATGTATGTGCTTGAGTAGCACCATGTGGTAATGAGATAACAAGTTGATAGGTCTGAGGACCTGATATAAGGTTGAGTGCCTAGTTGAGGTGTTATCCTCTGATGATGAGATAAGGGATGCGTTCCCAGAATGTTGATGCATGCTTATGCCTTGAGAGGCAGTGGTTGATATAATGAGGGATTGAGGTCCCATGACAGTATGATGATGGAAATAATGATATAATTCTATAAGGCTATGTTTATACTTTGGTTGCCTCAACAATTGGCTTAAAATATACTAATTAATTATAGATGAACATATCATGTAGTTTTCCCTGGCCATAGATCCATCATTGTCAGTATCATGGTGATGGTGAAACAGGTTTATCCTGCGGGATCTGCTTGGAGCGCATATTGTTGAATATGCGAGGTTTTCCCCTAGCCTAAAATAGGAGGAATCTGAGTACCACTGTGAATATATGGAGCATGGTGAACAGACCCATGGCTCAGGATATGTGATGATGAGCATGATGCATTCATGGCTCGGATGTATGCACTAGCACCTATGATGAGGTGAGCTAGAGATATGGGTAGCTTGCGGAGCTGACATAGAGGCTGAGGCCCTATAAGCATAAGATTGCAGTCTTGCATGATGATTTGTGTACTGACCATGAGAAGGTGAGGTCATGGAGTCCGGATCTCCTTAGACCTTGTATGGCACCGGATTGGGATTCACAGCCAATGGTTGGATTTGAGCAGGGAAGGCTCACTTCCTCAGGGCATAATAAAATGTAATACAACTAGATAGTATATACTACACAGAATAAATACGAAACATTATTTGAGGCCTTATTTATAGATAATCTAGTTACCTACTTATAGTTGGTTATATGATCTTGATATCTTGTGATAAGTTCATGTAAAGCTTATCTTGTCAATCATGTTCCATAAAGAAATACTTGGTTATATGCTTCCTGGATATCTTGGTAAGAATGATGGGGATAATGGTCTGGCTCAGTATACTGCTCTTGTTATATGCTTTATCAGTTATCTGCTTTTATTGCTTTAATCTTATAAGGTTTTGATAGTTTCGGTGGGGAGTTATATTTCTGGATGGGACTGTGTGTCTCACCCCGCCGGTTTACAACCTTTTTAGGTGATCACTCTAGACGTGGTGGTGGTCGTGAGGTTGCAGACGAGTAGCAAGAAGAGTAGTAGAAGGCACGAGATGGACATGATGCTATTTTGGTAGTTTTGTAGTAGAGTCCTAGAGTCATCCCTGTACTCTCAGGTCCTCAGAGGTGTTTGACAACGTTTCACGATGACTAGTTGTTGTAATTTTGGTATATCCTGCTGCTGGCTGTACGTGGCCCGTTATGTATGTATTAACATGTGATGAACTCTAGTGCTGACAATACAGCTGGTTCTGATAAGCTGTGGACATATATCAAGGCTTGTAATATTTTTATAACTTGTTTCTCTGCAGGATCTGGATGCAAAAATTCTCTTATGTATGCTTTCCGCAATCAGTTTTAATTAACCTGTGTTTTCAAGTAATATGTGGTTCCACACGTTTTCACGTGTCATCTCGTTGTCTGTGTGATGGCAGGGTGTCACATTGTTCTCCAACTTCTATTTACCTGGGTAGAAATAATATATTTCTAGATATCGTTCATTGCTTATAATGTCATAATTTGGTTCTGGACATTTACAACCAATGTAATTTGTTTGGGACCTATAGGGTCACATGCATAGTACTGGGAATAGGAGTTTAATCATGGATAAAATTTTGACTTGGTTACTAAAATTGGTTAGGTAATCAACTTAAACAACACTAGTTATCATTCGATCAAGTGGAGTATCCAATCGACCAACTAGTGTACTCGTTGATCGACAAGAGTGCCCAATCAACTGAATGGATTGCTTTGAAAATGACTAATTGGATTGGATGTGAGACAACCATTTTGACTAGGCCAAACAATTAATGATATGCATAATGATGGGTGTTAATCAATGCATTAAACGCCAATGTTATTGTGTTGTTGGCCACACACTAGTCGATTGATTGGAGTGTCCAATCGACTAACTAGACACGTTCAATAGTAATCAAGACATGAGATTTGGCCTTTCGTATCCCGTGGGTTTTTCAAACCCTATCCCATCCACTCCTATATAGGGAGGGGGTGGCCAATCTCACTAGACAAAATTCTCTTCTCACTATTGTGGAAACATATGAGAGATCTTGAAAAATCATACCCAAGAAAGGGAGAGACCAAGGGGAAAGGAAGTAAACGCTAGAACATTAGACAAATGAGAGGACACTCCTTCATGTTGACTCTGGAAGTGCCATGTAGAGTTCCTAGTGGTCTATGTGGACTATGTAGAGGCGTGGAAGACATATTTTTCACACTATGAGGAAGCAATCAACCACTGTCTATCATTGTCACATCAAGAGGAAGTCATCAAATGCTATCCATGTGCTACTTGAGAAGGATTCACATCACTATGCAAGGATATTCATTAGACTTTCTCCTAGATAGGGTACATCTTGCACCCTATTTCCCCATACATCATTGTTGATGCAATCTACTGATTAGGGAATATAGACAAAAAAAGTTCTCATTGACATCTTCAACCTCATGTTTCCCTACATACATATCCATTAGAAAGGAGGTGATTGACACTTGAAGAAGAAGAGGAGGATACTTGTGATGCCCCATGACACAAAAGTGAGATTACTCAAAACAAAATTGCAGAAGAAAGATTAAGCAAACATATTACTATAAAATACTAAAAATTAAAACCATTTTCATAAAATTGTCAAACATCAAGAACCTTTACATACGAGTCCTTTCATGCCTCACTTACTGTGTGTGCTATCAACCTATTATCAAAGAACCTGTTCCAGAACATATATACATATATCCATTACAACTGTATACAAAAAGGACACACAAGCCAACCATATAACAAAAGCACGTCCACAAAACATCTACAAAACATCTCTAAGGACCCGAGTGTACATCAATGACTCTATAACTCTAACAATATAAGACATCCAACAACACTTCCAACCTTATCAACTACTAACTCTCTTGCTACTCCTCAACTCAGCTACATGATCTCTACCTCCTCATGCACATCCACCTAAAAGGATGTGGGAAAACCATAGGGTGAGATTCCAAATCTCAGTGGGAGATATAAATTTCCACCAACAATATTGTTATCACAGATAAGACAATTAAAGCAGCAGTAAAGTTACAACTATGAGAGACATTTATTCATTATTAACAGGATGAGAAATTACTATTGGGATATGAAACATCTTAACATTATTAAAGGAATATGAAGAACATGTATATTTCCTATCAACAATTTTGTAGAAAGATCAAGCAATGCCTCATCCAATGTTTTCGTATTTGATCCTATACAAATATATTACATGGCTGCTTACGTATTTTATTATGCCCTGAGGATTTGAGTCGTACCACCCAAATCCAACCGACCACTGCTAAGTCAAAATCAATGCCAAACTAGGTCTAGTGGAAGAGACAAAATCCACGACCTCACCACATCATGGTCAGTACACAAGTGAATCATGCAATGGCATCATCAGTCAGACTTCTTCCAGTGACATATAGTCTAGCTATGCAGACCTAGCCTCCCTTGGCACAGGTCACGATGCTAGTGAAACTGAGCTACAGCTCGTAGCCGCACTCTTCTACGGTATGGCCTGCAGCCAATATTGTATCACATATTATTGAGATATGGTCCAAAGATGCACTCTTCCAAATATGGCCCGTAGCCAATCTTGTGTCACATATTCCTAGACATAAGGGGATATTCGTCCTCACCCCCGCATATTCAAAAGTATGCGCTCCGAGTTAAACGCGTTTCACCATTCAGCAAGTACTGACACTGAATGGATCTATGGCACACAGAAAGCTACATGAATAAGTTCCACTTGATTAGTTAGGCCATTTAAGTGCCTTTTAGCATCAATCAAGTTACAACATATAAACTCTAAACAAGTTCTACATAAATAAGGGCATAACACATCACCAAAAAATATTTGAGCATATAGGGTGTGATCTCATCACATTATCACTTGATGTTTTCCAGTTATCATAGTTCTCATCACAAGGCTCACATACTTTGGGGTAGGAGCCCCTCATCTCAACATTGAGGAAATCATTATCTCACATAAGGCAATAAGCCATAATTAGATCATAAGACTATTTACCTTCTCTTTCAATGATGTCAACGTCACATATGCCTCACAAGGCCCATTCAATCATATCATAAGTGTCATAGCTCATACCTAACTATGCTTATCAACTGGTGTTACCTGCATGGTTAGAGACTTGTAACAAGAAGAATAATACATCATCAACACTAACATCTCATACAATTCATGCCATTCACATTACATCATTAGGGTTAGAGTTCTTCTTAATCAATTAGGGTTTACAAGATTGGATCAACAACCACCCTTAGATCATTGCTCCCATCATCATTATAAGGCATGTTATGAAATAAAAGGTTATAGAAAACATCATTCCTTTATTATTCACACAACCACCCATAGGGTATCACATCATATCATGTAACCCTATCATCAACACGATGTAACATAACCACCATTACAAGATATCAGTTGAGGCTATCATATAGTGTATCGATTAGTAGTTGCCATAGGGTGTCGACTTGTCATAATCAAAACATGTTGACTACCACCATACAAGGCACAAGGGATATCCTTACCAATTATGTATCAGTTTATCCTTCTCTCAAGATGTGACGGTCAACACCATCTAAAGATGTGATGGGAAACACCACCCTAAGGTGTGATGGCCAACACCACCTAAAAGTGTCAGACAACCAAAGTGTCAGGCATCCCTCAGTGTATTGGTTGTTAGGGTTAGGGTTTATCTAGACATCACGGGTCAAGGTGTATCGGGAAACTCTAACACAAAATTGTGTCAGCCTCTACTCAACCAGGGCATCACAGTTAGCCCACAAAATAGACCAACTCACACAAGGGACCACATGGTCATGATGGGCTAACTCCTCCTAATCATATCGGTTTAAGCAACTCCTTATCCATTTAGGTACTTCAAGAGCATGAAAGGTGACACCTTTCATGCATATTGATTTAGCCATCACATATCGGTTTAGGTACTTCTAAGGCATGATAGGCTAGCTTCTTCAAGATCTATCAACCATATCAATTTAGCAACCATAAGCCATGACGAGCTAACCTTCTCAATACATGTTGGCCTAAATATCCACAAGACATGTCGATCTAAGCATCTCCAAGTCATGACGACTTGCCACATGGTGTGTTAGTTTGTTTCACTACAAGTCATAACAACCTACCCTCAACATGGTGCATGTATGTGTGTGGACTTGTCGTCTTCAACCTTAGAAAGGCCGGCCACTAGTCCATCTACTAACCTATCAAGAAGGTGCAAGACATGAATAGCAAACCAATGAGATTCCATCATCACAATAGTTCTAAAACCACTAACAACTACTAACATGCAAGAGATGAACGACCTCAAGATGAAGAACAATCATAAGCATAAGAAGAGTGAAAATAACAAAGGAGGTTAAGAGTTATATAACCCGCCTCAAAGATCACCACCAATATCCAAGCTCCAAGGTCAAGCTTCAAGCTCACAAGCTCAAGGTAGAAGATGATCCATCAAACTTGGTCACCACTACACCTCCAAGGAAGAATATGATACCAAGGTTAAGATGGTTCAAGATGAAAAGAAGGTATCAAGGATCCATGGCCGAGAACAACACGAAGAAGAAGAAGAAAGATATTTAGGAAACGTATCTTACCAAGGTAGAAGACAAAGGATGATCAAAGAACACCACAACTTAGAATTCATCCACCAAGCTCCAAGGGGACTCTCTGGCTCCTTAAGATTCTCAAGGTCATCCACCAAGAAGGAAAGGAAGCAAGGATGGCCTAAAGGATCCTCTTGCATGGAGAGAAAGGATATTATATACAAGGGGTATGAGAGAGGGATCATGGAAGATGTGTCATTAACTTAGAAGCTTAGGTGCCATTTGTCCACGAAAAGGAGCCACATGCATAACATCATGCAAGACATGGTGATAAGGTCTAGGCTAGGTCTCGCCCACTTGGTCTCCTACCAAGGTCATGCCCGATACCATATCTCCACACACCCATAAACCAATAGGGCACAACTCTACACACCCCACAAACTAATAGGTCACAACCCTACACACCCCACAAACTGATAGGGCACAACCCTACACACTCACAAGCTGATACACAACCTCTCTAGGGATTCATAGCTTGAGACAACACATCTATGCAAGGCACACCTCACACATGTATTCCAAGCATCACCAAGGATGCCACCACACAACTAAGACCCAAACAAGGTGCCCATCTCTCTCCCCTATAGATGGTGCCAAGAGAGAGAAGGAACACTTGAGAGGTGGAAAACTACACATCAACCCTTACTCTAGGTTAATTTAAATTTGCACCAAAACCTCATCACAAAACACAAGCATCATCCAAACAAGTTGAAACAAGAAACTTTAAGCTTTCAACATGCCCTAAGTACATTTTAGATTATTAGAGCAAGGTGCTAAGAAACACACTTAGGCAAAACAAACATGGTTATCCCAAAATGTGGGTTAGGGTCCTTACAACACTTATGAGAGGAGAAACCCATTAACCTTTCTACAAGCCCCAAACCTAGAAATTATGCAGAGGAAGAAGAGTCAGATGAAAATAATGAGGAGGAGGTAGAGGATGAGATGATAGGCATGACGGCTCAATTGGCGGCCAAATGGGTCAAGCATAAAGGAAAAATGTTCGAGGGTGTTCTTTTATGTTGAGGGTCAAGGAGGGAAGGAGCTATACAATTGATGATAGATTTGCGGTTATTATACCTTGAGTGCTTGAAAGGAAGAGTGATAGACACCCAATACGCTTGCATGCATACTATGCAAGCTATGGGGGTGAATTTCCATTTTAATTTTTCATTAAAACATGTGAATTAAGGAAATTTATCATGAAATCATAAGACACATATGAGGATATCACAAGGTAGTTTCTAGCACAATAGAGAAGGTACAGTTCAAGGAACTGGAGGCAATCAGGTTCTGGATATTCAATGATGTACATGTGGTGACCATTCCTTAAATGAGCAAGATATTTGCATGTAGGTCAGAATATGAAGCCAAATTCAATGAGGGGCTAATTGAGAGGAATTATACATGTGATTATGATGTATATAAGAAGAGATGGACTAGACATGATGCTTTCACATTGGGGAAGTAGAAGACCAAGCAGATACACAATCCCATGCTAAGATATTTACATAATATCTTTTTGAATACCATCTTTGACATGTATGATAATTAGGGATGTTTCTTGCATAAGGACTTGTGTATGTTGGCTACATTGATAAAGAGTAAGTTTGTCAATCTTAGAGAGATGATGATTGAGCACTTGAGGGCTATCCCAAGTACAACTCCTTTGGTGATGGGAGGGATTGTCACCTCTATTAATTTGTACCTGGATATGATATGAATAGACTCAAAGAAGGAGGTTGGATGCAAGTTCATCGATATGAATTATTTGAGCCATTCACACATGATCATTATACAAAATGCTAAAATCCTTTACAGTCTAAACTATGGGTACCTTGTCATTATGTCAAAGATTTCCTACCATACAAGACTCATCTTAGAAGATGTGGGATCCATGCCTGATTTTGGAGACATGATATAACATCAACATCCTACAGAGGGATTTAAGGAACCACCAACAATAGATGCATCATCAAATCAACCACATGCACCATTTTAATCTTGAACAAGTAGAAAGGAACCCCCAATGGGGTGGAGGATTACTGGAGTACACTTTAGTGCTACCCCGACATGTACCCTTGATGCAACCCTCATTTAGGGCTTCATCTTGTGCCATTTTTTTTACTTTATTCACATCTAAACATGTTAGAATGCACATTACTTCCCTCAATATGTATATTAGTATAAATTTCACTTAAATGTCCTTTGCATGATTTTTAGGTACTTTGACCATGATTTTGATGGAAGGGAGAGAAGGAGGAGAATCTAAGGATTTCTTCGCCCTTGAAGAAGCATAAAGAGAGTCCAATGACTTCCCCAACCAACCCCAAGTGGTCAAGGATCAAACCAAAGAAAGGAACATAAAAGATGAGCAAGTTGAAGGTCAAATTGCAAGGAAGAAGCTCCAACACGGTCGTGGTATACGACGACAACCATGGAACAAATGTTCCATGTCACAGTTAAAGTGAAAATTTGAAGTTCCTAGCCACCATTCCAGTGGTGGCCACTAAGCCCGTGGTGACCAAGCTCCACCAGGCTTGTGGTGACCAGAACCCACCACAGTCGTGGTAACCACCACAGTCATGGTACCAACCCTCCTGAATCATGAATTTATAAGACTTCCTCATCCAATTTTCACCTCACTCGTTCCTCTCCACCACAACCATCATCTCCCACTCCACTATGGCCATGGTGACCAAAATGACCATGATAGCCAATGACACTAACACAAAATTTCCACTACTTTTACCATTATACCCTCACTTGACCTATTGTGTCCCCACCACATATATATACTTGA
This sequence comes from Alisma plantago-aquatica, assembly GCA_963693085.1. NCBI lineage: Eukaryota > Viridiplantae > Streptophyta > Magnoliopsida > Alismatales > Alismataceae > Alisma > Alisma plantago-aquatica. Next base: position 919,804,545 of record OY856412.1, on the reverse strand, counting down.
GTGGTGGCTGGAACACAAGGTTAGTGGTTTGTTTCTCAAATGCAACAAAAAAAACTGGAAAAGGATGGTGCCAAAGGGGAGAGTCAAAACACAACTACTAGGTAGCTATGGAACTTTTTGTCCCCAACAACGGTTCCCGAAAGCTTGGTGCATTTTTCCTAGCCCCAAGGTATACACACCTAAATCAATTGAATATTGACAGATGTGCACACCTCAAGGGCCCGAACACACTGGGTAATTTTCAAAATATATAAAGAGCCTTAAGAGGCTTGCTCACATACACTAAATCACTATACCCACAAGCACATAGGGTCATGTTATAGTATTAGAGGGCAGCAAGTTAGGGGTCGAACCCAAGTGAGAAAGGGGGCAATAGAGCTAGGTTAGTTTTGGCTAGGTTCCTACTATGGAGTCTAGGGTTGAAGGGTTTAATTTATAACTAAAGTAGAAAATAAAGACTGTAGAAGTATAATAGGTTTAGTTCAATTATTAAGAGATATTGGGATTCTAGGGTTCACCAATATAGACAACATATTTACTTTAATTGATGCAACTCCTTAATTTTATTAGTTACACGAGGACCAAGGGGATTTGGTCCTTGAAGAATGAAAAACATGCAAGCGTCAAAATTCTCAAAAACTTAGGATCTTGATGTCTGTTGATCATAGTTTATCCGTCCAAGAAAACTCGATTTGAGGTCTCATAAAGAGTTTTCCTCTAGTGTTCCAACCCATGGATCTGAGATCTCATCACCATGTATTATAACTAACAAGATGAAATGTATAGATCAATCATAGAAATCATCAAGGATCTCGTTAGGAGATCTTTGAGTTTGTTTAAGGTTTATCACCAATAATTCTTGACAACCTAAATTTAATCGAATGATTCATAGAATAAGCATATGAATCAAGAGAAACCCATCTAAGAAATAGTAATGTTGGAGTCAAATAAAATTAAAACAAGATATAGGATATGGGGATACACCTAATGCCCCAATAAGAAAGAACTACACCACATTTCTTAGAATAGAAAGAAAGGCAAATATAGGGAGAGGAGAAATCATGCTTCTAGGAACTAGCAAAACTTTAGCAGAGTTCACGAGGAATAACCTGACTCCTCTCATTTCCTTGCTTTGTTCTTCCAAAAAGGGCTCTGAGATGATAGAGGGTCCATTTTAAAAGTGGCGGTTGGCTTCTATTTATAGTAGGAAATTACCAGCATCCAGTTAGGCCTCCTAGAATATGAAGAGACATAATAAATCAAGTCTGAAATTCCCATTTACCAAGCATAATTAGTCAGGTCCTTTATAATATTAAATGCCTTACTTGGATAGATTTCAATTTATTAATTGATAGCTTTGTGCTTGAGCAAAGGGATTTAATTACATTATTTCCATGCTCTGTCAAAGTGGTTTAATTACATTATTTCCTCCATACAAAAGTGCATGGTCATGTCTTGTTAATTTTATTGCCCAATTGATAACACTTGCCTTGAATTATTTTCTTGCTCAACTTTTGAAATATAAGGAAACTCAATGGTTACTTGCCTTTTTTTCTTGGTAAAAGGAGTAATCTCCAATAACTTTAATTTCTTGCCTCAATAGGCAATGGAGAAAACTATTACACTACCTTCCTTTCATAATTCTGACCATTCAACTTCTTTGATTCTCTTTGTTGCATATTTCCATCATAGGAGTTTTGAGCGAATTTTGGACTAGTCACAAGTTCCAATGTGGTCCAAAAAATATATTTCTTAAAGTTAATAAATTCCCTTTTAAAATTATATTTAAACATTAAATTTGGAGTCTGTATGCAAAAAGATATGTCCATTTTTGTGTGTGATATATATATTAGGCACTACTGGAATATCTATAGGACAATTGACCAATTAGAAGATCCATTCAACCATTTCGAAAATCTTGAATATGCGTATCATGTATGTAATGAAATTTCCTTTTCAAAGAATATTTAAACATTAAATTTGAAGTTTGTATGAACATGATATGGTCATTTTGGTGCGGGATATATATATCAGGCACCGTTGGAAGTTGTGCAAACATCTTCTCAAAGTATTTTTTGATTTTTTGATATTTATAATGAATTATTACAATTGAGTTGTTTCTCTACAATAGATGAGGAAAAATAACTAAAATTATATAAAATAAAAAAGAATGTAATTAATTCCTAAAACTTAGAAATAACAACAAAAAGTTTCCAAAAAGTGCAATAAAACTAGATCAATATGCATTCATCAAATTACCCCAAACTTGAATGTTGCTTTCCCTCGAGCAACAAAAAATCACAAATAGTTTCAATTAATACTAACAAGTTGTGATCCTCTCTTCAATAGAAGTACTTGTATCCTTACCACCTTTCATGGCCAAGCAACCTTGATTTTTTTGAAATCACAAATTTCATTTTCTAATTCCCTTCCCGAAGCGATTATACAACTTGTTTCCATTTCAAGACCTACAAGCAACAACTGCCATATACCTATTATTGTTGATACTACACACATTCTTACAAAATCTGTACAAGAACATGGTTTATTGACAGAGTGAATTGGGGGTATGTAGATTCCCATAGGTAGAAAAATGGAGTGAGTGGAGTTATGGAGGAAGATGATCTCACCTCTATTAGATTCAAGATCTTTTGTATTTTTGTTATATTCACGTTATTTCACATTTTGTGTGCACACAAAAATGGTGGTACTCCCCTATTACATACAAGGGGTAAGGAATAAGAGGTAGAGCAGGAACGATGTTCCACCCCAACTTGGAGTTGGGCACTATTTTTGGCTTTTGATTATTTTTGCAAATGTAGGGGTAAGAAAGTGATGCAAGAAATGTTGAAGAGGTTGGGCTTATGCATCTCATATTTTAAATTCAGCACATAGGAAGTATCACAACTTCAGTTTGAATATTTTGACATCGTGCAACAATCAAGAAATTTCATAAGCTATTTACACAATTCAAATATGGATACATTATCTTTGATTCCTCTCTATCCGTTATAGCTAGCCATCATTTCCAAGAAATAGTGGTGCTTAAGTCATAGGTGATAGGGTGAGTTCTAGCAATGGCAGTTCATAAAATTGTTAGAAGATAAGCCACTTTCATTCAAGGGGTTCTTTGATTAAATATGTGTAATTGGACACCTAGATAAAGGTCAAACCATATGTAATAAAATAGAATTTTGAAAATTTCAAAGCTAAACTACATGCAAATAAATTAACATGCTTAAATAATGGATTATAGAGTGGGTGGAATAGGTACAGACTGTTGGATTCTAAGATGGGTGATTGGATGCTCTAGAGGGGGGTGAATATAGCTGAATGTACTTATACAAAATTCATTCGACCTTCGATATATATCACAAGATAAGGTTTCAAAATAGGAAATTTGAGTGCAACTAAAACATACATAGCAAGGGAGAGAGAGATTGAACAAGCACCAAGCGACAAGCTATGTAGAGTGGTTCCGCACTTCAAACTAGAAGTATGTCAGTCCACTACCTAGAGAGGTCAACCTCTAGAATTTCTTAACCATTGCACTCTTATATTCATTCATAAGACTTACAATACATGACCCACCAAAGGACTTACCTATCCAATACAAAGAGTCATCAACCTTACCAAGGACTTACCCACTTTGTAATGAGTCTTCAACCTTCAACAAGGACTTACCAACTCTTGCTCAAGTCTTCAGCCTTGAAGGGATTGCCCACTCTTCTTGGATCTTCTGCTTTTAACTTCACCTTCACTCAGAGAAGCTTTCACCAATGAGTTATTCACTTGAGGAAGGAGTCTTTAGCCTTCACAAAGGGCTTACTCACTCTTGCTCCAAGTCTTCGGCTTTAATCAACACTAAGGGACTCCTTCCCTTGTTCTTCTTCACCTCTCTTAGCCAAGAGAGAGAACCTTCATCTTCATGGTTGAAATGAGAGATAGGAGGTGGTGGAAGTGAGAGCCTCACAAGATATACATGTAGGATGATCTCTCTTACAAATCTCCTACTCACTCTAATTGATGTAGCAAGTGATTAAGCTTAGAGAGGGAGGAGGCTGTAGGATCACTCAACTATAGAATAGAGACCTTCATAGTGCTTGGCTAACCATGGGATGAAGCCCAAGGGGTACTATTTATAGTTGAGGATGCCTAGAAGCCTTTGGGAACACTTAAGAACGAAAACTAGCCATTTTGTGGCTTGCAACATATATATTTTTGATTGTTGCAACTCCACAACGTCTAGAAACACTTTTCTACACTTTTCCTTACAGTGTTGTCTATTGAGTTATATAAAGGTAACTCGACCGATTCCACTATGTGAGAAGACCAATTTAAGCCATTGATCGAGTTTGTCTTGGGGTAACTCAACCAATCCACTAAAATCAATTTCGGTCTGTAGATGGATCAGTTGAGCTCAGTGAAATGGACAATCGAATGTTCAAAAGTCATTTTCAAAATCCAATAAGGATCGGTCGAGTTTGCAACTCAGTCGATGAACAACCTGATCTGAATTTTGGAAAATGGCTTTTGAGTGCTTAAATATTCGATATAAGTGCTCTTGATTTTTTCTAAGCTTAATTACAAGTCATACAATCATTACAAGTGATTTACGACATGATTCTAATGGGTTTACATCATATTCCAAAAATGTGTACTTGTATTGACTTTGACTTGTCTTTTTCTCAAGTCGAGATGCGCAAGTTAGGGCATTTGGAGTGTGTCTATACCTAATATGAAATCACTCAAGTGGAAGCATTAGACACAAATAATTGGAATGGTTTAGTCATCATTAAAACAAGTGTTTGGTCAATTTATACCTGAGTCAACATTGACCTAGAGTCAACACGTACCACCCACCTCCACCCTGAACTTAAAAATTAACTTGTCTTGAGAAAATATTAAGTCTAATGGAGGGAAGAAAAGTGTTGGGTTGCCTTCCAACAAGTGTTTTTTTTAACGTTGAAGGCTCAACACCAATGTTGTCCACCATGGATGAGCAGCAATTGGAACTTGTGGGTGACTACTTGTTTGTGTCCCTTTCAACCACTCCCTTATCCTTGCTAGATTCTTGCTTCTTGTAGTCTACCATTGGTGCAAAATATTTCAAAATACTTAGGGAAATAGTTGGAGTTGTATCTGGTTGGTTCCCATTGCTCAACATGTGATTATGAATGGTCATGAGGTATTTGGGATAAATCAACATGATAATGCTGAGGGGATGTGGGAGTGAGGTTTACTGGATGCATGGTCAGACCACCATATTGGTAACTAGCATCATTATGAACTTGATTTGGGGGTTGATACTTAGGAAAATAACAACCCATGTCACAATTTGATTCTTCTTGATTGTCATACGGTACTTTCAATTCATGAGGTATGTGGTAGTCCTCATAGAATGGAACCTAGTCAGGGAAAGGGGGAAGGTGAGAGGGGACTATTTGGGATAGATAAGTATTTGCAGAACATATGTCTCTTTAGCTCTTGGAGTGTGGTCTGCAGGAGTGGATTCAAGAGGAAGGGGTGTCTCTTATATGGTTAATGAACTTTTATCTGGAATGGAGTAGACAAGTACACTCTCAATCTTCTCTATAATGTGATCATCCTCTAACGATATCCTACACTTAGGTAATGATGGGGTTTCTGAGGAGAAAAGTTGTTGTTTCATTTGAATAAATTGATCAATGATGTTGATAAAATATGCTTATTATTCTCTGTTGCACTTCATGAAGCCTCCAAGAGCTTAAAAATTAAGAGATTGGTTTCCCAACTATAAGGTCAGAAGTCCTGCATCAACATTAATTAAGGCCCTAGCAGTGGCGAGGAATGCCTTGTCAAAAAAGGAGGGTATCAACAATCTTCCTTGATGTTGAACACTATAAAATAACAAAGGATTTAACCCCACTCTTTACTGGGTTATCCTCAATAATAACAACCAAATTGGTTGTGGAAAAATTCACAAGATGGATGATCATCCTGGTGGGTCATGCATTGGTAAGGCCAAGTCTCCTGCACAAGCTAAGAGGTGCTAGCTCCAAGATCAGCTAGACCTATTTGGTAAGTTGAATCAGTTATAGAGAATGGAATCATAAAATACCTTGGGTCCTTGTGCATATGAGGCATGCTATTATAAATGATATTAGATGATGTTCTTGTAAATTTCATAATTTCACATTTTTCAGTTATTTATTTACAATTAAGAAAGATCTTGAAGAATTTAAACCAGTGAGGCATTTCAAACATAACATCCTATTTTTTTCATGGTTTATTTAAATTTATTAAACTTGGAATCTAATCAAGGTTGATTCATCCAACCTTGGTATGGCACACATGTGTTATAAATGGGAACATCTAATTGTAGTGTGGAAATTCCTAGTTGATATGTTGTCATGCTCTGTATAATTGCCACATCATCCTGGCTTGCTATCTTAGTAGAAGGGTTCACCTTCTCTAGAGGGTTGAGGCTAGAGAAATTTATCATAGCTTTAACGCATTATGTGTGCTTTATATTGGGCTCCCTTTGTACAACCAAAAAACCTACAAGGTGGAGTTGAGATTGCATGAATTGGGCTAACTAAGCATCTGTCACCTTTTAATGGGCTTGTTGAGATAGAATTATCTATTCTAGAGTAGCAATTCTATTATTTGTAGAAGGGGAGGGGGTGGCTTGCTATGCCTGTGGTACTTGATTAAGGTTCTAGAAGTGTTGCCCTTGGTATTTTCCATGATTTTAGAAATTCCATTAGTAATTTCTTGGGTTCACAGAGTTCTTTTGGTTATTCTATTGGAAACCTGGGGAATATGGCCTTAAGAAGGCCAATTTTGTGATGCATTCTCTACACTAGTAGGATTGCCATACTTGACATTAGTATGTTTTCTAGTATGGTTTGGATTTTAGTAATATTAGTTAGGTATGTTGTGTAGTTGACGTCTTCCATTTATATAGGCTCACTATTTACTATGTAAGGGAGGTTGGACATTGCAAAGTGGAATGATCATGTACCTTGTAGACCTCACAGTGGGACTTTATAGATTTTACATTTTGTTGCATTGACCATGGATGTCCTCTTCTTTCATAGGAAATGAGAGAGGACTCCAGACGGTCTTACTTTGAGATGAGCATCTTGAGAGATTCAACAATTGATTTAAGATCAGAATTGTCTTTAGACTTGGCTATGCTGAGGACTCCACCTTGTCCTCATTGGATCAAGTTTGGGTTTTAAAACTTCTTAGTATGAATTTCCAAGAACTATCTACATTTTGGAATACAAAGTTACCTATAGATGAGGTTTCAAGGAATATATCAGTGTTATCATTAATACTTTCGTAGAACGTCTCAATCAACTAGACCTGAGAGATGTCTTGATGTGGGAAATAATGGAGGAGATCTTTAGGTTTCTCCCAAGATTTAGGCAAGGTCTTTCCAGGAACCATGGTGAACTAGGTAATTTCCCCCCTAATCGGATAGGTGAGGGATGGGGGATAATATTTTTCAATGAACATGGACTGGAGAGCCTCCTAGGTGGCAAGGAGGTATCCTTACATAGAAGTGTACCAATTCCTAGATTGATCTTTTGAAGAATATTTAGATAGCTACAATTTGGGGGCATCTTTAGAGATGGCTAGTATTCTGTGTAGGGGACATAAGTCAAAGAAGAGTTAAAGATAATATTGACAATTTTTGCCTCTGTTACCGAAAAATACGTTGCTCTAAAGCATGATGAGCCACTATGTTCACATCTCGAACTATGGGGCAATGACGAAGGGTGCAAAAAAGGATGTTGTGCATTGAGAGACTTGGGGATAGAAAAATCTTAATCTTATTCAATATTTATTCTTCTCAAGTGTGCGGCATCTAGAGCTTCCTATTTAGTAGTTTTGGCTACCATTGACTTGACCGAAAGTGTCTCTCTTTGTGCGATAAGGGCTCATTCTATCTGATGGTTGACTTCCTCTTCCACCATCCTCTACTGATGGGACTAATTCAGGTGATCAAAGGTTCTATCATTCTCTGGGTCAAACAAAAATGATGTAGAGTCAACACTTTTTGAGAGTGCCACATAAACCGTTTGTTACCACCCCAACTTTGCATGTGTTTTCATAATTGAAATATTATGATTTTTTGAATTTGGACTTAATCGAAAAGGTTGTACGCTTTTCTTCAAAGAAGGGATTTCTTTACAAATCTCCCTTACACTAGGAATTTCGTGGTTCCTATTATTATATTAATCCAATAATGGATATAAAAGAGAAGAAAAGAAGAAAAGTCTAAGTAATGGAAAAAGATACATGATAATGGATATTAAGCAAAGTATTTATGAGAAATACTTGGAAATATCTAGAAAGTGGCATTAATGGACATAATTGAGTAACATTAGTTTACATATGATTCCTAATAAAAGAAATATGAAAAGAGGAAAAAAGAGATGAAAGATATTGAGAAATCCTTGCAAAAGAATATCTTAATAAGTAAGATAATGAAAAATGAAGAATGTAGATACATATAGAAGAATAATAAGTATCCTTAAAAAGGAATTTCGAAATACTATAGTTTCTTGGGGTCCAAGGAGCCCCAATGGAGAAAAAGAAAGCGAAAATACAAATAATACAAAATAAGAGGATAATGTGATACATAATTAATGAATTTTGTGGTATTGTTAAAAAGAGGTATTTTCTACTGAAAGAAAGTATAATTCCGTGCCAATCGATTAAAATTCAAGCATAAAGAGAATAAGAGAGAGGATTTTCAAATTCCTAAATATCCAAAGAATGTAGTTTATTAAGAAGATAATTAGGAGAGAGAAGATTGCTTCTCAATGAAGGAATAGGTTTCCTTTTGGGAGATGGACTTGTTATCTCGTGGATAGTCATCCTAGGGCTTCATTACCCTCCCCTATATAAGGGTAGAGCCCATGGCCGAGCCCAAGGAGATCCCATGCATCTCTCTCACTTCTACTTCTTCCTTACATACAAATCCTAATTTAAGGGCATAGTTCTAAACCACAGAGCAATGAGGGGCCATGGTGTCATCATGGTGGAGGCCGGATGGTTCTCTGTCGACCTGAGGACGACTGGCTATCTTCCCCGAGCACTCGACCTCACACAGCCACCTGCAGCAGGCCTACACAGCCGGTCGGATAGAGTCAGCCATCATGCTCGATACCGGCCACCTCAGCCGCATCTGGGTGGTGCCCCAAGTGAGGGGGAGCTAGGGTAATGATCGACGGCAGTCGTCGGGCCCTGGGGAAGGAGTGGGCAGCCCTGCATGGGGCTGCAATCGGCGCCAGGTTGGGCGTCAGGAGATTGAAGATGACCTAGTGGCTGTTGGACCATTTTGCCCCTCCATGGGCTAAAGAGCCAATAACTTATGCAAGGGCAGAAGTGTAATTTGGTTATATTTCCAAATCAGGCTACGTTGCATGCAAGATATGACGTGGTGCTCAATGATTGTCCAAGTAAGTTTATCTTGCAAAATTCATATCTTTTTATTGGTAGCTCAGATGGATGCGTATAAAATATGAATCTTGCTAAAAACAATGCGAGGAATATATTAAAAATAGATTTAGAAGCTAATTCCTCTTGAAATTCGAAAAGTAGTGGAAGTTATCAACTTTAATGCATTAATGATTAACAAACCCTAATTTGAGATGATCAATGTATTGAGAAGGGTTTTACGGATGATTAAAGTTGAAATTAGCCTATTGTTTATAAAAAGACACATCAAGAACTAAAAGGATGAACTTTACATGTAAATGGATTAATTTAGAGTTCCATATACATGAATGCGCTTTAATGGGGCTTGAAACCCTAATGTTAGTAATTATGCCTCTTAATGGCTTTAATTGTTCAAATTCATGAATAAAGCTGAGATATGATGGTTCTAAGCTATTTCGAGCATAAAAGTTCCTAATTGTGGATAAATACCCTTAATATGGTAATTAGCATTTTCTTGTTGATAAATGTGGAATTAATGATAAATAGAGATAAGTTGCTAATTTGAAAGGAACCAAAGATAATAATTGGGCCTAATGATTGTGGCATGACTTAAAAGGATAAAAATGGTAGTTTTAATGTAAAAGAGGCATAATAGACTTAATGGACATTTAATGGTGCCTGTAATCCGAAATTAGGGTTATATGTTGTTAAAAGGTAACCTTAATATCTTTCATGAGGAGTAGATGAGATAATCAGGGTTTACGAGTAATTGTATAAAATTAGGGTTTAAAATAGTAAAAATGAAGTGAAACCCTAATTGCAATGAAAACCCTAAAAGTGGACTAGAAACCCTAGGAAGCGATCTAGGTTCAATAGACCTTGATGGCCTGATGAATGATAGGAAAATTGGATGCATATTTCAGGATCATCTTGTGTGCTTGCTTGTTTACTGGATTTCTTGCTTTGTTGGATTATTTCTGCACTCAATTCAGCCTGACAGGTATGTGGTTATTTTATGAATATCCCAAATTAATTTTCTGAGGATTTCTGAAGTTTTCATCGGTGACTTGAATTAAACTGTTGGATGAAATTATTTAATGCAAACCATAATTTGGATATGATTATCACCTAAGATACATGCCTACCAGCTCAGATCCTAGTCCCCTCTGTAGCTTGATAGATTGACCTAGTACATGGCTACCTATGGGGTAGGTCCATCAGGTCATTGGGTGACTTAGTACATGGCTACTAATGGGGCAGGTCCATCAAGTCACCATGAGTCAGGGATTGGACTACCTTTGGGTAGGGCCATGCGACTCCACAACCCAAAGTATTGGCTACCTGTGAGGTAGGGCCATGGGGGTAAGGATCTACCATATGAGAGAGGTAGTATCCAACTCCGCTATAGGGACAACACAAAGATAGGATATAGGTAAGGATTGAGTAGTATTGCTTAAGACGTAATCTTGGTTGTTAAATGATAATTGCTTGATTATGTTGTTACCCTAGTTGCACAATTTTTGTTTCTCCCACATACCGACATATTCATTTATGCTGACCAACATTTTGTTTGTCGGCGTTTTAGGTACAAATTGAAAAGGACAAACAGTAAAGTGGCATATTGTGAAATTAAGAAATAAAGTGCAAGGAGGATTAGTTAGAATAGAGTCCAGATGTGGATAGAAGTTAGATATCCAAGTTTTTGAAAAAGGTATGCAAAAATTTATTTTAGTACAGCTTTTCCGTATAGTCAGGTAGAATTTGATAATTAATATTGATTATTTGTCAAACCTTTGATCCGAAAATTGGGATAATGGCTCTGACCTCTTGGTCTCCTCTAATTGGGGGTTACCGGAAGGCGGGGTTGTTACATTTGGTATCAGAGCATAAGTTCCTCATTTAATCTTTAATAATTATTAAATTTTACAAACTCTATAGAACCCAAGGGACTTATTAGAGGATTTTCTGAAAGATAGAGGTGTCTAGAAAAGGATCATGTCTGGGGGCGGGCAAGATTTTCCTCAGTACCGCTAGTCAGAATATGAGGACTCCCAGATTTGTGTGACTGGTAGGCCAATGTCTCAGGATTTGACTCAAAATAAGATACCTTTAGGACTCTCTCATCTTGTTCATCCCTTCTCAACTCAAATGTTGTTAAGGATTTTAAGGATTAGGGTTCTCTCTCTCGTATGGGTAAAGAATGATAAGGTTTAAGGAATCCTCCACCAAATTAATGAAAAGCATGCAAATAAGATGTCATGGACATAAGCTTAATAGTTTAAGCATAAATTAAAGAATAGTTGCATGTATAGGTCATATGACATATGTTGTCATGTCCTCAGGAGAGACCGGAGGCTATACCTTCTTGTCAAGAGGATGAGTAGAGAGAGGTAGTCTTGGAGGTAGAAACCTCCATTATAAGTAGAGTCCTAGCACATCCTTTGAGGATGATGCTAACCCTAAGCCTAAGTGGCGGTTAGAGAGGGATGACACGATGAGTTAGATGTCATGATAGACCAGGTGTGTAGGTGGACATGCTTTTGGATTCCCATATGACCCATGAGAGGTTGGATGACCTAGTACCTCTGGCGATCCAACCCTAGAAAGGGTCGCGCATGTTAGAGTGAAGGATAGCTCCTTCAACGATGAGGTTAGTGAAGAACCTAGAGAAACCTTATGGGCTTATATGAGCATGGCTAGCATGCACCCAGAGTACGTCAGTAGTGTGGGCAGTAGGCTAAAACCCTAGCCTGGAGATTATGTTAGATAGCTTACGAGATAAGCATAAAGGGCCATGGACAATCTTGAGCAAGCATAAGTTTGAACATAGGCTTCACCCATGTAGGGGTATGCTTGTGAGCTTGATCCACCTTCATGGAGAGAAGACCTCTAGTAGTAAGGCTATTTGTAGGGATAGCTCTAGAGAGAGAGCAGGACCCAAGCAAGAAGGTTGAAAGCTTAGACTCCGAGATATGAAGAACAATGGGGAGTTGAGGATGATGCGACCTAAGTGGATGGTTACGATTGCCTCATGTATGATCCCTGGAGGCTGATGGTATATTGGTTTCCTTTAGAGGAACCAAACTCTGGAGAGAGGATGAGGCTAATGGTACCTGTGTGCCTATGGTATAGGTGTTTACCTTCTGAGTTAAGAAGAAGACTTCCTTAGACCATGAAGAGGTTTAGTAACAAGTTGTGAGGCCTTACACCTAGTTGGTTGTCCTTGAGGAGGACTCCACTCTGAAGTGTTGTTCAAGTGAAATGGTAATAGGAAGTGCATGCTATACCTTGTACATTATTGGTCCGTGGTTCAAAGGTTGAGCATGAAGTTGGACAGCTGTTGCAAAAAGAGGTGAACTTAGGGTTCCTAGGATTAAGAGGGGAAGTGGTGTACCTGATGCTCATGATGAGATTTGAGTTTCTATAGATTCGAGTATGGAACCCCTCATGTTTAGAGGAAAGGGAAACCCCTTAAGTATAAGGTATGTTTGATGAACCCCTTACAAATAAGTTGGTGACATGGGAAGGTATGTTCTTGGTCCAATGTTGAGGAATGAGAACAAGTATGACCTAGCATGGTTTAGTAGGTGGTCTACTTATGCCTTAGTAGCTTGTTGGGTTAAGCATGCTCATGTTGATGTAAACCCTAGGCATAAGGACGTTTGTGACCTTTGTTATCAAGACGTAGTTTCCTCCCATCCTAAGAGAGGGACCCTTTTGTAGGGTGTATACCGATTTTTGTTGGTTTTGAGGTAACCTAAAGAGGTCTCATAGGATCTTGAGAAGCTAAGTGAAAAGTACATAATATGAGAATGAACCTATAGACCCATAGATAACCATCTCTAAGTGCATGTGGATGTGTTACCATGGAGGTAACTGATATGGGGCCTAACCAAGGTAGGCATGTCACCATGACCCCTATGAAAGGATGAAAATCAGCCCGTGAATGCAGAGAGAGATGATGGAGACTTGGGTAAGGTTCTAAGTTGAACATGTACTATATTAGAATCCTAAGTCTATCCTAGGGTCAGGTAGGGATAAGATCGATGGAAGTAGGAGTTGCCTAATTCCCTAGTTGCACATGACCATAGGGTCGGGTGGTAACAACTATCATTGTCTGAGGGACATGGGTTAGGAGATTGATCACCTTCATGAACTCATGGGACCCAAAGGGCAGATGAGGAGGGCACTCTCTAGATGCATAAGGGAAGAGGGATGACCCCAAAAGTGCCGACACCCTACAGACCTAGAGGAGATGACCAAGGATTATGTGACAACCGAAGTGGGTTTGAGACCAGTTTTCCATGGAAGTAAACTTGATATTGAGATGTTCATGATGTAGAAACATGTGATGCACATTTCAACCTAGATTGGAAGGTGTACCGATGATGTGGGATGCACCATCTCTACTCTTGGAACATGCAAAACTCTGTATTTGGACTGCAACCAAATGCTTATTTCCTATTGTTATGGGAGTGAGAGATAGGACAGTACGCATGGCATATACCAAGGGTAAAGATGATGTGAGTTGGAACGTTGCTATGAGGTATGAGGACAGAGATGATAACTTACCCTTATGGAGTGAACGATATGTGGATGGTTTACAAACATCAAGCAAACTAAGGTAGTCATCTTATGAGGATGTTTTTATCATGAGCTATGTGGAATTTGCAAGTAATACAAGGTTGAGTTTGATAACCAAGAAGATGAGCTCTAAGTTTTCTTGTTCAAGATAGACCTAAAGTCTGAGATGAGATGATAAGTGGAATACATGGAGGTGTATGTCTTCAACATTATCGTACACATAAGGATGTGAGGTGGTAATGGATGCTCTGGTTGAGATACAACTACCTAGTTTAGTTGGAGGCTAGAAGAGGTTGTTAGGTTAACCCTAAGTTGTGAGATAAGTTTGGCTAACACTCAGATGTAACGATATCTATTGATCAAGTTAGTGGTTGTTTGGTTAGCCAGCCTAGGCCTTGATGCAATAAAAGGATGGTTGTAAAACCTCAAATGCACTTCTCTGGAAAAGAAGGTGATGAAACCCTGACTAGAGTGGTTTAGGGTTTTTGATGAATCAATCTTGAGGAATCATGACATACAGGAGATCATGATTTTAAGATTTCCATACACCGTGGTACTACGAAGATCGTAAGTGACAGTAGTACTTTGGTTGCTTAAGATGAAGTTGCACGTGGCTTGTCACCATGCAAGCCAGGAGGTGAAGGACGAATACCAGTAACCCAGTGTAGTGATATAGAGGATAAAAAGTCCCCAACAGGGAATGGGAGTTCATCGCTATGGATGTTGTAGACCAAGGAAGGTCAGGATGCAACATGGGTTATGGTAGATCGCCTTGCCTAGATGACATAAGAGAGTGTTTTGTCAAGGGACAGATCCGGTTGAACTACATATGAGAGAAAGATGGTTCAACTACACATTGATGTGAGTTCAAAAGTTCTAGAGTATAATATAAAGATTCACTTCCATGCAATGGAAGTAGGTACATGAAGAACTGGATATTAGCATAGTTTATCACCCCTAACTAATTGTTAGTATGATCTAGAGTAGAGGGTCTGATGAGAGCATGTGTGCTCATTCAGGGTGATACATAGAGACAGTTCTTGTCCTCTGCAAGATGTGATGATAACCCCCATAGCTAGTATCGAGATGTAAAGAAGCTCTGTAAGGGAGGTTGTGTCAGTCACCATTTCATTAAGATGATGTTGGTGAAGGGACATCACGAAGGTCAGAAAAGGGCCACAGTGTGTGCAGATGAAGTTGCTTTAATCGTGCAATGGCTGAAAGAGAGCCCAGGGGCGACATGAGTCATGAGCTGATGCAAAGCAAACTGACATGCAGTTCACTGAGGGAGAACCTGTGATGTAAAAAATCCGACCCCTCTAAGTTATAGCTAAGAGAGCTGAGTCCCGGGTGCATGGGTCCATTTGAGATGGATTGGTGGAGAAGGTTATGTTTGACCTTACCCCTCAGGATAAAGTAATGTGTGATGAGTTCCATGTGTACAATTTAGAGCTCTATGTGAGGTACCCGGGCCATGTGTTGAGCAATGAACCTAGTGAGCCCCAAGGGAGGCTGAAATGACCTGAGTCACATGTGAGGTTTATAGAGGCCAAGGTGTAAGAACTCAGAGAAAATAATATGTGATGAAAAAGGTTCTTTCGAAGGGCCATGGATAGGGTAAAGCCACATAGGGGTCAATGATGGACATGGAAAAGTCTTATCCTGAATTGTTTGTTTGCTTGATGGAATTTTGAGGACAAAATTCTTATAAGAGGGGAAGGATGTTACCACCCCAATTTTGCATGTGTTTTCATAATTGAAATATAATGATTTTGTGAATTTGGACTTAATTGAAAAGGTTGTATGCTTTGCTTCAAAGAAGGGATTTCTTTGCAAATCTCCCTTACACTAGGAATTTCGTGGTTCCTATTATTATATTAATCCAATAATGGATATAAAAGAGAAGAAAAGAAGAAAAGTCCAAGTAATGGAAAAAGATACATGATAATGGATATTAAGCAAAGTATTTATGAGAAATACTTGGACATATCTACAAAGTGGCATTAGTGGCCACAATTGAGTAAAATTCATTTACATATGATCCCTAATAAAAGAAACATGAAAAGAGGAAGAAGGAGATGAAAGATAATGAGAAATCCTTGCAAAAGAATATCTTAATAAGTAAGATAATGAAAAACAAAGAATGTAGATGCATCTAGAAGGATAATAAGTATCCTTAAAAAGGAATTTCGAAATATTAGAGTTTCTTGGGGGTCCAAGGAGCCCCAATGGAGAAAAAGAAAGAGAAAATACAAATAATACAAAATAAGAGGATAATGTGATACATAATTAATGAATTTTGTGGTATTGTTAAAAAGAGGTATTTTCTACTAAAAGAAAGTATAATTTCGTGCCAATGGATTAAAAGTCAAGCATAAAGAGAATAAGAGAGAGGATTTTCGAATTCCTAAATATCCAAAGAATATAGTTTATTAAGAAGATAATTAGGAGAGAGAAGATTACTTCTCAATGAAGGAATAGGTTTCCTTTTGGGAAATGGACTTGTTATATCGTGGATAGTCATCCTAGGGCTTCGTTACCCTCCCCTATATAAGGGTAGAGCCCATGGCCGAGCCCAAGGAGATCCTACACATCTCTCTCTCTTCTCCTTCTTCCTTACGTACAAATCCTAATTTAAGGGCATAGTTCTAAACCCCAGAGCAATGAGGGGCCATGGTGTTGTCATGGTGGAGGCCTGGTGGTTCCCCATCGACCTGAGGATGACTGAATATCTTCCCCAAGCACTCGACCTCGCACAACCACCTACAGCAGGCCTGCACGGCCAGCCAGATAGCGTCGGCCATCGTGCTCGATATCGGCCATCTCGGCCACAAATGGGTGGCGCCCCAGGTGCGGCGGGATGCGGAGGAGCTAGGGCAATGATCGGCGGCAGTCGTCGGGCCCTGGGGAAGGAGTGGGCAACCCCGCGTGGGGCTGTAATCGGTGCTCAGTCGGGCGTCAGGAGCTTGAAGATGACCTCGCGGCTGTTGGACCATTTTGCCCCTCCGCGGGTTAAAGAGCCAATAACTTACGCAAGGGCAGAAGTGTAATTTGGTTATATTTCCAAATCGGGCTACATTGCAAGGAAGAGATGATGCGACACTCAGTGATTGGTCCAAGTAAGTTTATCTTGCAAAATTGGTATCTTTTTATTGGTAGCTCGGATGGATGCGTATAAAATATGAATCTTGCTCACTAAAATGCGAGGAATCCATTAAAAATAGATTTAAAAGCTAATTCCTCTTGAAATTCGAAAAGTATTGGAAGTTATCAACTTTAATGCATTAATGATTAAGAAACCCTAATTTGAGATGATCAATGTATTGAGAAGGGTTTTACAGATGATTAAAGTTGATATTAACCTATTGTTTATAAAAAGACACATCAAGATCTAAAAGGATGAACTTTACACGTAACTGGATTAATTTAGAGTTCCATATACATAAATGAGCTTTAATGGGCCTTGGAACCCTAATGTTAGTAATTATGACTCTTAATGGCTTTAATTGTTCAAATTCATGAATAAAGCTGAGATATGATGGTTCTAAGCTATTTTGAGTATAAAAGTTCCTAATTGTGGATAAATACCCTTAATATGGTAATTAGGGTTTTCTTGTGGATAAATGTGGAATTAGTGATAAATAGAGATAAGTTGCTAATTTGAAAGGAACCAAAGATAATAATTGGGACTAGTGATTGTGGCATGACTTAAAAGGATAAAAATGGTAGTTTTAATGTAAAAGAGACATAATAGACTTAATGGACATTTAATGGTGCCTGTAATCTAAAATTAGGGTTATATGTTGTTAAAAGGTAACCTTCATATCTTTCATGAGGAGTAGATGAAATAATTAGGGTTTGTGTGTAATTGTATAAAATTAGGGTTTAAAATAGTAAAAATGAAGTGAAACCCTAATTGCAATGGAAACCCTAAAAGTGGACTAGAAACCCTAAGAAGCGAGCTAGGTTTAATAGACCTTGATGGTTTGATCAATGATAGGAAAATTAGATGCATATTTCAGGATCATCCTGTGTGGTTTCTTGTTTACTGGATTTCTTTCTTAGTTGGATTATTTCTGCACTCAAGTCAGCCTGACAGGTATGTGGTTACGCTTATGAATATCCCGAATTAGTATTCCGAGGATTTCTGAAGTTTTCATCGGTGACTTGAATTAAACTGTTGGATGAATTTAATTCAAGCAAACCATAATGTGGATATGACTATAACCTAAGATACATGCCTACTAGCTCAGATCCTAGTCCCCTTTGTAGCTTGATAGATTGACCCAGTACATGGCTACCTATGGGGTAGGTCTATCAGGTCATTGGGTGACTTAGTACATGGCTACCAATGGGGTAGGTCCTTCAAGTCACCATGAGTCAGGGATTGGACTACCTTTGGGTAGGGCCATGCGACTCTGCAACCCTAAGTATTGGCTACCTGTGAGGTAGGGCCATGGGGGTAAGGATCTACCATATGAGAGAGGTAGTATCCAAGTCCACTGCAGGGACATCAAAGAGATAGGGGATAGGTAAGGATTGAGTATTATTGCTTAAGACGTAATCTTGGTTGTTAAACGATAATTTCTTGATTATGTTATTACCCTAGTTGCACAATTTTTGTTTCCCCCACATACCGACATATTCATTTATGCTGACCGACGTTTTGTTTGTCGACGTTTTAGGAACAAATTGAAAAGGACAAATAGTAAAGTGGCATATTGTGAAATTAAGAAATAAAGTGCAAGGAGGATTAGTTAGAATAGAGTCCAGATGTGGATAGAAGTTAGATATCCAAGTTTTTGAAAAAGGTATGCAAAATTTTATTTTAGTACAACTTTTCTGTATAGTCTAGTATAATTTGATAATTATTATTGATTATTTGTCGAATCTTTGATCCGGAAATTGGGATAACGGCTCTGACCTCTTGGTCTCCCTTAATTGGGGGTTACCGGAAGGCAAGATCATTACACCGATAGTACCTGAACAAAAAGAGATTAGACAATATTTTATATATTTGAGGAAACATGAGTTCAAGGATATAAGAGAGGTTATCAAATGAAAATAAGAAGGTCTAATTATTCAACACTAAAGGGTCAAAAATTAACTCTATTATACCAACAGAGGCGTCAAAATTTGGTTTGTGTCATTTGCACAACAAATTCACCAGAGACAATGATTCCCTAGAATTTATCATGCAAAGTAGAAATCAAATCTCCTACAAGAGAATGCTTTATTGTATTATAGAAAAGGGTTGATCCTATGGACTAACATGATTAATAACTTTATTGGAACATATTGCTAAGAGGAATATTTAAAATCTATTTTTGTAGCGAGACTATAATTGAAATAGGAAATAGAGATTGCAAAAGTTGAATTGGTTTAGTTTAATTATTAAGAGATACAAGGCTTCGGGGGTTCACTACCATAGACCACATATTAACTTTGATTTATTAAAGTCCTCAAATTTATTGGTTACATCAGGACCAAGCAGATTTTGTCCTTGTGGAACACTAATTTAGCAAGGGTCAAACTTCTCACAAAACCCAAGATCTCGACATTTGTGGATCATTGTTCAACCATCTAGTAAAAGTTCATCTGAGGTATCATATGGAGTGTTATGAGTTTCCTCTGGTGTTTCATCCATATTCGAGATCTCATCAGCATGGATTATAACTAACAAGATAAAATGGATAGATCAATCATAGAGCTCAATCATGTATCTTTTTATGAGATCAATGAGTTCATTTAGTGTTTATCACTCAAAATCATGGCAACATAAATATAGTTGATTAATCCATAGAAAAAGCATATAAATTTGGAGAAACACACCTAAAAAATAATAGTATTACAGTCAAATTTAGTTAAAACAAGATATGTGCTATCGGGTTACTCCTTATGTTGTCTAATAAAAGGGAACTACTCCATCTTTCACATAATAGAAACAAAGACAAAGATAGGGAGAGGAGAAATCAGGTTTCTAGTAACTAGAATCACTTAGATAGAAGCTATGAGGAAGAACATGACTTATTCTATCCTTTCTTTTCTCTATTCTACCAAAAAGGTTTGTGAGATGATAGGGGGTTTGTTCTTGAAATTGGCAGTCGGATTCTATTTATAGTAGGAGATGTCCAACATTTAGTTTAGGCACTTGGAATATGAAGAGCCATGATAAGTCAAGTCTTAAATTCTCAAATACCAAGCATAATTTTTTGGGTCCCTTTGGAAGATAAAATGATTTGCTTTTATATATTTCAATTTGAAGCCTTGATATCATTGTGCTCAGTCAAAGGGTCTTCATTACATTATTTCCTCCATGCAAAATGCATGATCATGGCTTGTTGCTTTATTGGCCAATTGATATCACTTGCCTCAAATTCTTTGCTAGATCAACTTTTTAAATATAAGGAAAATCATACTTGCCTTTGACAATTTTAATTGCTTTCCCAATAAGCATTGTAGAAATTTATTGCATTACCTTCCTTTAATTATTTTGACCATTCAACTTATTTGAATCTCTTTGCTACACATTTATGTACATGAGTTTCAAGAAAATGTCGGGATAGTTAAAAGTTAAGTTGTAAGAAATATGTTTTCCTTATATTCAAACAAATTACCTTTCTCCATGCATATTTAAACTTCAAATTTGGAGTTTGTATGCAAAATATATGGCCATTTTGATGCGGGATATATATATCATGCACTGCTATAACATATATAATCCATTCGTCAAATTTGAAAATCTAGTCAATCATTTGGAAATTACAAAATATGTTTTTCTTGTAGGTAATTGAATTTTCTTATATCAATTATCTAATTATTAACTTTTGAGTTTATATTAAAAGAATATGACCATTTTTGTGGGGGATATATATATTTTTCACTGAGAAAGTTGTGCAAACATCTTCTCAGAGTATTTTTGGAGTTTTCTTAATCTTTGGAATGAATGGGTACAATTGAGTTGTTTCTCTGAAATAATCAAGAAAAACTAATTAAAACTTTATACAATCAAAACTAATGTAATTAGTTCCTAACTCTAGGGAAATAACAACACAAGTTTCCTAAGGAATGATCTAGAATGTGAAATTAATTTCGATGAATATGCATTCATCAATTATCAAGGCATTACAATATTACATTCTTATAATTGCCTATAAGGTTTGGGAAACCCCAAGAGAGACTTGAGAGAGAGAGAGAGTGAGAGGAAGAGATCATCAACTCCTAGATATCTTCAAGTTCTCACCTAGATACCATGGAGAAAAGTTACCTCATTGAATTCCTTTCAAACAAGCATTGGTGCTATGAACTTTGAGGTGAAGGTCTCCTCTATGGAACACCGTATTATTTCACACCCGTGCCCAGTGAAACATGGAAGTACACCACATACAATGCCAAGTGCTACCACACATCCACTGAGAACATGACACCAATGGAACAACATGTTTCACAATCTTACATCATCTGTATAATAGGCATTATGCAAAATGCAAATTTAGGGTCATATGTAGATTCAACATGTCTATCATTCCCATCATAACATTCATTCCCCTCTATGGTGGAAGGGGAATGTTGTAACGACCCTGCCTCCCAGTAACCCCCAATTAAGGGAGATCAGAAGGTCAGAACCATTATCCAAATTAACAGGATCAAAGGTTCGACAAATAATCAATAACAATTATTAAATTCTACCAACTATGCTGAAATATGGTAAAAAAAAATTTGCATACCTTTTGAAAACTTAGATCTCTAAACTTCTATCCACATATGAATTCTACTCTAACTAATCCTCCTTGTATTTTAATTCATGTATTTCACAATATGATGATTTATTGTTTGTCCTTTTGGCTTGTACCTAAAATGCCGACAAACAAAACGTCGGTCATCATAAAGCTGGTATGTGGGGGAAACAACAATCATGCAACTATGATAACAATGTAATCAGTCAATTATGATTTAAACAAACAACTTTACGTTTTCTGCATAACTACTCAATCCCTACATACCCTAGCCTCTGCACTGTCCCTGCAGTGGACCTAGATGCTACCTTCCTTATGGTAGATCCCCATTAAACCCCTCATGATCCCACCTAACAGGTGAACCCGTTTCTAGGTTGAGTCACATGGCACTACCCATAGGTAGCCCACTCCTTAACTCATGGCATGCTAAAGAGTCTCATGGCACTACACGTGGGTAGCTCAATTTCTAACTCACGATAACCTGGACCTTGCTCTAGGTTACCCCTTTTTAGCCTTTGCAAAGCCACAGAGGTGGACCGGGATCTGAGCCCGTCATGTATGCACATTTATAGTGATAATCATAGTCACTTTATAGTTGCATGAAATAAATAGGCATCCAAAAGTTATTTCCAAGCAACCGATAAAATCTTCGGGAATCACCGTGAAACTAGAGCTATTATTCATAAGCGTAACCACATACCTGTCAGGCTGATTTGAGATAGAATAATCCATGAAAGTAGGAAATCCAAGCAAGCACACATATAAGATCCTGAAATAACCATACAATTTCCTTTTATTACTCAGGTCATCAAGATCTATTAAACCTAGCTCGCTTCCTAGGGTTTCTAGTTCACTTTTAGGGTTTCCATTGCAATTAGGGTTTCCCTTCATCTTTTACTATTTTAAACCCTAATTTTATACCATTACTCATAAACCCTTATTATATTATCTATTCTTCAATATTAAGGTTATCTTAACAACATATAACCCTATTTTCATATTTAAAGGCATAATTAACCATCAATTAATTTCATTAGGCTTCTTTTATATTAAAGCCACTATTTTTATCCTTTTAATCCATGACAAGATCATTATGTGCATTCATCATCAATTCATAGTTCATTATGGTCTAATTCACATATGAACTCTGTTTGTCATTAATTCTACCGTTTATTCATTAGAAAACCCTAATTACTACATTAAGGGCATTTATCCACCAATTAGGAACTTTAATGCTTGAAATAGCTTAGAGTCATTATATCTTAGCTTTATTCACAATTTTGAATAATTAAAATCATTAATAGTCACATTTACTAATATTAGGGTTTCAAGGCCCATTAAAGTATATTCATGCACATGAAAGTCCAATTAAACCAATTACGTGAAAATTTCATCCTTTTTGTTCCTAAAGTTCCTTTTTATCATTAACAGGCTAATATCAACTTTAATCACCCATTAAACCCTACTAAATATATTCATCAACTCAACATAGGATTTCTTAATCTTTAATTCATTAAAGTTGATAATTTACACTACTTTTCGAATTTCAAGAGGAAATAACATCTAAACATATTTTTATTGGATTCCACTCATTTTTCTGAGCAAATTTCATATTTTATGCGTACCAATCCGAGCTACCAATATTTTGTTAAGATTTTGGAAAAATAACTATATACCGACCAATCCCAGACTGACATGTTAGCAGGTTACTTGATTTTATTATCTTTGGCAGCCAGCTGGGATTTCTTGTGGAAAGGACATCTCTGCCCTTACTAACGATGCATAGCCATAGGGGTCGTTTGGTTATTTGGCTATGAATCCTCTTCTTCCTCGCGCGTTCCGCTAGACTCGCATTCTGCCGCAGGTGCGGACTCCTGTCGTCTGCCTTATGCTGCTACAGCTTCACCGGTGGCACTCCAATCTAACTCGCCATGGAAGCTCGTACTGCCCTCTTTCCTTCTCGCTTCCCTCTCCACTGCCCGTTCTCCAGGCTTTTGTGGATTCTTGTCATCACTGTGATGTCGGGATCTTCTCCTTCTTCCCCACGCAGTCCCTTTCCTCGTCACAACTACTATCACATCCAAGGAGTCGCACGTCTCCGTCTGACGAGGCTCAATGCCTAGGCTAGCTCGCTCGCATTTTTAGGGCTCCAGACTCATCTTCCATAGCAGCCTTCCTCCGACACCATCTGTTAGCATCGGGATGCTCTGCCAAGCCATCCCCGACCATCTCCTTCCCAAGATTCCTTCACGAAGGACTGACCCCTGAACACGCATACAGTTGTGTTCCCAGTTATGATCATTGAGGAGGGTTGGTTCCGTACCACCACTTGGCCCCTTTTCCACCGCAGGTTGGTACCAAGATCTTCTGCAAACTGACGGAGAGGGTGGGGTTGTACTAGGGTCAAGGACGTCCCCTTCTTCTGACTGGTGACAAAGATAGGGTTTAGGGTGACCTGGTCACGTATCCACAACTCCCTTTATATAGGGTGTGGGTTAAAACTCTTAGGGTTTGAAGTTGAGGAACAATGGAGTCATGAATCATATATTGTTGCTTCTTGGAAAATGACATGCTTAAAAAGAAAGAGATTAACTCCCACCACTATTCGTTGGATAAGCCACTTATAGAAAATATTTTTTTCCTCTATTCCTTTCCCAAAGTAGAAACTCGACCTTTTCACAAAAGGTCATATTCTAGAAATATATCAAGGAAGGTATAGAACGAGGATTCACTTATTGAGTTATTCCTCAATATATGCTTCAAAACTTGGTTGTTGATTCACCTCCCTTTTTGGTATATTATTTAGACTATTTGTCCTCCTTTCTCGAAAAATCATAAAAACCTTTGGGACATCTTATAAGATAATTTCCCTTTTAGTCATCTTATTAAGACAATACCATTATTTCTTGGAATATTCTTTTCCTCCTTATTTCTAGAATTATCTTTTACTTCTTTTCCCTTTTATCACATTGGACTCACTAACTAAATAGGGTCCACGAAAACACAAGCACTCAAGAATTATTGCAAAGGAAACCCATTCAATACACTTAAATCATATAATTCCCATAAACATACATTTATCAGGGAAATTGCATTTCCAACCATATGAACCCAAAAATTGGGGTTGTAACATCCTTCCCCTCTTATAGAAATTTTTCCCTCAAAATTCCATCAAACATACAAACATACAGGATAAGGATTTTCCATGTCCATCATTGACCCCTATGTGGCTTTACCCTATCAATGGTGCTTCCAAAGAACCTTTATCATCACTTATTCTTTTCTCTGAGTTCTTTCACCTTGGCCTCTATAAACCCCATAGGTGACTCAGGTCATTTCAGCCTCCCTTGGGGCTCACTAGGTTCATTGCTCAGTACATGGTTCGGGTACCTCACATAGTGCTCTAAATTGGACACGGGGAACTCATCACACATCACATTATCCTAAGGGGTAAGGGCAAACTTAACCTTCTCCACCAAACCATGTCAAAAGAACCCATGTATTGGGGACTCAACTCTCTTAGCTATAACTTAGAGGGGTCGGATTTTCATGTCACATATTTCCCCACAGTGAACTGCATGTTAGTCTACTTTGTATCATCTATGACTCATGTCATCCTTGGGCTCCTTTCAGCCATCGTACGATCAAAGTGACTTCATCTGCACTCACTGTGGTCCTTTTCAGGCATTCGCGAGGTCCCTTCACCAACATCATGGTGACCGACACAACCTCCCTTACAGAGCTCCTTTACATCCCGACACTGGCTATGGTGGTTATCATCACATCTTACAGAAAACAAGAACTGTCTCTAGATATCACCTTGAATGAGCACACATGCTCTCATTAGACCCTCTAGTCTGGATCATACTAACCATTAGTTAGGGGTGATAAGCGGTACTAACATCGAGTTCTTCATGTACCTACTTCCACCTTATGGAAGTGAACCTTTAGGTCATACTCAAGGACTTTTGAACTTGTATCATGGTGTATTTGAACCATCTCTCTCATATGTAGTTCAACCGGATCTGTCCCTTGACAATACTCTTTCTTTCTCATGTCATATAGGTAAGGCGATCTACCATAACCCATATTGCATCTCAACCTTCATTGGTCTAGGGGAGACTCACCACAAAATCCATAGTGATGAACTCCCATTCCCTCCTAGAGACTCTTTTATCCTCTATATCGATACACTGGGTAACTGGTGTTCATCCTTCACCTCCTGGCTTGCATGGCAACATACCACATGCAACTTCATCTTAGGCATCCAAAGTACTACTGTCACTTATTATCTTGGTAGTACCATGGTATATGGTAATCTTAAATCATGATCTCCTACATTGTCATGATTCCTTAAGATCGATTCCTCAGAAACCCTAAACCACTCTAATTGGGGTTTCATAACCTTCCTTTCCAGAGAAGTGCATCTGAGCATCTGCAACCATCCTTTCATTGCATTAAGGACTAGGCTGGCTAACCAAACAACCATTAACTTGATCAACCAATATTGTTACATCTGAGTGTTAGCCAAACTTGTCTCTTTTCCAACTGAGGGTTAACCTAACAACCTCTTCTATCCTCCATCTAAACTAGGTAGCTGTATCTCATCCAAAGCATCCATTACCACTTCACATCCTTAGGTGTTAGGTAAAGTTGAAGACATACACCTCCATGTATTCCGCTTATTATCTCATCTCAGCTCTAGGTCTATCTTCATCAAGAAAACTCTGAGCTTATTCTCTTGGTTTTTCGAACTCAACCTTCATAGCTCATGATAACAACATCCTCATAAGATGAATATATTATTCCTCTTAGTGTTTGTAAACCATCCTTGTATCATTCATTCCACTAGGGTATGTTATAACCTCTGTCCTCATACCTCATAGAAACGTTCCAACTCACATCATCTTTTATCCTTGGTGTATGGCATGCGTATTGTCCTATCTCTCACTCCCATAACAAGAGGAAATAAGCCTTTGGCTGCAGTCCAAATACAGAGTTCTTCCTATTCCAAGAGTAGAGATGGTACATCCCACCTTGACAATACACCTTTAAATCTTAGTTGAAACGTGCATCTTATGCCTCAACATCATTCTCGATATCATAGTTACTTCCATAGAAAACTGGTTTCAAACCTACTTGGGTCACCACACAATCCTTAGTCATCTCCTCTAGGTCTATAGGGTGCCGACACTTTTGGGGTCATCCCTCTTCCCTTATGCATCCAGAGAGTGCCCTACTCATCTGCCCTTTGGGTCCCATGAGTTCATGAAGGCGATCAATCTCCTAACCCATGACCCTTAGACAATGATAGCTGTTACCTCCCGACCCTATGGTCATGTGCAACTAGGGAATTAGGAAACTCCTACTTCCATCAGTCTTATCCCTACCTGACCCTAGGATAGACTTATAATTCTATTATAGTACATGTCCAACTTAGAACCTTACCCAATCCTTCATCATCTCTCTCTCTGCATTCAAGGGCTGACTTTCCTCCTCTCATAGGGGTCATGGCAACCTGCCTACCTTGGTCAGGCCCCATACTAGTTACCTCCATGGTAACACATCCAAATGCACTTAGAGATGGTTATCTATGGGTCTACATGTTCATTTTCATACCATGTACTTTTCACTTTGCTTCTCAAGATCATATGAGACCTCTTTAGGTTTCCTCAAAACCCACAAAATTGGTATACACCCTTCCAAAGGGTCCCTCTCCTAGGATGGGAGGAAACTAAAACTCTTGATAATAAGGTCACAAACATCCTTAGGGTTTATATTCACATGAGCATGCTTAACCCAACAACTACTAAGGCACCATAAGACCACCTACTAAACCATGCTAGGTCATACTTGTTCTCTTTCCTCAACAATGGATCACGATCATACCTTCCCATGTCATTCACTTAGTTGTGAGGGGTTCATCCAACATACCTTAAACTTAAGGGGTTTCCCTTTCCTCTAGACATGAGGAGTACCATGCTCAAATCTATAGAAACTCAAATCTCATCATGATCATCAGGTACATCACTTCCCCTCTTAGGCCTAGGAACCCTAGGTTCACTTCTCTGATGTCCAACTATCTGTTCAACCTCTCAACTGTGATCCAAATATGTACAAGGTATGACATGCACTTCCTATCATCCTTCTACTCGAGCAACACTTCAGAGTGGAGTCCTCCTCAAGGGCAACCAACAAGGTATAAGGCCTCACAACCTTGTTACTAAACCTCTTCATGATTTAAGGAACTCTTCTTCTCATCTATACCATAGGTGCAGAGGTACCAGTAGTCTCATCTTCTCTCTAGGGTTTGGTTCCTTTCATGGCAACCAAGACATCATCAGCCTCCCGGGATCAGGCATGCGACAACCACAAACATCCACTTAGGTTGCATCATCCTCAACTCCCCACTTTTCCTCATATCTCAGAGTCTAGGCTTTCAACCTTTTTTCTTGGGGTCCTGCTCTCTCTCTCTAGAGATAACCCTACAAACAATCTAACTATTAGAGGTCCTCTCTTCATGAAGGTGGGTCAAGCCTACAAGCATACCCTTACACGATGAAGCCTATGTTCCAACTTATGTTTGCTCAAAGTTATCCCTAGATCCCCTTGCTTATCTCATAAGCTATCCATCATACTTCCCTGGCCAGGGTTTCGACCTACTTCTCGCACTACTAACATATTCTGGGTGCCTACTATGCCATGCTCATATAAGCTCATGGGGTTTCTATAGGTTCTTTTATAACCTCATCAAAGATGGTTCTATCCTTCACTCTAACATGCACGACCCTTTCTAGGGTTGGGTTGCCAAAGGTACTAGGTCATTCAATCTCTCAAGGCTCATATGGCATCCAAGGCATGTCCATCCAAACACCTGGTCTATCATGACATCATGTCATCTCTCTCTAGCCTTCACTTAGGGTTAGGGTTAACATCATTCTCAGAGAATGTGCCAGGTCTTCACTTATAATGGAGGTCTCTACCTCCAAGACGAACTCTCTTTACTTATCCTCCTGACAAGAAGGTCTAGCCTTAGGTCTCTCCTGAGGGCATGACAACTTATGTCATACAACCTAAGCATGTATCTATTCTTTTACACTTAATCTATTAAGCTTATATCCATGACATCTTATTTACATGCTTTTTATTAATTTGGTGGAGGATTCCTTAAACCTTATCAACCTTACCCATACCTAAAGAGGGTGAGGAAAAGAGAGAAAACTCTAATCCTTATAATCCTTAACAACATTTGAGTTGAGAAGAGATGAACAAGATGAGAGAGTCCTAAAGGTATCTTATTTCGAGTCCAATCCTGAGACATTGGCCAGGCAGTCACACTAATCTGGGAGTCCTTGTATTCTGACTAGTGATGCGGAGGAAAATCTTGCCAGCCCCCAGATGTGATCCTTTTCTAGACACCTTTGTCTTTCGGAAATTCCTCTAATAACTCCCTTGGGTTCTACAAAGTTTGTAAAATTTATTAATTATTAAAGATTAAATAAGGAACCTAGGCTTTGATACTAAATGTAACGACCCCGCCTCCCAATAACCCCCAATTAAGGGAGACCAGAAGGTCAGAGCCATTATCCAAATTAATAGGATCAAAGGTTTGACAAATAATCAATAATAATTATTAAATTCTACCAAATATATTGAAATATAGTAAAAAAATAAAAACTTTGCATACCTTTTGAAAACTTGGATCTCTAAACTTCTATCCACATATGAATTCTACTCTAACTAATCCTCCTTGTATTTTAATTCATGTATTTCACAATATGACGATTTACTGTTTGTCATTTTGGCTTTTACCTAAAATACCGACAAACAAAACGTCGGTCAGCATAAAGCTGGTATGTGGGGGTAAAAATAATCATGCAACTATGATAACAATGTAATCAATCAATTATGATTTAAACAAACAACTTTACATTTTCTGCATAACTACTCAATCCCTACATACCCTAGCCTCTGCGCTGTCCCTGCAGTGGACCTGGATGCTACCTTCCTTATGGTAGATACCCATTAAACCCCTCATGATCCCACCTAACAGGTGAACCCGTTTCTAGGGTTGAGTCACATGACACTACCCGTAGGTAGCCCACTCCTTAACTCATGGCATGCTAAAGAGTCTCATGGAACTACACGTGGGTAGCCCAATTTCTAACTCATGATAACCTAGACCTTACTCTAGGTTACCCCTTTTTAGCCTTTGCAAAGCCATAGAGGTGGACCAGGATCTGAGCCAGTCAAGTATGCACATTTATAGTGATAATCATAGTCACTTTATAGTTGCATGAAATAAATAGGCATCCAACAATGATTTCCAGGCAACTGATAAAATGTTCGGGAATCACCGTGAAACTAGAGCGATTATTCATAAGCGTAACCACATACCTGTCAGGCCGATTTGAGATAGAATAATCCATGCAAGTAGGAAATCCAAGCAAGCACACATATAAGATCCTGAAATAACCATACAATTTCCTTTTATTACTCAGGTCATCAAGATCTATTAAACCTAGCTTGCTTCCTAGGGTTTCTAGTTCAGTTTTAGGGTTTCCATTGCAATTAGAGTTTCCTTTCATCTTTTACTATTTAAAACCCTAATTGTATACCATTACCCATAAACCCTTATTATCTTATCTATTCTTCAATATTAAGGTCATCTTAACAACATATAACCCTATTTTTAGATTTAAAGGCACCGTTAACCATCAATTAATTTCTTTAAGATTCTTTTACATTAAAGCTACTATTTTTATCCTTTTAATCCATGACAAGATCATTATGTGCATTCATCATCAATTCATAGTTCATTATGGTCTGATTCACATATGAACTCTATTTGTCATTAATTCTGCCTTTTATTCATTAGAAAACTCTAATTACTACATTAAGGGCATTTATCTACCAATTAGGAACTTTAATGCTTGAAATATCCTAGAGTCATTAATCTTAGCTTTATTCGTGATTTTGAATAATTAAAACCATTAATAGTTGCATTTACCAATATTAGGATTTCAAGGCCCATTAAAGTATATTCATGCACATGAAACTCCAAATAAACCAATTATGTGCAAATTTCATCCTTTTTGTTCCTAAAGTTCCTTTTTATCATTAACAAGATAATATCAACTTTAATCATCCATTAAAACCTACTAAATATATTCATCAACTCAACATAGGGTTTCTTAATCTTTAATTCATTAAAGTTGATAATTTACACTACTTTTCGAATTTCAAGAGGAAATAGCTTCTAAACATATTTTTATTGGATTCCTCTCATTTTTCTGAGCAAATTTCATATTTTATGCATACCAATCCGAGCTACCAATATTTTGTTAAGATTTTGGCAAAATAACTATATACCGACCAATCCCAGGCTGACACATTAGCAGGTTACCTGATTTTATTATCTTTGGCAGTCGGCTGGGATTTCTTGCAGAAAGGACATCTCTGCCCTTGCTAACGATGCATAGCCATAGGGGCTGTTTGGTTATTTGGCTATGAATCCTCTTCTTCCTCGCGCGTTCTGCTATAGGCGCGTTCTACCGCAGGTGCGGACTCCCGTCATCCGCCTTGTGCTGCCACAGCTTCGCCAGTGGCAATCCAGTCTACCCCGCCATGGAAGCTCTTACTGCCCACCTTCCTTCTCGCTTCCCTCTCCACTTCCCATTCTCCAGGCTTTCGTGGATTCTTGCCATCACTGTGATGTCGGGATCTTCTCCTTCTTCCCCACGCAGTCCCTTTCCTCGCCGCAGCTACTATCGCGTCCAAGGAGTCACACGTCTCTGTCTGATGAGGCTTGATGCCCAGGCTAGCTCGCTTGCATTTTTAGGGCTCCAGACTCATCTTCCATAGCAACCTTCCTTTGATGCCATCTGTTAGCGTCAGACTGCTCTGCCTAGCCATCCCCGGCCATCTCCTTCCCGAGATTCCCTCACGAAGGACTGACCCCTGAACACGCATATAGTTGTGTTCCCAGTTATGATCATTGAGGAGGGTTGGTTCCCTACTACCACTTGGCCCCTTTTCCACCGCAGGTTGGTACCAAAATCTTCTGCAAACTGACGGAGAGGGTGGGGTTGCACTAGGGTCAAGGACGTCCCCTTCTTCTGACTAGTGACGAAGATAGGGTTTAGGGTGACCTGGTCACGTATCCACAACTCCCTTTATATAGGGTGTGGGTTAAAACTCTTAGGGTTTGAAGTTGAGGAACAATGGAGTCATGAATCATCTATTGTTGCTTCTTTGGAAATGACATGCTTAAAAAGAAAGAGACTAACTCCCACCACTATTTGTTGGATAAGCCACTTATAGAAAAGTATTTTTTTTCCTCTATTCCTTTCCCAAAGTAGAAACTCAACCTTTTCACAAAAGGTCATATTCTAGAAATCTATCAAGGAATGTATAGAATGAGGATTCACTTATTGAGTTATTCCTCAATATATGCTTCAAAACTTGGTTGTTGATTCACCTCCCTTTTTGGTATATTCTTTAGACTATTTGTCCTCCTTTCTCAAAAAATCATAAAAACCCTTGGGACATCTTATACGATAATTTCCCTTTTAGTCATCTTATTAAGACAATACCATTATTTCTTGGAATATTCTTTTCCTCCTTATTTCTAGAATTATCTTTTACTTCTTTTCCCTTTTATCACATTGGACTCACTAACTAAATAGGGTCCACAAAAACACATGCACTCAAGAATTATTGCAAAGGAAACCCATTCAATACACTTAAATCATATAATTCCCATAAATATACATTTATTAGGGAAATTGCATTTTCAACAATATGAACCCAAAAATTGGGGTTGTTACAAATGTAGAGACCTATCTCCAAATCAGCCATCTAATTAGGGTTTACTTGGATGATTGCATGCATATCTAGATTGATTATTGTGTAAAGCCTCATTAAATATGTTCATCTAATTATGTTTCAACAAACCCAATGATAAACTCTAATCATGCTATTTCATACCACAAGGATCCGAAAAATTGAAAACCCTAATTGGCTAAATTTTTGGGGTTTGGTAGAAAATAAATACAACACTTGATAAATATAGTGGTATATTAAACGAAATTTACTATTTTATATACAAATATTATTCAGTAGAAATTTCGATATGGCTTGTAAAACTAAAATGTAAGTGTTCTTGAAAAAATCAGAATTTTTGGATAATTTTCTGAGTAATTGGTCAGCCGAGTTGCCCAGGACAAACTCAGCTGACCATGCATTCTGGGTGAAATATAGAAGTCCAATATTTGAGTTTTAGTTATTTATTCATAACTATGAGTTATCCAAAACTTATGGTGGAGCTCTAAAATTTTATTTCAGATAAAATTATTATTTTCCATAGTTTTTGGAGGAGCTTTAAGCTATTCCATAAATGATTTATATCATTGCTCTGATAGAAAGCTCTGCTGAAATAAAATTAAGTGTAATGTAGGGTCAATTTGTATTGACCCAAGCACCTTAATTGGTCTATATGAGTAAACTAACAAACTAGTAGCTCCCATATTTTGTGATTTATTCCATAGATATTAAATCCTAGAGAGAGAGGGATAGTTATGGTTTGATGGAGAAAGTGGTGAAGATGGCAATCTAGGATTTTCTCCTCTTTGAGTTGATGAAATGAAGTAAGTTGGTAATTGTTATATAGATTTTGTTGGTGATTCTTCTCTCACATGTATAGATTCCATCTCTCCTCCGATTTGATTTCAAATGATACCAAATCACCCACTTTTCTCACTCTTTCTATCTTCTTCTCCATTTCTAGGGTTTTAGAGTTGAGAGGAGTAAGAAGTTGATTCAATAGATAGAACCTTGGTGGATTTCTAGAAACTCATAGTTTGACCCACATTTTAAAGGTGCCAATTCAATATCTAGAACAATGTCAGATTTCTATAAATTTAGAGTTTGACCCACATTATTAATGTTCTTGTCACCATAGGTGAGTGTTTCTTTTCCTATTAAGCTTTGTAATCATGTTAAAAGCCTAATTATATATGGCTAAAATAATCAATTGGGATGATTTTAGAGAAATTAATGCTATCAATTCAGATCCTTTTTCATTGTTTAATATATTTCTGGTTTTTGATTTATTGATATAAGATTTATGAATAATCCCATAGACATACAATTATGTGGTTTTACATGAATATTGCCTAGAACCATTTGTTGAATATTATGCTTGGAAATTTAATTGACATGTATAAAATCATATTCAAATTGTATTAGAATGAATTATACAAGTGTAATTTTAAATATTACTAGAATCAAATATGATATATCCATAATGATCAGTATGTGGTGGCGGTATTCCTATTTAGGAATTTTGTTGAGGTATTGAATCAAATGAGTTAGTGAATCATTTTACATATGATTAAAGAATGAAATATGTGGTAAAGGAAACTTGAGTTTCCATGTGTATAAATAGCCTTAGTGAACCCCTCTGCACCTTGGTGAGAATACTGAATAATATGGTTTCTATAATGTGTTGAACTAAGATGACTTCTACAACATTGGAAATCTAATATTAAGACAAGTATGAGAGTTTAAACTATAATCACATATAATCTATGAATTTTAAAAGAATATCAATTGTATGTGTATCACTTCAATTGAATATTAAGCCTTATTAAGATGATATAAGCTTAATGCATGTGTTCTTTTATAAAGTATGGAATTGAGCAAGCCTTGCATGAATGCTAGACTTCTATACAATTCACTTAATGATGAATTGAAAGATTAATAAAGTCTAAGGAGTAAGAAGAATAAATCCTAATCTATGGTACCTTCTAAATTGAGAGTTTAATAAGGAATGCAAGGATTGCCTTTATTTACCAAAATGCCATTATGAGTTAGATGACATGGTACATGTGTGTAGATTCATAATAAAAAAGGGACAAGGGTATTGTGAATTGTAATGATATGTAAAGAATAAACTATTTATTAAACAAGTATGAGAAAGTCTTTTATCTTTTTATTTCAAATATATATGTGGGTTGACATAAAATGAGTAAAATACACTAAAATCAGACTATAAAGGATTTGAAGGGGAGAGAACCTTTATGTGTAAGTAAATTTAAAATGAACGATTCCAAAAATAGTGGTGAATATGATATGAAATAAGTTTTGAATAATGATTTTCAAATGAAGGAAAAAAAAGAAAATTCATAGTTGGATCTAATATTCTAACCCTAACTGT
Organism: Alisma plantago-aquatica; assembly: GCA_963693085.1. Classification (NCBI taxonomy): domain Eukaryota; kingdom Viridiplantae; phylum Streptophyta; class Magnoliopsida; order Alismatales; family Alismataceae; genus Alisma; species Alisma plantago-aquatica. Next base: position 919,769,568 of record OY856412.1, on the reverse strand, counting down.
AACATGATGAACTATGTGACAATAATGAATAATGTTATAAAATGAGGAATTAAGAAATGTACATAATTATAGTCTAATTATATTACAATATGAAGTTCAAGGATGCAATTTCATTTAGAAGAATTCACATTAGATTGTAATATCTATAGACATTAGTATTATGAGAACGGTCTAATTTGATAGACTTAAAAATAGATTATGTATGTGATCAATAGTAACCCAAATTGAAAAACAATATACAGTAAATGATGAGTATTAAGTGTGTTATGCACGTTTATGCTTGAAATTTATTCATATCTTCATAAATGGAATCAAAGAAGTATATGTTGCATGATGAACATATTCTATGCATGATGAATGACACAAGATGTCTATATGCCTATACTATTATAGTTTTAATGTCTCGTTGAATATTTGATGTGAAGTATAATATGGAATGCAATGACAAGAAATATGTTGAGATGGAATTAACATGCTTTGTTTATTTTTGAGAAAATATGTTTAGGGTAAATTCTGGATAACGAGATGATATCTCAAGATGATAGCTCATTGACAAAGACTTATATGAATGATATGAAAATGCAAAGAATCATTTATGTTGCAAAAAACATATTGTTGTGATTCTCATATTAATTATTGTCTTTCTTGATAATCCTAATTTGATTCACGTCATTTTAGTTTCGTGACAATACACACATATGATAAATTATGTTTCAAATTCTTTTGAAGATGGGTAAAAGGGATTAATAATAAGTAAAATGTGACACATCTAGTTAGGTGCCCCACAAACTGTGAGTTTTTCCAAAGGTCTATAGAGGGGAAATGAAACCACTATCCTTGTAGTAATAAGAGAATTAGGAGAGGATTTTATGGAGTGTGGATCATGACATTAAAGGTTTAGACCACTAAGATTTAGGAGTGAGCCATCTGGTCAGACTCTGGACCTAAATCCTTTGCTTTGAAAGTCTATTTTCATGACGAATAGACTCTGATAAACAAAAATGTGAAACATGAAAATGTGATAAAAGATATGATATGTGATGTAATTTTTTGTTGGTTCCTATCTCATGTACTCAAGATGAGGACATGAGCCTCTTTAGGCAATCATGTGACAGACTAGGGTCTACTATTAATATCTTAGGGTGGCTAGATAAACCCTAAGATAGTGATGGTGAGTCACTGACATGAGAATCAAGTGTCACAACTTCTACTTGGTGAGGTACAATCCAAGTAGTTTTAGGGAAAATAAATAAAAGACGATAATTCGTGTAGAATATGAGTTCAATGCATGTTGCATGCCTTTTACTACTAGGTTGTAGACCTGATTTTTTTGATTATAATTCTTGTTATGGATAGTAATCATTCTTTTATAAAGATTATATGTTTCCATATTGTTATATGTTTGGTTTGGAATCTAATATTAAATTTTGACATGTGGTTGATGTTGGGATTTAATATACACTCTAAATATGATTTGGATTTACTTGTCATTTGAATAGTCTTGTTTGGTAGACATTTCTTATGTGCACTTTAGCTTTGAGAATGTGGGATGTGTTCCTGGTCTGGTAGGTGTAGTGTCTCAAAGATGATGTTATTGTTATGTATTGATTCTAAATGTTTAGATATTGACTTGAAACTCATACTAATGGATTTTAATTCTGAAATTAGTAACAACTACTGATTTTTCATTGACATGCTCTAAATATTTTAAACTTTGATTTGCCTTAAGTGATTACCTTATTTGTTTGACTAGATTGTTATTGTAAATTGTACTTGACTAGATGCTCGAATTATCTACTAGACTATTACTGAATCATTCTTACATTAGTCCCAGTCCCACTGCCTGGATAGGTGTTGCTAGGGGGATTAGAGCACCTGTCTCTGAGTGGCACGAAGGTCACACTCATGATATCACTACTACAGAAATGGCTTATAACGTCACATTTAGAGGCATCGGTTGTATCCCAAAACCTGACACCTAAACCCTAAAACGTCGGAAGAAAGCACAAACCGACATCTATATGTGAAGACTGGACAAACATGGGTATTGCTTTTTATTTAGCGCCGATTTCTCAGTAAGAAACCGATGCCTAAAATCTCCCGTCAAATCCAATTTTTTCAGTGCAAAAAAATTCCTCCAAAATTTCACACACGGCGTCGGTTGTTTACCAAACAACTGACGACTAAAGGTTTTTCACAAGACAGAAATTGGGTCCATTTATGTCGTTAGTTTTCTTACAACAACTGACGTCGATGTGTTTTCACGCGCTATCCCCGTGGAATTTTTTACCCCCCTTTGGCGTCGGTTTTTTACGGCAATCGATGACTATGAACCTAATTCAAGAACATTTTTTTGTCAGCATATATAGATAGATGTCAGTTTTTCTAGTTGAAACCGATGACTATCATTGAACTTAGGTGTCAGTTTTTTTGTGGTGATTGATGCCTTTTAATTTAAGCATCAATTGTTTTTAATAACCGACGTCTATTGTTAACTTAATAGCACATGCGTGAACCAGACTCTTCCCCTTTCTCTATTTCATTCTCAATTAAGTAGGTCTAGCGATTCCGCTGCTCGCCTAGTGCTCCGCCGCCGCTGCTCGCCGCCGCTACGCTTGCCGCCACCGCTACTCTCTGCCGCCATGCCTTCCGCTCGCCTACTGCTCCGGTAGCCTGCTTGCTCGCCTACTGCACCGCTGCCGCCACGCCTACCACTACTGCTGATGCTCGACATGTACCCTTCTTCCTCATCTTCTTCATCCTATCTTTGCATTCCATGGTGAGCAAGTTGTGTGGTCTTCATGATTACGAGTCAACTCAAGATTGGGCTTGTTTGGTCTGGCAGGAACCTGCGAAGGTGATGAATCTATTTTCCATCTCTGGTTTTCCGATCTCAAGATTGGGCTTGTTTGATCTTATAATATTCATAGAGTATTCATCTAATGTTATAAAAATACATGTAAATAGTTATTGGAAAGGATTTTAAAATAGGAACCTGGTTTTCTGGCTTTCAAACTCTAATTCCATTGTATCTTGCCATATTTTCCTAAAACACCCAAATTAGGGTTTAAAAAGGTACTTAAGATGATAATAAATGTAAATTGTGTTAATTTTAGGAATAGGTGAGGTCAGAAGAACTAAGTTAGGATCGTCTTTGCTCCAGGTAAGCATGTCATACCACAATGCATATTTACTTTGGATGAATTTCATGTTATGTATGATTTAAGACTATGCTTTAAATTTCAAGTTAATGAATGAAATCAAGATAACGATGATGCCTCTGATTATATTATTTCATGTTGTTTGTTTTATTAATCAATTCCTATTCTTATAACTGATTCTCATTAGTTTAATGATATGATCACGTAATGATCAAGACACAAGAAAGAATCATCTAAAATAATGTTAAGGACATGTTTCTGTTGTGACATGTTGAGTTTTTTGCTATGTTATACCCACCACGATTTGTGTTATAAAATAATACATTGATTAATTTAGGAAGCATTGATATGTTGTTATGGCTGTCCACAAGTGTTTTTATAATAAAATTGTGTGTTGAATGGGGTTGTGAACAAGGGACTGGTGTTATATTATGTTGCCCTAGAAACCCGTCTATGATTTATTCATTAGGAGTAAATCTTGGATAGTCCCCAGTTTGGGACTGTTCTTGAACACTTAATCTCACTTAGGATGTAAGTGTATAATGTGTATTGGGTTTTCAAGAAAATTTTGTTAGCATTTCCCCATTTTTTCTCTAAGTACATATGTACTTGGAGAACAACGGGGAAAATGCTGCCAAAATTTTCTTGAAAACCCAATACATATTATGCACTTACTAGTGAGATTAGGTGTTCAAGAATGGGATAGGTGGTACATATTTATTATATATAAGACCTTAAACCCTAAAATTTTAACCATAAATCCTAAACTTTTAACTATAGACCCTAATCTTTTAACCCTAAACCCTAATATATACTTGTTTTCTCTTTGATCATAGAATGGATTGATCATGGATGTCCATTCCAAATCGCTACACCCCAGAGTTTATTTCTAATCTTGATCAGTTTATTAGATTTTCTAAGGAACATAGGAAACAACTTGGAGATAGGTTCTACCTTCCATGTAGGCATTGCGGTAACAACTTGAAAGTCAGCACTGGTGACGAAATCAAAAGTCATGTCATGTGCAACGAGATTGTACAAGGCTATGCAGAATGGCATTGTCATGGAGAGATTTCAAACCTAAAATCAGTGGATGTCGATAGCAGTGCTTGTGTGGAAGAAGACATTGCCTCTGATGATGTAAATGTGAATGAACCAGTTCCAGTAGACATCGTTGATGCGATGCTGGATAGTTGTGGGGTAGAGCACACCGATCCACCTCCCATGTTTAGAAACATTGTGCATGATGCTGAGATTCCATTATACACAGGTTGTACTAAGTTTACGAAGCTTAGCGCTGTGTTGAGATTGTATAAGTTGAAAGCTAACAATAGATGGAGCGAAAAAAGCTTCACGTCATTGTTATCTTTGTTGAAAGAAATTCTTCCTAAAGGAAACAAGCTGCCAATCTCAACTTACCAATTAAAGAAATTGTTGTGCCCAATGGGAATGGAGGCTAAGAAGATACACACATGCCCGAATGATCGTGTATTATTTTAAAAGGACTATGTGGATTTGAAAGATTGTCCAAAATGTGGTGCGTCAAGGTATAAATTGACGACTTTGGGGGAGTCCAAAACTGGTTCTCCTACCAAGGTGATGTGGTATCTACCTATAATATCACAGTTTCAATGCTTGTTTGCCAATCCGATAGATGTGAAAAATTTGAGGTGGCATGCAAATGTTAAGAAAAAAGATGATGGGATCCTATGACATGCGTCTGATTCCCCACAGTGGAAGAAGATTGATTTATTGTACCCTAAATTCGGTGAAGAAGTCAGGAATCTAAGACTCGAGCTTTGTATAGATGGGATGACTCTGTATGGGACATTGAGCAGCCAACATAGCACTTGTCCAGTTATGCTTGTTATATACAATCTTCCTCCCTGGTTGTGTATGAAAAATAAGTACGTTATGCTGTTGTTGTTGATATCGGGCCCTAAACAACCTAGAAATGATATCAACATTTATCTTGAACCTTTGATTGATGACTTAAAGAAACTCTGGGGTGAAGGTGTGATGACATATGATGCTTCACGAAGAGAGACATTTCATTTGCACGCTATGTTGTTTTTCACTGTTAATGACTTTCCAACATATGGGAATTTGTCTGGATATAGTGTCAAAGGATCTAAAGCATGTCCTATATGTGAAGAGAACACTGATTCAATACGATTAAAACATGGTGGCAAGACTATATATCTTGGTCATCAAAGGTTTCTTATAAAATACCATCCGTATCGTAGGTTGCGCAAATCATTCAATGGATGGAATGAGGAACGGAGTGCACCTAAACCTATACCAGGGGTGGTTGTTTATGAAAGATTAAAAGACTTTGCCAATGAATTTGGTAAGAGATCACAATGTACCATAGCCACACGGAGTGACAAATCTTTATTCAAGAAGAAGTCAATATTTTGGGATCTTCCTTATTAGAGTTCTTTGGCAGTCAGACATTGTATCGATGTCATGCACATTGAGAAAAATATCTGTGATAGCGTCATTGGTACTCCGTTGAATATACTAGGTAAGACTAAAGATGGGATAAAATCCAGAATGGACCTACGTGAAATGGGAATAAGGACAGAATTAACAGAAGTAGTTAGTAGCGATCAGAGAACATAGTTAGTAGCGATCAGAGAACATACTTACCTCCCGCTTGTCACACGTTGTCTAGACAGGAGAAGAAAGATTTTTGTGAATGCTTGGTAAATGTTAAGGTGCCACAGGGTTACTCATCCAACATCTATAGATTGGTATCAATGAAAGATCTGAAGTTGATATGTCTTAAATCTCATGATTATCACACTCTAATGCAACAAATATTGCCCGTGGAAATTTGATCTATATTGCCAAAGCATGTAAGGTTTGCAATCACTAGACTTTGTTTCTTTTTCAACAGTCTGTGCAGCAAAGTTATTGACTCTGATACTCTCAATAAATTGCAAAGAGAAGTGGCTGTTACCCTATGTCAGATTGAGATGTATTTTCCTCCTTCATTCTTTGATATCATGGTACATCTTGTTGTCCACTTAACTAGGGAAGTAAAAATGTTGGGACCCGTTTTCTTGCATTGGATGTATCCCTTTAAACGATACATGAGCATTTTTAAAGGTGATGTTCGAAACCGTTATCGGCCTGAAGGGAGTATTATTGAGGGTTATGTGGTGAGAGAGGTTATGGATTTTTGCAATGACTTTCTGAGTTTTGATGACGCTCCTGTTAATGATAAGAATATTGAGGAGCATTTTGGCAAAGGAATTTTGGGATCACGGATGAAAGTAATTAGCCGTGAGCAGTTGTAACAAGGTCACTTGTATATTTTACACAACATCAATGAAGTGAGTTTTTATAACAAGGAACATACCAATTTCATCAAGAGACAATATCCTCGAGCCAATTCAATGTGGCTTGCTAGAGAGCATAACAAGACATTTATTAAGTGGTTTGAAGATAAAGTCTTAAATTAGCTATCTCAAACACCAGATAATCTTACTAAAACTATCAAATGCCTCGCCTTTAAACCAAAATTGAATGTTATGTCTTATGAAGGGTTTGACATAAATGGATTCTCATATTACACAAAGCGTCAAGATGATAAGACTGTCATCCAAAATAGTGGGGTCACCCTTCAAGCGTCTTCATTGTTTTTTGCAAGTGCAAAGGATAAGAGTCCACGTGAAGCTAAAATGTCATATTACGGTGTCATTGAAGACATATGGGAGTTTGACTACGTAGATTTTAGAATTCCACTCTTTAAATGTAATTGGGTTGATAACACCAAAGGAGTTATAGTGGATGAATTGGGTTTCACATTAGTGAACTTTGAAAAGATTGGCGAGAAGGGTGAACCATTCATATTGGCATCATAGGCGAAACAAGTATTTTATATCGAAGATCCTACAAATGATAAATGGTTAGTTGTTCTTCATGGTAAAAGACAGTTCATTGAAGATCCTATAGATGCAGAAGAGTACTATGGTTAGTATGATGACACTAGTCCATTATCATTTGGGTTGCCAACACCACCAAATATTAAAGCTAATGATGACTTGTATGTGCACGGAGATCACAATGAAGGATTGTTAATTGATAAAAGATCGCAATGTTTTATTTTTCTAAATGTGAACTTTACAATGTTTTATTATCTTCTAGTTATGTCAAATGCTAAATGTTTGATTTTTTAATGACACTTTCAGATGGTTGAGCATGAGCGTGATGATGATTACCATGAGGGTGAGGATATCAATGCGCCACCTCATAATGTAAGTTTTAAAAATATATCCCCCTATATGTCCATTTAAAAATATTGAAGATCCTATATTTCTATCTATATGTCCATTTATAGTTATATCCTGTAAGTGTGTTTATTTTGTCAAATTTTAGATTGATGATGTACCCCCTGAAGAATTTGGGGCACTTGATGAGCAGAATTTTTTTTTGAGAAAGTGAGGGGCATCACAATGATGAACAAGTTACTACAACAAAGGGGAAATGGACCCAAACTGGCTATGGATTTCGATCATGCAGGAAATCCAGTTGGAGTGAACTGCAACTCATTTATTTCATATCTTGGGGTTCTTACTCGTAGCCATTGTAGTCTTAATTTTGAATCTTGGCATAAAGTTCCTAAGGGGAAGAAAGACTTAGTATGGAAGGAACTATGCGTGAGTTATTATTATTTGCAATTCTATTTTTGTAGATTACTAATTTTTAGGATACTAGTTAATAGCAATTCTATTTTGCAGAGTATATGGATGAAAAGCTGCATCATAAATGTGTGATGCAATACTGTGGGAGGGTCCTAAGGAACTATAGGACAAATCTCACCCGAGATTACATATGTGATGGTGGGAAGAGGTTCTTGATTGATTTCCAATTCTAGACATTGATCACTTTTTGATTAACTCTACACTAATAGTTTTTGTTTGTATTCTCTTTAAAAAATAAATTTAGGAAGAAGGAAGCCACTGAGAAAAGGAACTACCTAGACCCCAGAGACTGGGAGGAGGTTGTTACCCAAATAAAAACAGATGAATTCAAGGTATTAAGCATCAATCCCAATTTAATTAATATACATTCTTATGTATTCACCTATTCAAGATTAACCTTTAGTTTTACTAACCAAATCATTGTGCTTACTAACAAGGCTATCAGCGATACTCAAAGAGCAAGGCGTGCACTGAATGTGCATGACCACACAATGGGTCCAAGAGGCTATGTAGGCGTTCGCCAAAGACTACATGCTGAGTCTACTGCTCAGTCTGCTGCTACTCAGGAGACTGTAGAGTCCTCTACTATTGGTCCTGCACCTCTGCCTCATCATGCTATGTGGATAGTTGGGAGGCAAAACAAGAAGGGAGATATAACGAAGCCCGCAACTGCTGAGGCGGCTGCAAAAATGGTCAAATTCAACTCTTAGAGCAATCAATATTGATTATTGTTATGTTTACTTACCAATTTCTATTGATGGCGGGAGCTTCACGAGTAGAGGAAGGAAGGAAAGTTCATCCCTGAGGGCACAAGGGATGAATTGATAGTTGCTCTAGGTAACCCAAGGCATCCTGGATGTGTTAGGGGTGTAGGCGCTGGTATGGGCATCAAAGCGTTCTTTGGGCCATCCCAACGCAAACCTATCCCAAAAGCGGGACTTTCACAACCTGAGGTAACCTATTCTTTTTTTAGGATGTTATTGCGAAAGAGAATTCAATAATCAGAAACTAACATTTCTTTTATCCATGTATAGGTAGATCAATTAATTGATAGGAGAATCTAAGAAGCAATGGTGAAGTGGCAGGCATCTCAGACTGCCACTCAGACATTACCTGTGGTGGGCTGCTCTTCTCCTACTGTAGAGGTTGAGAGTAATCTTGTAGACCCACCACCTAGCACACCCTCTATATGTATTTTTATGACATAGTAGCTAGTCTTTTCAAGATGATATGTTTATGTATATATGTATATAACATTCTTTACGTAAATTTGTAGGGGTTGAAGCAATGCTGTCTAAAAAGTCAATAATATATCGTTGCAGAGGCACATGCTTACCCAACCCTTCCAGGGGACATGTTTCATGGGACTCCATTACCAGCTGGTGTGGTTCGTGTGAGCCCGATACATGTACTCCTCAATTGGAGGGATCTTCCATTTCCATATGCCCACCCAAATTCTGAAACGATTGGTGAGGTAGAAGGTGGAGTGATAATGTGGCACAAAGAGGATGTCGTCTATACTAATATTGTATGGTAAATTTACATTATGTTAATTTGTTAGTGTGTATATATGAGTCAATTGATCTGAAATTATATATACATGTCAAAAGGAAGACACCCACTACATCTCGACCTCCACCTCCACCTCCTGAAGTACCAAGTTAGCTTCTAAGGGACCTACACGCCTCATTAGGTCCTAATTATAGGGGTATGGTAGTATGGATAGACGAACATGATCCAAATTTCCCTATAAATGTTTCTATTCCGGAGGATGCTGCAGGTCAATCATACGATAACAAGCTATTTATACAAGATATTTTGGAGTTGTTTTGTTATGATTGGCTGAATACATCTATGATAGAGATATGGATATGGTGAGATCTTGTTTATACATCCATATACCTTGTTTTATATACGGTGATCTGGTTTCTTATATATTAATGGATACATAATACATGTTTTGTAGCCACTTACACACGATATGTACAGATTTTTCATTTTCCCATGTGGGATTTTTGGTTCCATCTTTGATTAGTCTAGTAGATAAATACCCTTCTTCAGCTACTTCATATTGTTGTGCTACTTTTAAATATTTTGGCAAAAAAAAGAAGACGGTGATAATAGCTCCAGTCAATGTCGAGTAAGTTTACTTTGCTTATAATTTGGACTTAAGAAAATTACATTTTTATTGTGGATTTTGAGTTATTAATTTTTAACTTTCTTACCTGTAGTGGTAGGCATTGGGAGTTACTAGTTATTGTCCCCAAGACGTTCACTGTCTATTATCTAGTTCCTACGGGGAATGAACTGAATACATTATATGGAGACACAATAAAAAAGCCATTATTCCCTAGAGAAATATTTCATATTTTTATATCCTGTTAACATATGTTATTACATTACTATTTAATTATGCAATTTAATGTGTTACATTAACATGTAGGGCTTTACATGAGTTTAAAAGAGCTGGAGGAAATGTCCCCAAGAAAAAGAATCAACCACTAATTTGGAAGAATGTGAAAGTAATTTCTCGAGTCCAATGTATATATTATTTATGTGAACTGTGCTTATTTGTATTTTTGAATATTTTGTATGTTTCAATTTATAGTGTGCTACACAAGAAAACGACTGAGCATGCACATACTATGTGATGCAATTTATGGACCTAATCATCAAACATGCTGCAATGGAAAGTGATACTATACATAAGGTATTATATATAGTCTCATTAGATAATATGAACTATATCAATCTTATTATATATTATTAATTATATATACATCATTCTCTTTGTAGGTGTTTAAAACTGACTTGACTACAGGTGGAAAGTTATTAGATGTACATACTCCCTATACAAGGGAAGAATTAGATGATGTAAGAGAAGAATGGGAAAAAGCCCAACAAGTAGTGGGAATTTTTAAATATAATTAGGATACTGATGGTGATAATGACGATGATGAATAAAGAATGATATTTCTAAACTTTGTTCTCATAATTATTTTTGTGTGAATGTGAATGAATTTTTCTGAATTTTCATATGTGTGAATATGAAGATGATCAATACATGAATGTTTCTACTTGTGTCTGAATGTGAAAAGAGATGAAATGAATGGAACTACAGGTTGCTATATGTGTGTGAAAATGGAGGAAAGTTGTAATGGAACTACTGGTTTCTACATGTGTGTGGTGAAAAATAATATGAATTAAATGTGCTTATACATATGTGTGATCATAAATTGTTGTCCATCTTATTAATTTTATAGGTTTGTGGCCTGTTGTTAGCTGATATCAATGGATGTTGTAAACCTACAGTTCAGAACTGAACTACAGGTTCTGCATCCTGCTGACCAGCCATACAACATGCCTGCAAAGTGATAATAAAAAGAAAATCATAACATAGGCGTCAATTGTTAGTATAAAACTGACAAAAAAGACATACATCGTCGGTTATTAGCAAAAAACTGACATCTATGTGGCTATGGGTGTTGGTTATATATAAAAACCGACGCCGATGGTGCCCTTGCTAGTGCGTTTTATTGGTGGTAGGAAGGGTTATATAGTGTCAATTTTTGTGAAATACCGACATCTTTGACCTGTATATAGTGTTGGTTTTATTAAATAACTGACGCCTATAGTGTCCTTGCTGGCGCATTTTTGGTGGCAGGAAGGGTTATGGCGTTGGTGTTAAAATCGACGCTGAAGGTTTCGACTTTTAGCAGTGCCCACTTGGGTGTCACTTTGAAATCGACACCAAAGGCCTTAAATAACTAACACTAAAGGTCAGTTCTGTACTAGTGGATGCAAAAAGAAATAACACTCTATTTATTAAAAATAGAACAATTTATTACATTAGGGCCCAAAGGCAATGATAAAAGAAAATATTACAAGGTGAGAGAACTAAAAACTAGAAAATACATCCCAATTATATGTAATCTCATGAGGTAAACATTCTTCATTCTGGAACATATTGACAATGGTGTAGTAGATCAACATGTATTATGTCATCAAGTCTTCATGTCTAGAATCAAGTAAAATCAAGATGCAATCAATGCAAATGCATGGATACACTCTGAAAAGAGAAATATTGAACAACTAAAAACATCATATAAAAATATTGTACTAGGCATGACTTATAAGTAAAATATTCAATGAGATATTCAAACTCATATTTATTTCAAGCAATTCATTTTTATTTTGAATTTCCTCATCATATTGAACAACATGCATGCACATACATATGGACCCATTGCTCCAATGAGATGGGAGAGGTCAACATGTCATACAAGTTCCACCCTATAATATGAGGAGGTCTCTTGTACCCAATATGAATATCATTATTACAAGTACTCATAAAGTGTGTTATCATTTATGTTCAAGTATTTTCAAGAATACATATACAAATCAAAAGATTATATAGTAGAGAACATTATAGCTCAAACAAATACATAGCCATGATTTTTAGCATGAGTATATACAAGATTATCATTCAATATCACTAGTATGTTCAAAGAGGAATTAATATAAAAATGTACCTCATGAAATCAAATTAGAGTAATAGGAATATCAAATATTGATTCAATGATTCATATCAAATCCTAGGTTGCAATAAATAGAGAAAGTGTTAACATCTTGAAAAAAGCAAGTCATGTTTCATTATATCATGATTAGGATTCCTAACTCATAATTGGTCCTTAATATGACCATTAATCATATTATCTCAAAAATCTATCATAGATATCATTATCTAGTATGATCAGCATAAATGAGTCACCTAAGTATTATAGAAGATTAAAGTAACCCTAATTAGACGTATGCACAATATGGTCATAAATTTAGATTATGATAATTCTAAGTCATGAATGGATGGTCCAGATAATATGGGTCCATCACAGACCCTATAGTTACTATGAGTACAGAGATCAGTGATGATTACAAAATTTTCAATACTTGATTCTTAATAATCACTAGACTCGTTGATCTTTTTTCTTAGTAAGATAATCAAATTTATGATCTATAATTCCTTAGATGATATCTAGGCTCTAATATTTTCTAGAATTCTGCCAGAGTTGAGGTAAAGATATTTAAAAAAGGAAATTTGAGTTTTTAACCACTATTAAAGTTAACAATATCATTTAAAAACTTAATTAAGGTCTTAGACATATCTAATTTAGTTTCATCAGAAATCATTGTAATAGAGCAAGATATTAGTTCCATATGAAAGTTTACATTTTTATGAGAAACATGGTATATTTTGGGGATTATTTGGACACATGAGCTAATTTAATAGATTTAACAATGTTGGTTAATCTGAAAAAGGCTAAACAATTATAATGATAAATAAAAAAAGAGAAATCTATCAGTCGACTTTGAGGATCAAAGGAGGGAGCCCATTCTGTGAATTCTCTTGCCTGACTTGCAAGCCATGCTTGCCTCAAGGGGGTAGAGGAGATGTCAAAAGACCAAATAGCCCACGAAAATGAAACAGTTGTGTGGCGATGTATGCACATATCAGTGATATTGTGTACTTAAATGTTGTGATTGAACTTGACTCGCACCATTGTTGTATACTGAGATGAAACAAAGGATTGAGGAGCTAAGAACATGAATGCAGGGGATGTCTTGTGGATCCTACTGGGCTCATAGTTGACTTCACGGAGTCTCGACAGGATCAAAAGCTGCATAATGGCTATAACCAGTGAGCAAAAGTGGAGGTCATGTATCGATTTGCATGTTACAGGAAGAAAAAAAGTATGAGAAGCATACCACAATGATGGTAGATTTGGATATCACATATATTTGGTAAAACTTCATGAGTCATATAGGAAGTCTCCGATTGGTCCTAGCTTCTTGTGATAGAGTTCGGGGGTGCTCACTAAATAGGGTGCAGGTGATGCAAGGGAAGCTTACATGGTAGAGATTCTGAGGTAAATATGGCTCCTAGTTGAGGTGATGGGATTTCTGCTAGAGTCTTGTGATGGTGCCAGTGGGGTTAATTGAGAGAAGAGGATAGGTAGTTGGGGCAGAAGTAGTGGATCAAGAAAACACAAGTTGAGCTGGAAGGAGAAGGAGAGAGAAAGTTGAGATCAATTTCGGGGTCATTGCAAGTAAAAAGGATGTGGTGAAGTTGATGAGAGGCTTAAACATAAGAGATGAGGCCTAGTGTTGCCTCTAATCTTGCTCTCCCTCAACCCCATATTTTTCTGATTTGGGCATTTTTGAAATAGGGAGCAGTAAGGAGATTGGTAGGATTCGTTGGAAGGAGGAAAAATCCAATACGAGGAGTTGATTTTGACAAAGTGAGGGAATATCTAAAGAGATACTTATTTTCCAAGATTTTCAAGAGGGGGAGACAACTCCTAGGTCAAGTCCTTGTTGGATCCAGGTCTGAAATTGGGTCCAAGTAGGATAGGTAGAAAATTGGGTATTTTGGGTTATTTAGGATATACACTTTCATTTTCCATATCTTTTAAATAATAGCTTAAAATAGAATGAAATTTTGATCATTGGTTTGAATGTGTTCCTTGTACATATAGAAAACGTTTGAGGATCAAAGTGTTTAGTTATGTCACTCAAACAAATCAGTTGAGTACGATCTTTAAATTATAGGTTTTGATGTCACAAAGTGCATGCTATTCAATTTAAACATAGTATAATCAAGTTGGGTGCCAAAAACGTTGATATATAATATGAATACTGAAGTAGGATCAATTTCACTAAAATATTAGATAATACAAGAGTATAATTTTACTTTAGATCATAGTTGTGGAAAACTCCACTTCATCACATTCTTCCCTCCTTAAGAGGAATTTTTTACACAAAATTCAAATAATAAATCAAAAGATTGGATATTCATATTACATGCCATAATCAATATGGTGTCCACAATATTTCATAATCAAGAAATCAAGCATCAAAGTCAAAGAATAGTCTTATTGTTCATCAGTTAGGAAAGATCATCACATGAATCACAAATTGGGAGATATCATCATATAGATAACAATTTTGGAGAGAACAGATTTTAGGTCACACAAATAGAGCTCTTGAATCAAGAGTACACCATGAATTTCAATCCTAATATTTTAGGGTCATGGATTCTACATTTCCCTAGGTGGGGTTATACAACCATGATTGAGATTTCATATTTCAATAATTCAAAACAAATTTTATTACTTCAATATCATGATTTTGTGCTCAAATTCAATGGAAGGTCCCACCCTAGTCCTCATGAGATCTAAACCCTAAGTCATAAATCACGAGAATCAACATAGTCATCATTTCAAAATTTTCAAAATTTGGGATTATGAAAGTCAATATTGATATATCTAGGGTGATCTCAAGATCTAGATAGTGTGATCATAGAATTCCTATCATTATTGAGACTGATAATGATGAGTCAAAATTTTATTAATTAAAATAAAAAATTGAGGTTTTTGGACATCAAAAGTCACATTTCCAAAATTTCAAAGCTAGGGCTTAAATTCCAACTTCAAACCATAGGGTTGATCATTCATCCATATAAAAAGAATTGAGTAACATTTTAAGATATAAGTATCAAGTTCATTATCATGGTATTCACGTTGATGAATGATCTATACCTAGGTCCTTCTAAGAATTCAACCAAAAGCTATAGTCAACATCATCATACTTCAAGATTATTATTGAATTAAGATTCGAGATTGAGTATCAATATTATCATGGATTTCACCTATTAGAGACGTAGGTCAAGGAATCAAAATCAGGTGAAAGGGGTTACCTTTCCAAAACTTTAAATAAACAACAAGGTGAGCACTTATAGGTAGTCATAATAGATACATGACCAAGGTTAGGGGAGTCATGAGTCAACTACCACCTTAATCTAGCACATTATTCTACATTAGTCATGACCCATGGAGCATAACTAAATAGGGTGAGCATCAATGGTCAAAGCATATTCCACAAGTCATAAGGTAAAAAATCAAGATTATAAATGTTAGACCATGTTGAGATTTTGCAAGATCGGGATCATAATTGAATTATCTTTATTTCATGATCAAGATAATGATATAACTTGGAAATCGAGTAGTTGGATTATGCACTCCAAAAAGTAGAGAATAATAGTGCAAAATTTAGATCCACATTCATCATATAATTCAAAACTTAGACTACAACGAGGCATAGTAATCAATAGGGAAAATGCCTTTTGTGTCAAAGTCATACATCATGAATTTCAGAGTCCTAAGGCATATATAGTCATTTTGTGGCATGGTATGTATAAAATAATGAAGAATATTGTTTAACTACATTTAAGGTTTCATCAACAATCGAGCAACATGAACTTAATAAAATAGGGACCTCATCAACCATCCGGTGTAAGCTATAAATCCTCATTATTTCACCATATCATATATCATTAACCTGTAACATAAGACACACATTTTCTAGTTGTTGTTGATATTGAGTTTACATGATATGAGGGGTCACTCATTAGTATTTGACTTTAAGATTACTTTCCTTGAGCAAAATAGGGTTTCACCTTAAGATCAAATCATGACATCATTATCTTAATCAATTTTTTATTTCAATGAGTCTTACTTTTTCCTATGCATAAGCTACCCATAACTAAGAAATTAGGTGGTAAATATTCATGAGAGAAAAAGCACATGAGGAGATGATAAGAGTAAGTAATTATCATCTACTTGGGTGGATTAGGGAAGTCCTTAAAAAAAGCTGAGATTCTAGAAGACTCTTTGGGGTTTTAGGGAATTCCTTCAGTTTCTAGATCCACTAAGGCTAGGTGGATCAAGGGAACCTCAGTTAGCATAGATAGACAAATAGGAGAAATTACTATTTGAACCCCTTATGCTCTTTTTGGATACCTCAATTTCACCATATTGAACTTAGGGTTTTCCTTAGTTTAGAGGTTAGAAGCATTATTTCATAAATGTGTAATAAGTGTGTGGTGGCTCTATTACCAACTATCACATAACCATTATTACCTTAATTCCAATCTCTCTTCCTGGGTAGGCAGTGTTAAGGGGATTAGGGCTCCCATCTCAGAGTGGCCCAAAGATCACACACATGATATGAGAAAAGAAATAACAATATAATATTTGATAAAACAGACAAGTTTGTTACATAAGTGTCCGGAAGGAAATGAGAAAAGAAAGATTACAAGGTGAGAGAACTACAAAATAGAAACTATATCCCAATAACATGTAATCCCATGTGGTAAGCACTCTTTATTCTAGGAGATATTCATAAGAGTATAGAAGATCAACATGTATGAAGTCTTGAAGTATTCATGCTGAAAATCAGGAAAATTGTGACATAATCAATGCAAATGCATTAGAATGCTTTGAAAAGAGCAATATTGAAAAATTGAAAGCATTTATATCAAAATATTGTACTTGGCAAGAATTTTAAGAAAAATATTCAATGATATATTCAAACTCATCTTTTGAGGAATTCAAGTTTTATTATGAATTGCCCATTATATTGAACAACATGCATGCATATATGTATGGTTCCATTGCCCCAACGAGATGGGGGAGGTCACCATGTTGTACAAGTTCCACCCTCCGATAGGAAGAGGTCATTTATACCCAATGTCAATATAATTATTACATGTAGTCATACATGATATTATCATTAATGTTCAAGTATTTTCAAGAATAAACAAAAGATTAAACAATATGGAACGTTGTAGCTCAAATGAATACATAAACAAGATTTTCAATAGGAGTGTATACAAGATTGTCATTCAATATCACTAGTTTGTTCAAACAGGAATTGTTATAAAAGCATACCTCATGGAGTCAAAACAAAGTTATAGCAATATCCAATATTGATTCAATGTTAGCCTAGATTAAAATAAATATATCTAGTGTCAAGATCTTAGAAAAAGCAATTCATGATGTCATTATATCATTATTAGGGTTCCTAACTCCTAATAGGTCCCTATGGTGACCATTCATCATATTGTATCAAAATCCATCATCCCATCATCCATATCAATATTTAGTATGATCAACATAAATGAGTCACCTAAGTGTTTCAAGATATTAAAGTATGCCCAACTAGACGTATGCACAATATTGTCATATGAGTAGATTATGATCATTCTAGGCCATTATTGGATGGTACAGATAACGTGGGTCCATCACGGACCAGATAGTTACTATGAGTACAATGATCATGTATTATTACGAATTTTCCAACATTTGTGTTTGAATAATCACTAGATTAATTGATCATTTTCATAGAAATGTAATCAAATTTATGATCTATAATTCATTGACTGAGAATGAGTCACCAATATTTTCTCAGACTCTAATACAATCAAGATAACAAGATCTAGAAAATAAATTTATGTTTTGGGCCATTATTAGAATTTACAATATCATTTAAAACCCTAATTTAGGTATTAGAGAGATTTAATTTATTTTCATCAGAAATAATTATAATAGAGTAAGATATTGATTCTGTATGAAATTCACATATTTAGAAACATGGCATTTTTTGGGGATTATTTGGACATACAAGCTAGTTTCAATGCATTTAACAATGTTGACCAGTAAGAAAAAGGCTAGAAAAATGAAATGAAAAATAGAACAGAGAAATTTTCTAGTCGACTTTGTGGATCAGGGAAGGGATCAGAGTTCAGGTATCCTCCTGCCTAACTACCAAGTCATTCTTGGATTAATGGGGTAGACCAGATGTCAAAAAGACCAAATGGCCCATCAAAGAAGATCAATTGTGTGATAGTGTATGGGCATATTAGTGATATTGTGTCCTTGAATTTTGTGATTGAAGTTGACTCGCGCCACTGTTGTATACACAAGATGAAACAAAGGACTGAGGAGCTGGAAATCTGAATGTAGAGGATGTCTTATGGATTGGACTTGACTCATAGTTGACTTCATGGAGTCTTGATGGGATTAAAATCCAGACAATGGCCAAAACCAACAAGCAACACCATAGGTCAGGTATCAGTTGCAGGCTGCATGAAGAAAAGAGAATGAGAATCATACCATAGTTATGGTATATCTTGGGATCTTAGAGATTTGGGATGGCTTTGCGAGTCATCTATTAAGTCGCTTGCTGGAGCTATCTTCTTGTGGCATTTGAGGGTGCTCTCCAGACAGGGTGCCATGTGGCGCATGGGAAGCTTATACAGTAGAGCTCGTTAGGAAAATGTGGATCCTAGAAGAGGATGTGGGATTTTTGCCAGAATCCCATGATGGAGTTAGTGAGGTTAATTGGAAGAATAGGAATGGTAATGGGGGAAGCAAGCACTGGTTTTGGTGAATGCAAATTGAGTTGAGTGGAGGAGAGAGTAATTTGGGATCAATTCGAGGGTCATTTCTGAATAAAAGGGATGTGGCGAAGATGGTGAGAGGGTTAAATAAAAGAGACAAGGCCTAGGGTTGCCTTAGAGATTCCTCTCTCTCAACCCCAAATTACCCCCCATTTGGGCATTTACAAAATAGTGAGTGGCAAGGAGATTGCTAGGGGTTGGATATGAGAATATATTTTGATGAAGTGAGGATTAGTATCTAGTGAGATATTTTTTCACAAGATTTATAGTTCATGACACATTCGCAGAAGCATGGCTAGGGAAATCACTCCCAGGACCAAGTCCTCCCTAGATTTGGGTCTGGATTCAGGTTCAAGTAGGCTAGGTAGAAAATTGGGCACTATGGGTTATTTAGGGTATAATCCTCCATTTTCAATATCTTTCAAACAATAGCTTCAAATACAATGAAATTTTGATCCTTGGTGTGAATATGTTCCCTATACATATGAAAAATCTCTAAGGGTCAAACTATTTAGTCAAGTCACTAAAATGAATTAGTTGTGTATATCACTAAATTAGCAAGTTTTCATGTCACAAAGTGCATGGTATTCAATTTAAACATCACATAAATTAAATTGGGTGTCATAAACATTCATATATCATATCTATAATGAAGTTGGATCAATTTGAGTGGAATTGGATAGTAAAAGGGCATAATTTTACTTTAGATCATAGTTGTGGAAAACTCGACTTCATCACAGAGGCTTTTCAATATCAACAAGTTTCTTTTAAGCTTATTCTACTTAATCTGATGCAGATGCATGTACTCAACCTTTGTGGGAGGCATCCACACAATGGGTCTCTATATGAGTCTCATGAGGTTAATTCAAATGTTTTTAGGTATAATGATATCCAAAAAAGAGCCATGGAAAATAATATGTATATAGAATAATCTAGATAGAATAGAACATCCTTGTACTCTCTCTTTCTTGGGATAGGTAGTATACATAGTTTGTTGTTATATGCATATGTAACTGATGTAAACTAAATTGCATATGACTTACAAGGTTTTTATCATAATTTTAATGATGTTGAATATGATTTGTCAGAACTATATATGTTGTCATTTATGTCACAATGGTTATAAGGTTTTCTGATAAAAAGGAAAATTTTATCTATTCTTTTCTTATGTTGTGTTAGTCTCTTTTGTTGAGCATTAGTTGTTTTTTTTTGCAATATAGGTTTATGTTTAGGGTTTCTCTCTAATGGTTGACATTTATGCAAATTAAAAGAGAGATCATGAAAATGTTATATCAGGGCTTATGTTGGATGAGTCTGTTGGGATAATAGGATCTTGGGCTAAATGATAGTGTAGATATTGAACATAACCTAAATATTATGCATACTGACTAAACTCACTATTCTATTACTCTTGTCAAGTATCTGAGTATTTGGATAATCCAGTAGGAACTTTTGACTGTGTTTTTTTTTGGATGCCCTGACTAAAGATCCAGATGAAGATAGTTTAGGAGTATAACAAGATGAATCATGATAAGAAAAAGGATAATATGTAGAAGGGGAAAGTATCATATAACTGAATATGTACTACAACACAAGTTGAAAATTTCAAAGAGAAAGACGAATGAATCTAATAGATCATTAAGCTAATTCCAACAATTGCAAATACGAGTATTAATTTGAAATTTGTAAGAAAAAAGAGAGATGAAAACTGAGAAGGTGGTCACTAATAATCTTCTTCATAAAGGGCACCAATGGATGTGGATAGTAATACAAAATGAATGATAACTCTTGATCAATGGGATACATTACTAAAATTTTAAAAGAATATTAAAGCTGATGTGAATCACATCTTGATAAGTTATGTATTACTAGGATTTGTGAATTAAGTATTTGTAATAGTCATTGAGAGATATGATGATGACAAGGGATGAAATATCCATCTAGTAGAAAAAGAAAAAAATGTCATATGAAATTAAATAAAATAGAATTCCTTCAAACTTTACACCAAGGGAGATGAACAATTCGATGATATGATCTTCTTTCTCATCTTCTCTTGAATTTTGGGATGGAATCCGAAAAGGAAGGGAGAATTTGTAACATCTTGTTTCCAAATTAGACATCTAATTAGGGTTTATGTGGATGATTGCATGCTTAACTATATTGATCATTGTTTAAAGCTTAATTGATGATGGTAATATAATAATTTTGCTTAAAACTAATGAGAAAATCTAATAATTATTTTATTTCAAATAATTAAAAGTTGAGAAATTGAAAATCCTAATCTACCAAAATTATGGTTTTGGTATCATATAAATACATAATTTGATAAATATAGTGGTGTATTAAGTTATTTTTAGTATTTTATCTACAACTGTGAATTAGTTGATACTTAGAAATAGTTTGGATAACTCAAATGTAAGTGTTCTTGAAACATATCAAAAATTTTGGATAATTTTCTGACCTATTTGTTGGTCAAGTTTCCCAGGATAGATTAAACAGATCATACGTTTTGATTAATATATAATAGTCCAATATTTGATTTTTGTTCATTTATTGGTAAGATTGAATGATCTCAAATTTTTACTAGAGCTCAAAACATTATTTTCGATAAAAGACTAATTTATCATAACTTTTGAAGGATCTTTGACCTATTCAAGAAATGATTTTTAGTAACAATTATATCACAAAAATTGTAACGATAGTCACCAAACTGACAAACAAATTGTTACTAATTAAGCGGAATAAACATAAACATCATATTAACAAAAACTACTAAAATTTAAAACCATTTTGCAAGGAGATCCTTGTCTAGAAAACTTTTATTGAAAGATCCAAAACTCATACATATCATGATTCACATTATACAACATTGCTTCATCTCATCTCGAGGACAACATATAATAGTTGCTCTATCAAAACACATACTGGAGCAACACAAAACCTCAAGGCATTAAAGCCAAAATATCATATCATTCATGAAACCTGTACGAACCAACTCCAAGGACCTGAGAGTACAAAGACGACACATAGGACTTCTATCTACAAGACACGACCGACAATACACTCAACTTGAGCTGTCACTGTTGTCCTTGCTGTTGTTGTTCTTTCTCTGCAGTACGGTCTCAACCTCCCCCTCGTGCACGTCTACCTAAAAAAATGTGGATCCCATGGGGTGAGACAATTGTCCCAGCGAGAGATATAACTTTCCACCAACCATGTTATTATCACAGTTAAATAGTATAATATTGAGCAGAGGATAAGTAGTTTAGAATATTCTTATCTTTTAAAGCATTGCAACTATCTATGATAGAGCAGTAAATCATCTATTCACTTTATAAGGAATATGAAGAACATGTATATCATTTACCCATCATACTATATCAACATCTCAAGCTTATCATGTGATGCTCATTATCATGGTATGTCACCCATGAATCAATCTCATTTCTATCTGTTGGCCTCAACCAATCTGCTAGCCAGGTGTTGGATTATACCATTCATGTGAATATACATCAACATATTCTGTCCAGGTATTGGACTATGCCAATCATGTGCAACTATTCTAGGTATTGGACTATGCCAATCTTGTGCAACTACCCCAGGTATTGGACTATGCCAATCTTGTGAGTGTTACATCCAGGCATCGGGTTATCCCAATCCTGTAGTTTTATTCCAGGTATTGGACTATACCAATCCTGTGACATTATTCCAGGTATTGGATTATGCCAATCCTGTGAGTGTTGCATCCAGGCATCGAGTTATCCCAATCATGTAGTTTTATTCCAGGTATAGGACTATGCCAATCCTATGAGTGTTGCACCCAGGCATCGAGTTATCCCAATCCTATAGTTTTATTCCAGGTATTGGATTATGCCAATCATGTGAGTGTTGCATCCACGCATCGGGTTATCCCAATCCTATAGTTTTATTCCAGGTATTGGATTATGCCAATCCTGTGAGTGTTGCATCCAAGCATCAGGTTATCCCAATCCAGTAGTTTTATTCTAGGTATTGGATTATGCCAATCATGTGAGTGTTGCATCCAGGCATCAGGTTATCCCAATCCTGTAGTTTTATTCCAGGTATTGGATTATGCCAATCCTGTGAGTGTTACATCCAGACATCGGGTTATCCCAATCCTGTAGTTTTATTCCAGGTATTTGAATGTGCCAATCCTGTGACATTATTCTAGGTATTGGATTATGACAATCCTATGCATCTATTCCAGGCATTGGACTTTGCCAATCCTGTGCATCTATTCCAGGTATTGGACTTTGCCAGTCCTGTGCAACTCATCACTGAATACCACATCACCTTTACTAGGCATTTTACCTTGGCCAAGCCATCATACTTATTCACATCCTTTATATAATACAAGTATTCCTCTTATCTCCTTTGAGAATATTCGAAACACTATAGCCCTTATTTGGTTATAAGCATAAAACATGTATGATCAAGATTTCATTATTATTATTGTATCCATTTATTATTATTATTATGTTACTAAGTTTCTATTTCCTAGTTTATTTTGAACATTATCATTTCTTACATGAGACTTTCATAAACATCTTGTTACCTCTCACAAGGAAATAACTATTCTCATGGCTCATAAGGCCCATTAAACATCTTGTTACCTCTCACTAGGAAACAACTAATCACATGGATCACAAGGCCCATTAAACATCTTGTCACCTCTCACTAGGCAACAACTAACCACATGGCTCACAAGGCCATTAAACATCTTGTCACCTCTCACTAGGCAACAACTATTAGGGTTAGGGTTTCCCTTTATAGCCGAATAGGGTTTCAAGTTCATATTATCAATCAAAACCCTAATTCATTGCTCAACACATCTAGGAGCATACATTAATATCATAAGTATTCAATCATACTTATTTATTCTCATCATTTGTCATTAAATGATTATCAACACAAAGTATGAGTTTTTCTCTTATCCTTACTAGGATATTGATTACTTCATACTTTATTAAGTTGGCTCAACCTTTCCTTCAAGGTACATTAGCCTACTTAATTAATATTCATTAAACTTTATACCTCTTAATGTATGAATTGATATAAGACAATTCATGTCTTACTTCATCAAGTATATTGTATTTAAGATGCTTTCCTTCATTTGAGTTTTGAGGTGCTTCCACCATATTGGGTATGAGGTGTGTGCTTGCTGCCCATATCACCTTAGAGGTGTATGTGTGCTTCCATATAGAGTTTGAGGTGTATGTATGCTTACCATCTTGGGTTTGATGTGTATGTGTGCTTAACATATCACCCTTGAAGTGTATGTATGCTTCCATATCGGGTTTGAGGTGTATGTGTGCTTCTATATCACTTTTGAGGTGTGTGTGTGTGCTTCACACCATATCAGGAAAAGAGGTGTATGCTTGATCCATATCACTTTTGAGGTGTATGTGTGCTTCACACCATATCGGGCAGAGAGGTGTGTGTGTGCTTCATACCATATCAGGCAGAGAGGTGTGTGTGTGCTTCACACCATATCGGGCAGAGAGGTGTGTGCTTAACCCAATATCATTTTTGAGGTGTTTGCTTGACCTCATATCGTGCAAGAGGTGTATACTACACCAACATATCGTGCAAGAAAGTATAAAATCATATCCATATCATTTTAGTGAAGTAGGTGCATCACCATATCGGGTTAGAGGTGCTTGCTTTTGTGATTGAACCCAATATCACTTTATAAAGTGATACCATCTTCTTCAAGCTCTAGACCTTCATTATAACTATTATAGTTCATGGAAATAGGTCAAAGAAACTACTAGAACTCATAATTTCATCAATTATTTCAGAAAATTTTGGAATTAAAAGTAGTTCATTAAGTATAGAAATTTAGGTGATGAATAATAACATGGTTGAGTTCAAGTTATATAACCCACCTTAAGAACAACTTCAAAGCTCCAAGCTCCAAAGATCCACATTCCTAAGGTTTAATATGAACTTCAAAACTCCTTTATATGCAAAGAATCACCATGTAAAAGCTATTGGTGAAGAAGAAAAGAAAGGAAGATCATAACCCTAAAATCATGCTTCATTCCAAGGTTAAAGATGATCATGGTCTCACCTTAGGGTTAAGTATGAGCTCCTTCTTGCTCCTTAGCACCCTTTCATGATACCATACTACTATTGCACGATATGCCACCACCCATGAACGATATGCCACTCACTTGCATGATATGCCACTCACTTATGATCAAAACACTTCACTATGGGCGATATCACCCTTCTTGACCGATACTACTTTACTTGGCCAATATGATCTTGCTATGGACGATATACAAGGCCCTATGCATGATACCACTTCACTCCCACATGATACAAGGACCCTATGCACGATAACTTAGGGAAGGAGGGTGGTAAGATTCGAAAAATTCCACTAAGGGGTGAAACTAGGGGTATATATACTTGTTGTTCATGAAGGAGTGTAAAAATGAGGTGTCATCAATTTGAGCTAGTAGGTGCCACGTGTTCATGCATGGATGGCAAATGTAAATGCATGCATACACATTTATCTTTATATCTTGACATGAAAAACAGTTGAGGATAATCTAGGGATGAATTTTCATCCATTACTTATCCTTTTGAATAAAATATATCAATTAAATCACCACTTTATTCACAACCCGATACAACTTTTCTAAGGAAGTTGTAACCCGATACACCTCACCTCCTTGAGGTTATTTGCACGACATGCCCTTTTCCAAGAGTCCAAAAAATGATATGGGACTCCTCCTATGGATCCTTGGCCGATAGGCACTCATATATAAGCTTTTCAACTTGATACAACTCAAGTTAGGGTTTCATATTCAACCCCTTTCTTGGTCATTTCATCACCAAGCGTACCATCACTCATAATTGATTCAAACATGGTGTTTCCTTCTTTCTCTCTCCTCTAAATGATACATAGAGTAAGTAGGTACATTATAGAGGTGGTAATTTTCATATCAACCCCACATTTTGGGTAAATTACAATTTGTACCAAAATTGGTGCACAAGGTACTAACATTATTCAAACATGTTCAAACTTGGAATTTAGGCTTTCCACAAGCCACCACTTAGCATAATTATCTCTCTTATGATTCTAAATAACTTAATGAACATTCAAAATGTGACATATTGCAATATAACCCCTCATCTTGGGGTAAATTTCACTTTGGTCCAAAACAAAGGAACATTGCTCAAACAACATTCAATCAGGACCAAACTTGGAACATAAGTGTGTCACATGATAACAAAACACCTTAGAGGATTATATTAAATTTCTAAGAAACTTACTTATCCAAAACAAATAGGGTTACCTCATAACCTAGGTCAGGGTCATTAAAAAAATTCTGCTAAAATAAAATAAACGATCAATTTGCAATTGAACCAAGCACCTTAATTGCAATATATAAGTAATATATGTTGGGTTTTAGGGGAGGCAGAGAAGGCAGCAGAAATAAAAATTTTCTCCCCCAAACCCGGAACAAGGAAACGCGTCAACGTCTATATAATAGGAAAGGATGGTTTTTGGAATCATACCTTGTCCCGAGGCTTGCTCGGCGACAATACCTCACGCCTTGCACGGTCTTCACCTCCAGTCTTGGACGGTGTCTGTGTAGCTCCTGGTCGCACCGAGACTGACTCCTCCTCCTCTCTCTGGACTATCGGGGTTGACAGTTGTCCTCCTGAGCGGCAGAAACCTCCCGCCTCTGAAGTAGTCCACACGGACCACCTGGAACTCCACACTCCTTGTCCCATAAGGAATTGGAAGGAGTCGCATCCTCCTATTGACGTACTAGTCACCAACACACTCTCTTGCCTCTAGTTGCAACTGCAGTTGTCTTTCCCTTGCTGCGCCTCCCTTTGCGGGTAGCACTTGCTCGGGCTCTCTCGGTTACCAAAACCAGAGAGAACGATAACTTTGCAGAGCAACTGGTTGTACTGAGTTGTACTTTGAGAAGCCCCCAATACCCCTATATATAGGAGGGTCATGGGACAGGGTTCTCCAGCCTGGGAAATATGGGACTAAAGCAGGAGTAGAAGGGTTCGAGATTTTCCACAAAACAACCAACTCACAACCTGAACCGATCGTTTCACAACTGAAATGGTCGGTTGACACTCAACCGATTAGTTGGGACCCATGAGCCGGTCGGTTCACTTTCTGAACCAGTCAGTTTGTGGTCCTGACCAGTTCCCGATTGACTTTCTAACTTTTATTTCTAATTGGTATCAAATACCAATCCTTGTTCCAATCAAATTGGGCAAGTGAAACGAAAGGAAAATTCTCACCAATCCGACTTTCCCAACATGCTCGGTCGCAACAGGTGAACCGATCATTTCAACACTTGAAGCAATCATTCACCCTGACTATGAGCCGATCGACTCACAACTTGAGCCGACCAGATCACCAAGATGAGCCAATCAGTTCATCACATGAGCCGATCGGTTGGGAGTGCAGATTGTGCAGAATCATTCAATTGCAATTTCAATCAATCTGATACTCTAATCAATCTGTCCAACACCTTGAACACTATGATTTTGAGCTATCAATCAATTGGGTGTTTAATTGAACTACTTAAATCCTTTAGTAATCAATCTAAACATTGTTTGTGGACAAAACTCCTCTTCCAGGTTAAATCCTATGTGTGTGACCCTGTAGGTCCATTTCACATTGGCAGTGAAAGTCCATAACACTTATGACTTCACAAGCAAAGAGCGGTGCCTAGTCACACATCGGTGCTACCCAAGTGAAAGTAGAAAGTTGGAGAACAACTTTCAATCCTATAATCCGTGAATGGTGTTACAGTGAATGTATAATTCCTTTGTCGCTGATATCTCGAATGAACTCGAGGCATGGAACAATCATCCTGTCAACGTTCATTCACTTTCTTGATCTCAGAGTAGATTGAATGAGATATGTATAACATCAATATCACATACTGATTCACACATGCGTGCACACGCCTATTTCAATCCTACTCATCAAGTGGCCTTGGATATCAAACTCCCTCAGGAGAGACAAATCTCATATCTATCACTCACCCCTCAAAAGACCCATGTGTCAAAACCACCCAATCATCACCTTTATAACAACCCATGTTTCAGGACTGCGTTTGATGATGTCAAAGTGTGCCCAACGACATGTGTTCAGTGTAGTGATTTCAGGTCAAAGAATCACACTCACCACCATCACTGTGAGTACTGACTGTGACTACCATGTCATGGTTCCATGTGTCAAACTCACGGTGGGTCTGTCCGGTACACTTGTTCTCTAACAAGTACCTATGTGTTTGGTTTGATATCTCTATATCATGACTAATGAGATTCTGTCATCAACCAACACCACAATCTAGTCTTGCGTGTCATTGTTGTCTATCCACCTTCCACAATGACATCCGATTAGGGACTTAATGAGAATGTACAAACTCTTAGCATCCGTATGATCTCATCGTTCAGGTCCTCAACCTGAAAACATACGTCATTGAGTAGTGTCATTCTCTAGACATTCAATCTGTTCTATCACTATCTCATATGTCTGAACCAGAAAGAACTGGAAGCTTGCCTTTGATGTTTATCAAATCAATCTTAATGTATCCCACCAATCATCCCATGATTGGCTCTCAGGGCATACACACCAACAGACTCCCACTTGCACTGCGAGCCAATCACCCTTGAATCATATTCATAGTGATCTTCAAACATGTCCCACATGTTACTGTGCTCTAGTGCTTAACATAGTGAGTAATGGAAACACCTTGCCAAAGTCAGTATAAATTGCATGTCTGTCATATCTTCACTGTACGTCACACGTATGAGATGGAGGTGCTGTAATATGCGATCTATTATTCCTTTGCTAACCTTTAGCCACATTGCATGATCAAGGATTCCATACTAGTCATCAATGAGCGGAATATCTATAAGTTCATCTCATGAACTTCTAGATCCATATAGTATCCACTACTATTCTCTAATGCATAGATACTCAGCATTCCCTTTTAAATGATTTTATTGGAACACTTCCAATTATCAATTAACTTTCACTTTTATATATCCTATATATATTTTGCGATTGATTTTCTGTCTTTCTGGAAGTTCGCATCAATGCAACTCTTTACATCGAACTCTTCCTTATCTCCATAGAACTAGTACTTCCCAAGTACTTATCAAGTTCTCATGGTATTCCAGTAACCCTTACTGGAAGTAGACAGACATCCACTCGTCATGTCCCACATACGAGTTATCAGGATGAGCACATCATATTGTCATGTCCTACATACAAGATGATGAATGCATTTTGTTCTTGCCATGTCGATACATGCAAGATAATGGGATGATTACATACATGATAGATCCATATCTATTCTTAGTGTTCACATTCTGCATAAGAATTAGACACTTGGCCTTGGGATACTAACTCCATGTAACATGGACAATTTTCTCCCACTGAATCTGTGTATACTAAACCCTTCAATACAGATTGCCAATGTATGCTCTCTCTTTTCCAGGTCAAGAGGTTTTCGAGAACTATCTCTATAGATCTCTATTCCTATCACATAGGAAACATCTCTATCTTCCTTAAATATAATTTCCACTTTTTGGATTTCCATTCTAGAACATTTCCATTTCACATCAACATGTGGAATGTGAACACGCTCCCACTAAATCACAGATCCCTTCTTTATCTTTGATATATCAATCAAACCCTTTGACTATATCATCAAAGTAAAGATCCAATTTCGAGTTGCTTGTACTCAATCAATCACATTGATTAGTCCATTGTAACTTATAGAATTCATTTGCATTAGTGGATTCATAAACCTTATAGGTTGTGTCACGTACACATCCTTGTTTTATTCCTCATATGAATGCAGTTTTAGTATCCATATGCCAAATGTCTTAGTCATTAAGTTGCAATCAACAAGCATCATCCTTCTCCAAATGTTATCCATGTGTCTTAACACTTAAGACATATTCACACTTATGGATTTTATTCCAATGGGTGCTACCATCAAGGTCATACCTTATGGTTCACATGAATGTCATTTAGGATGTAATGGTCATAAACCATAACTCAAAATTTGGTTCCTCATATTCATCTAGATAGTTGACTCATTACATGAACAACTCATCACATAGATAATTGAGGTGTATCTGTCAAGGATATAAGAACTCACAACTCCTTGTGATTCTTAATGTCCTTTATTAGTGTGGGGTATTCTTTATTTAAGAAGAATTCAGTTATTTGATAATCATTCTCTAACTCCTTAGAGTATGACTCCCTTTTGATTTAGACATCACTATGCCTTAATCATGAGTTCACTATGATACACTATCATAATCACTCATAAGGATCTCAAACATTTGGTCCAAGTATTTCATTCATTGATTTCATCAAGAATTAACACTTTACCAAATTTGCACTTCATCTATGATAATCTTGAACACTTCAATATATTCATATTGGTATTTCTCTAAACACAATTTGAAGTATTAGCATTTGTTCCAATAGGTATGTAAATACATCACATGTATTATACCTAATAGGATAATCATTCTCCCACTACCATTAGTGAAGATTGATTAATCATGTTCAAGATATTCATGTCTCTTACTGGTTCTCTAACCAAAAGAGTCTAGATTTATCCATCACATGGAAATTAGAAATGAATTTCTCATGATTGATGCTAATTTGACTGTTTGAGTTATCAATAACTTTAGGTATCATTTTATCTTATACATACCATGTATCATAAGATAAACAAGGCATTACCACAAAGATCATATCTTTAAGATTGAAACATCAACTTTATTAATTGCCATCATTATCATACAATATGCAATAATAAAGTGTTTCTATCTATTGGAAATATATGAAATAGTAGTTCTCAACTCTATTTCGTGTCCTTTAGGATGAAATAAACTGAAAGATACTCCTATCTATGGCAGCAACACTTGCTCCAATGATGGGTACTTCTTTCTTGGTCCTTTCACAAAGGCCATCACTTCTTTGCGGATCTTGCATATCATATATGATAGATCCATATCTTGGTATCATATACCTCAGATAAAGAAGTGGTTCATTTCATGATACCTTAGGTGGAGATCTCCATCCTCTCCTTCATCTTCTTTGTTCTTCCAGATATGGAGGGTACTTCCCTCATACACCCTTTCCCATGTGCCTTTGAGGCTGAAGACGGCTTGGGTTGCTGGCTAGCATCAGAACACTTCTTAGCTTTGCCCTTGCCCTTACCCTTAAGACTTACCCTTCATTGATCATATCAAACATTAGGGTTTGTCCTTCTTCATAATTGCCTCTACTGTCCTCAACAAGTCCAACAACTTTGTCAACGTTTGTCAAAGTTGTCCTTGTCATAGTTCATCATGAACTGTATGATTCTCGCAACATTTACAGTATTATACCAATAACCAACTCTTGGCTCAGAGGGAATCCATCTTAGTCAGGTTTTCCACATACCCAATCACATTGAGTGTGTGAATACCTTACTGGATCTCCTTCTGTCATGACACACTAGGACAGTGTCTTGGAGACATCATATGTCTCATGTTGTCTCTGCAACTCATAGTTCAGAGAACACAAAATCAAGTATTCCTCATCAATGTCTTCCTCGGTATGCTTCCATAAGCATACTTTCAACCATTGATGCGGTGGGATTTAGTTCATCTGGTTCTGGTATAACAAGGACTTAGAGCTTTCACTCTACGATTGAGAACACTTCTCAATGTCCTAACCAGTCGTGGAATTATTCCCATTTAATTTGTTGGTCTCGATCGCAAATAAAGTGATTTGTTGATTAACCATTTATTTTAACAAAAGGAAATATATGCAATTTTAGTCCAAAACTCTTTTTGACTTGTTTGATTGATTTTAAAAGTTGACGATAAAATTAGGCCTTTAACTGATTATCGCTCCCACTATTTTACTTCAAATTGATAGCCCTCACCATCAATTCAGAAGATTACAATGTACAACCTTCTAGTGGGCAAGATCCTGAAATCCTCTAAGCCATGGACCAGCTAGGGATATCACCCACAACATAGATCTCTCAGGTAGGCAACTCTTGCCAATTGCATCATATGCAACTCTTGATAAGATGTCATATGTAACTCTTTTCCATGATCATCTCCATGCCTCAAGGTGCTAGATCCTATCTAGGTCACCTTGTTAAGTCTGACCCAAAGCAAACACGATGAATATGCACCCTGCTAGGGCATACCCACACATTCATCCTTCACGCTTCCACGAGATAGACGGTGCACCACGCTAGGGCGTGCCCACACTTGGTCGATCAAGCTTTTCATGTGTGTCACATTTGGAAGGCATCTAAAACTTAATATTTAATGAGGGATTTGATTTTTATATACATATACATATCCAATCACCACAATACATAGTATGTATCATATACATGCTATATCCCACAGAAAACATGCAAAACGATAAAAGCAATGATTATGGCCATCCTAATGTGATTCCTCGAGCCAAGAGGAATCACGGTCATCTAGGTCTACATTACATGCAACCTATACAAGATGAATTCTATGCCTTGCCATCAGAGTAGATCAACTCATCACATGAGTAGCCTGCTCGATCTCGCCCAGTCGTCTGGGTGCCACCAGCCGATCGGTTGGCTCCTCCAACCGATTGGTTCGCCTGGTCGTCGTGCATCTCATCATGGCCTCCACCCACTTGTCTCGCTCCTCGAACCGGTCATCAACTGATCGGCTCACGCCTTGAACCAATCATCTCGAACGTCAACCGATCAGTTCACTCCTTGAACCGATCGTCTCAGCTGTCATCAGGATGTCCGCCGTTCTTCGACATAATAAGAAATAAAATCTGTCCTAATTTTACATTGCTTAAAAGGGAAACCCTGAGTTACATTTGGGGGGGAGAAAACGTAGGAAAGAATCTCAAATTATTTCAAGTTACATCAGGAATAGGAGAGGGAAGATCGGTGCGCAAAACGAGATGTAACCAACCACATACAACCATACACATATAGGGTTTATTGGTCATAACCACGCTATACATTCACCACAAAACTCGTTTAAGGGCGACGCGTATCGAGTGCATTAATAATACATATCATATATGTAAATTGGGATTTGTGGATTTAGGATTGGACATGCATAAAGCCAATTTTATTCGCATTGCATGCAATAAATAAAGGCGACAAACCAAAATCGATCATATCGATATTCCTAAAATATAGAGCA
The DNA here is from genome assembly GCA_963693085.1 of Alisma plantago-aquatica. Classification (NCBI taxonomy): domain Eukaryota; kingdom Viridiplantae; phylum Streptophyta; class Magnoliopsida; order Alismatales; family Alismataceae; genus Alisma; species Alisma plantago-aquatica. The sequence goes on along the minus strand of OY856412.1, from coordinate 919,736,149 downwards.
GTTGACGTGGCTCTAATACCACTGTTGGGTTTTAGGGGAGGCAGAGAAGGCAGTGGAAACAAAAATTTTCTCCCCCAAACCCGGAACAAGGAAACACGTCAACGTCTATATAATAGGAAAGGATGGTTTTTGGAATCATACCTTGTCCCGAGGCTTGCTCGGCGACAATACCTCACGCCTTGCGCGGTCTTCACCTTTGGTCTTGGACGGTGTATGTGCAGCTCCTGGTCACACCGGGACTGACTCCTCCTCCTCTCTCCGGACTATCGGGGTTGACAGTTGTCCTCCTGAGCGGCAGAAACCTCACGCCTCTGAAGTAGTCCACACAGACCACCTGGAACTCCACACTCCTTGTCCCACAAGGAATTGGAAGGAGTCACACCCTCCTGTTGAAGTACTAGTCGCCAACACACTCTCCTGCCTCCAGTTGCAACTGCAGTTGTCTTTCCTTTGCTGCGCCTCCCTTTGCGGGTAGCACTTGCTCGGGCTCTCTCGGTTACCAAAACCAGAGAGAACGAAAACTTTGCAGAGCAACTTGTTGCACTGAGTTGTACTTTGAGAAGCCCCCAATACCCCTATATATAGGAGGGTCATGGGACAGGGTTCTCCATCCCGGGCAATATGGGACTAAAGCAGGAGTAGAAGGGTTCGAGATTTTCCACAAAACAACCAACTCGCAACCTAAACCGATCGTTTCACAACTGAAATGGTCAGTTGGGGATCTAAGCCGGTCGGTTGACACTCAACCGATCGGTTGGGACCCATGAGCCTGTCGGTTCACTTTCTGAACAGGTCGGTTTGTGGTCCTGACCAGTTCCCAATTGACTTTCCAACTTTTGTTTCTAATTGGTATCAAATACCAATCCTTGTTCCTATCAAATTGGGCAAGTGAAATGAAAGGAAAATTCTCACCAATCCGACTTTCCCAACATGGTCGGTTGCAACAGGTGAACCGATCATTTCAACACTTGAAGCAATCTTCACCCTGACTATGAGCCGATTGACTCACAACTTGAGCCGACCAGTTCACCAAGCTGAGCCGATCGATTCATCACATGAGCCGATCGGTTGGTAGTGCAGATTGTGTAGAATCAGTCAATTGCAATTTCAACCAATCTGATACTCTAATCAATCTGTCCAACACCTTGAACACTATGATTTTGAGCTATCAATCAATTGAGTGTTTAATTGAACTACTCAACTCCTTTAGTAATCAATCTAAACATTGTTTGTGGATAAAACTCCTCTTCCAGGTTAAATCCTATGTGTGACCCTGTAGGTCCATTTCACGTTGGCAGTGAAAGTCCATAACACTTATGACTTCACAAGCAAAGAGCGGTGCCTTGTCACACATCAGTGCTACCCAAGTGAAAGTAGAAAGTTGGAGAACAACTTTCAATCCTACAATCCGTGAATGGTGTTATAGTGAATGTATAATTCCTTTGTCGCTGATATCCCGAATGAACTCGAGGCATGGAACAGTCATCCTTTCAACGTTCATTCACTTTCTTGATCTCAGAGTAGATTGAATGAGATATGTATGACATCAATATCACATACGGATTCACACATGCGTGCACACGCCTATTTCAATCCTACTCATCAAGTGGCCTTGGATATCAAATTCCCTCAGGAGGGACAAATCCAATATCTATCACTCACCCCTCAAAAGCCCCATGTGTCAAAGCCACCCAATCATCACCTTTATAACAACCCATGTTTTAGGACTGCGTTTGATGATGTCAAAGTGTGCCCAACGACATGTGTTGAGTGTAGTGATTTCAGGTCAAAGAATCACACTCACCACCATCACTGTGAGTACTGACTGTGACTACCATGTCATGGTTCCATGTGTCAAACTCACGGTGGGTCTGTCCGGTACACTTGTTCTCTAACAAGTACCTATGTGTTTGTTTTGATATCTCTATATCATGACTAATGAGATTCTGTCATCAACCAACACCACAATCTAGTCTTGTGTGTCATTGTTGTCTATCCACCTTCCACAATGACATACGACTAGGGACATAATGAGAATGTACAAACTCTTAGCATCCGTATGATCTCATCGTTCAGGTCCTCAACCTGAAAGCATACGTCATTGAGTAGTGTCATTCTCTAGACATTCAATCTGTTCTATCACTATCTCATATGACTGAACCAGAAAGAATTGGAAGCTTGCCTTTGATGTTTATCAAATCAATCTTAATGTATCCCACCAATCATCCCATGATTGGCTCTCAGGGCATATACACCAACAATATAACATACTATTAGCTCCCATATTTGTTGATTATTTCCAGAGAAACTAAATCCTGGAGTGAGAAGGAGACTTAGGGTTTGGATGGAGAAAATGGCAAAGATGGAGATCTAGGGTTTTATCTTCCTAGAGTTGATGAAATCAAGTTAGTTGGTCATCGTTACATATTTTTCCATGGTGATTCTTCTCTCACATGTAAAGATTTTGTCCCTCCTATTATTTGATTCAAAATGACATTAAATCAAACTCTTTTATCACTCTTTGTCACCTATTATGCATCTCTAGGGTTTCTGAGTTGAGAGGAGGAAGAAATAGTTTCAATAGCTAGAATCTTGGTGGATTTCTATAAAATTTAGAGTTTGACCTACGTTTTTATGGTGCTTGTCCCCTTACGTGAGTGTTTCTCTTCCTATCAAGCTTTGTAAGCATATTGAATGTGTAATTATATTTGGCTAAATTAATCAGCATCATTGCTAGTATTTGTAAATAATTGTGTATTCAATTGGGATGGTTTTGGGGAAATAAATGGTACTGATTTAAATCCTTTTTCATTGATTAATATATGTCTAATTTGTGATCTATTGATTTAATTTATATGAATAATCACATGGATATATAATTATATTCTTTTTTCACAAATATTGCCCAGAACTAATTATTGAATGATATGCCTGGAAATTGAATTAAATGTATACAACCATACTTGAATTATATCAGAATGAATTACACAAGTGTGATGTTGAATCTTACTCAAATCAAACACGATATATGCATAAGGATCAGTAGAGGTGGTAATATTCCCTATTTAGGGTTTGTGTTGAGGGATTGAATAGAATGAGTCAATAAATCAATGTATACTTATGATTGATGAATGAAATATGTGGAAATGGAAACCAATGTTTCCATGTGTGTAAATATCCCTAATGAAACCTTATGCACCATTATGAGATACCTGAATAATATGATTCATATGATGAGTTAAACTAATATGCCTTCTCAAACCCAATAAATTTAGTACTAAGATGAGTATGATAGATAAAACAAACTCAAATATAATCCGATGAATGTGAAAAGATGCTCAATTGTACGCGTATTACTTCATTTGAAGGTGGTAAGCCTTAATAAGATTATTCAAGCCTAATGCATGTGTTTTAGCATATTATATAGAATATGAGGAAACCCTACATCAATGCTAGACTTTTATATGAGTCAATGAATGATGAATCAAGAGATGAATAAAAACTACAATGTAAGAAGAAGAAATTCTAATATGTGGTACCTCCTAAATTGAGAGTTTAATAAGGAATTGAAGGATCACCTTTATTTACTAAAATGTCATTATTAGTTAGACGAGATGGTACATGTATGTAGATGAAAAATAAAAAATATACAAGGGTGATATGAATTCTGATGATATGTAATGAATAAAATAATCATAAAACAAGTACAAGGAAGTATTTTATCTTTTTACTTTAAATATATATATATATCTGGCATGACCTAAAATGAATTGAATACACTAAAATTGGACTATAGAAGATTTCAACCAGAGAGAAACTTTATGCAATTAAATTTCGAATGATTGATTTTAAGAATAGTAGTGAACATGATATGAAAAATGTATGACTAATGATTATCACATGAAGTAAAAAGGAAGCAAATTCCTAACCCTATGATTATCAGCATGACTAATTCATAGTTGGATCAAACACCCTAACCCTACTACAATGATGTATGTGACAATAATGAATCATGTTCTAAAATGAGGAATCAAGGAGTGCACATAACTATAGTCTAGTTAAATTACAAGATGAAGCTCAGAAATGCAATTTGATCCATAAGAATTCACATTTGGATTGTAATTGTTTGGAGAAGCATGCATTCAAAGAAAGGTCTAGTCTGATGGATTTCAAATGAGATTACACATGTGATGGACAATAACCTTAATTGTAAATTGGTAAATAGTAAATGAGGAGTATTAAGTGTGTTGTGCACATTTATGCTTGAAATTTATTCATATCTATTGAATTAGAATGGAATAAGTATTTGTTGCATGATGAACTTTTTCTAAGTATGATGAATTACACAAGATGTCTATGACTATATTGTCAATAATTTTAATGTCTCTGTGAATATTTGATGAGAACTATGATATGAAATGAACTGATAAGAAATATGTTTAGATAGAATTAACATGCTTTGGTTACTTTTGAGAAATCTTGTTCATGGTAAGTGTTAGATAATGAGATGATGTCTCGAGCTGATAGCCCACTGATGATAACTTATATCAATGATATGAAAATGGTAAGAATAGTTTATTTTCTAAATTCTAGATTGTTGTGAATCTTATATTAATTATTGTCTATCTTGATAACCTAATGTGATTCATGTCGTTCTAGTTTCATAACAATATACACATATGATAAATTTTTCTTTGAATTCTTTTAAAGATGAGTAAAAGGGATTAATAATAAGTGAAATGTTGACACATCTAGTTTTTTTATCCTAAAAATCATGAGCTCCCTCAGGGTCCATACTGAGAAATGAAACAGATATCCTTGGAGTAATTAGAAATTATAGGTAGGCTTTCTGCAGTGTGCATTGAGACCTTAAATGTTAGACTACCAGGATTTAGGAGTGAGCCATCTAGTGTGATTCTAGCCGTTAATCCTTTTCTATGAAAGTCTATGTCCATGAGGAATAGAACCCGATGAAATTAAAAATATAAAACATCAAAATATGAAAAATGTTGTGATATGTGATACACTTCTCTTTTGATTTCTATCTCATTTACCAAAGATGAGGATGAGAGCCTCTTAGGAAACCCTATAGTGGACCAAGGTTTGTTGTTTGTATATTAGGGTGTATGACTAAACCCTAAGATGATGATGTTGAGTCACTGACATGAGAATTAGAAATGAGGACTTGTACTTGGTGAGGTACAAGCCAAGTAGTTTCGGAGCAAGTAAATAAAAGATGATAAGCTGCGTAGAATAAGAGTTGATCTTTGTTGGACTACTTTTAATGCTATTTGTAGAACCTATGTTGTTGTTTATAATTCTTGTTGTGGACAATAATCATTCTTCTATAAATATAATCGATTTCCATATCATTATACATCTGGTTTAGAATTTGATCTTAAATGTTGATGTGTGGTTGATGTTGGTATTCAATATCCATTATGAATATGATTTAGATTTATTTGTCATTTAAATGTCTTGTTTGGTAAACATGTTTTATATGCACTTCATCTTCATGACTGCATGATGTGTTCCTGGTCCAGCTGGTGGAGTGTCACCAATGATTTTATTGTAATGTATTGATTCTAAATGTTAGATTTTGACTTGTCACTCCCACTAATGGATTGTCGTGATGAATTAAGTAGAATCTAGTGATTTGTTCACCAAACATGTTCTAAAATATGTTTTAAAGTTGGATTTGGTCCAAGTGATTACCTTTTTTGATTGATTAGATTATTTATGTAAACTGTATTTAACTAGATGCTAGAACTATTTGCTAGACTTTTCAATATCTACAAGTTTATTTTAAGTTCAAGAGCACTTATATCGAATATTTAAGCACTTGTATGGCACTTAAAAAATTCATCACATGCACTTTTATCGACCGAGTTTAACTCACATGAAACTCAACTGACAACATTATGTCGGTCTTGGTAACTGCCAGGGTCGGCCAGGTTTCCCTAGGATAAACTCAACTGACACCCCTGCACAAGAAAATCAATTTTAAGTCGTTGGTTGAGTTTCATCTAGGATAAACTCGAACGACAACTCAAAATTTATTTGTCACATAATGTCATTGGTTGACTTACCTTTATTGAAACTTGACCAAAAACATTGTATGTAATATGCAAAAAAAGTGTTTCTAACCGTTGTAATATTAGAAAACTCAAAAATATATCGATTGCAACACCCCAAATGGCTAGAATTCAATCCTAAGTGCATCTACAAGCTAGTAGGCATACTCAACTATAAATAGGACCCATTGGGATTCACCCCATAGTTAGACAATAACTATGAAGGTCCCTATATTAGAGCTGAGTGCCTCTAAGAGACTTCTTCCACTCTCAAGCTTAATCACTTTCTACATCCATTAGAATGAGTAGGATATTTGTAAGAGCCAATCCTACATGTATGTCTTATAAGACTATCACTTCCTCCACCTCTAAATCTCTCTTTCTACCATGAATATGAATGTTCTCTCTATTAGATAAGAGAGGTGAAGAAGAAGAAGAAGAAGGTAAGGAATCCCTTGGTGAAATCTTCTCCTTGGCGAAGGTGAAGTCAAAAGAGGAAGATCCAAGTCATTAGTGGGTAAATCCTTAAGGGCAGTAGATGCATTACAAAAGTGGGTAAGTCCTTGAAGAACGTCGAAGACTCATTGCAAAAGTGGGTAAGTCCTTGAAGAACACTGAAGACTCATTGCAAAAGTGGGGAAGTCCTTGGTAAGGTAGAAGACTCGTGGTCAATGTTAGGTAAATTCTTTGTAGGGTTATTGTCTCCCTTGTCCTAAAAGGGCAGGCTAGGTAGCCTTGTCCTAGAAAAAGAATGTCTTATGTTGTAGCTCTTATAATGGAATATAAGGAGTGAGACATGTTTTAAAAATCCTAAAGTTTGGCCTCTCTAGATAGTGGATGTACATCTCTTATGTTGGAATTTGGAATCATTATACATATATTGTGTTACTTGTGCTGGTTCAATCTCTCTCCATTGATATGAATGTTTTAATCACACTCAAAGTTATTACTTGCAATATTACCTTAGAAATATATTGAAGGTATAATGAATTAGGTTTAAGTGTTTTTAGCTCTATTCACCCCCCTCTAGATCCCATCATTGATCCAACAATTGGCATCAGACATGGTCATCTCCAAAAAATACTTCCACAAGTAGGAGAAGATGGGAAACTATCAAGAGGGAATATACTCCTTTAAAGAGAGAAAGATGATGCACATTGTTGTATACACAACAATCACTAGAAAAAGTCCTAGAGTTTAACCTTCTAACCCGGTTGTCAACTTGTTGCTTGCAAAAAGTCAAATTAGTATATATAGGTATCGATCTAAGGGACAACAAAAAATAAAACTTGAGATCCAAATTCAATCACAAGAACAAGAAATACATTTTGATGAGAATGTTATTTAAAACTAAGAACAAAAATAAAAGTGTTGAAATAAAGTTCAATTAACCAAGAAATAAAGATCCAGGGGTCCAGAAGATCACCACCAAAACCACATTCCTATTCAACTAATCAAATTATAAACTCCACAGATCAAATTAGGACCTTGTGGTTACATGTCCTTACAGAAAAACTCACAAGGGTCAGACTTCCCATGAACCCATTGGTCTCGGCGTTCACGGATCATTGCCCAACCGCCCAACATGCCATTATCTACGGTCATATCAAAAAGCACGTAAATTCAAACTGACATTCAAACCCAAGGCTCAGATGGTCACATCACTAAGAATTATAAAGAGAATAAGATTACAAGATGAGAATCACATTAAGGGACTATTGTTTCATTCTTACAGAAATCTACAGACATATCACTCCATAAGAATATATCAAATCATTCAAATAACCACACATAAATAGAGAGAAGACATTTTTCCAATGGCGCAATATAACTGATTATATTGAATAGAATCGGGTTAAGGGGTACTCCCATGCCTTGGAGATATTTACTCAGACATAATGAGACTATTTAAATTAAAATGAGATCCAACATTGTACAAGATGTGGTCTACAACTAAAAATTGGATGAAATGGAATGAAGAATGGAATGTTTTTACAAGTGGAGAGTCCCTAATTTTATAGGAGGGGAGGGGGTATTTTGCCCTCAAAAGAGGGGGAAAAAGAGAGGAAGACTGATTTTTTAATTTTTTGGATCTGGTCAAATAGAAAGTTGGCAGTCTTTAATTATCTTGACCATGTAACTCTCTTCAATCCATAATGTCACAACAGAGATTTCGGACGTATTTATCTCACATAAAAAGGCAAAAAAGTGGATAAATAATAGGATTTTCTGTTATAAAATAAAATTCCCTTTCCATTGAATACTTGTACACTCAATTTGGAGTTTGAACGCAAAAGTTATGTCACTTTTGGTGACAGGTATACATGAATTTCAGGACTGTTGTAATTTGTGTAATTTTCTAACAAAACCCAAGAAAATATAATTAAAACTCCAATTAAAGAGAAAAATAAAAAATACCACAATTAATTATGAAACTAAGAGAATAAATAATAAAACAATCCTAAACAAATATCAAAAATATGTAAATATAAAGGATAACATTTATCAAAATACCCCAGACTTGAATCCTCGTTTGTCCTTAAACAAATAAAACACAAATTATTCCAATTTATACTAACAACATGTCTATCCTCACCCTTGTAACATAACTTTATTCCTTACCTCTAAATTTGGGTAAGAAACCCAATTTCCTAAAACCACAAAACACAAAATCCTATATTCCCTATTGAAAACAAATATCATATCTTGTTTCTAAATCAAAATTTTGTAGAAAAACATGCTTCATCTTACTTTTTCTTTGACACTCTTGTTTTATTATTGTATTTTTTTAAATGTGAGTTATTTCACGAGAACAAGATGAAATTGGGGGTGTGAAAACAAAGAAGGAAGTGATGATTTTTTGTGTGGATCCCTCCTCTATTCGACTCGGGATTTAAATGTGTGGAGTTGTGGCTACATTGGTCACAATTTTTTTCATGTGTACTTTTGGCATCTTTTGATGGTATGCCCCTTATGGGAAGCATGCCACCCCAGACTTGATTTTTGTCCAGTGGTGATTCTTTGCTTCTCTTTTTTTTAGAAAGAAAATAAGGGGGAAACAAAAGGTGTCCTTGTGCTTATAACTTCACACATTTATTTTCTGTTTTTTTTTGCTTTATCATTTTTGAAAGTGTCATTACATTAGAAAGAACATTCATGTCAATAACATTATATAAGATTTGTATCAAGTTGATCCACAATTTAAAAATAGAGAAAATTTGTATTTAGTTTTGATTGATTCCATATGACTTGCCAACTTTTCCAATGAGTGATGCTATTTTGGGGTCCTTAGTGACATGGTGGTTTCAGAGATGGCAATTTGTAACATTTTTTGCAAAATATTTACTAAATTAAAAGGGGTACGATGATAAACATCTATTCATATTGACCGACTAGATAAAGGTCATTTTGCAATAAAAGAAATAAAAACATGGCCGACTAGATAATGGCCATGAACAAAACAACTATATACAAAAAAAATAAAAGGTAGAAATAATGCAAGAATAAAAAAGATAAGGGGGGTGGAACATAAACATGCCACCCACATCCACTCTAGACTTATATTTTTTCTCGTCCCAAGTAAAAGCCAAACCCGAGATGAAGGGAAGAAAATTGTTAGGTTCACCAGGAGGTCCTGGTAGCTAAAAAAATATCCAGCTGAAGGGGATGTGTATGAGTATTGGGACCTTTATCAGATGAGCTTCATAGTGTACTCGATGATAGGGAAGTCATACAAGCTCAATGGGGTGTTCATATTTTCTTTCACCTCGCATTCCCTCCAATAAGATCCACAAATCTTCCTTCGATAGCAAGGGAAGTATTGAAGATGGATGTGGATTGGGAGAGGTTGGTGGGTACCCGACCAGTAATGACTCTAGAGCAGGATGTACAAAGTCAGGTGGATGATCTGGCTCAAGTTTTCCACCATCATAATGACCTGCATATGAGAGAATTGATGCTAATACAAAAGATTTCAAATTATTTACAAAAGTGTTTTGCTTCTCCTAAAAAATAATGTCATCAACATTGGGTTTGGTAAGTTTCATTGTTGATATAACATATGGCTCTAATTATTTTGTACAAGGGTCACCAAGGATTCAGGAGGGATGAGGACATCTTCCTTACAAACAATAGAAAGAGATGTATGGGCTTCTTCCAAGGGTGTATGCCCTTCTAAGTCAACCTTATGTAGAAGGAGAATTGGTTGTGTCAAAATGGGAGGAATTGTTTTGTCAAAGGGGTTTGGATGCTCATTATCCAAAATAGACTCAAAAAAGGAATTTGGTCTCTGATATCAATTGTTTATATTAAGGATGGGAGGAGTTGTTGGATCTTCAGAATGACTCTCCTGTTTCGACATTTCATATTCAAGTAATAGAGTCTCAAAAGGAAAAGGTAGGAATACCAACGTTCTCATCACAGGAAAAATATGGCTCCATGGTTTGCGCTATTTCTTTAGGATCTGACATATATAACACAAAAATAGGATCGTCATCATCAGGAAGAACCATCTTGGGTTGCTCAAGCTCTATAGGGGGAGTCTGTGATTGATCCTCTAGTAAGGTAGCTAACATGGCTTGACTGGATTCAAGTTTCACTTGTCCTTCTGCTGCCATCTTTTCTAGGGCCTTAAGTCTCTCTTCCATTTCAAGATTAAATTGTGTTTCACCATAGGATTTATACACCCTAAAATTTTGGCCATCCTCACCACACTCCCCATAGTGTCCTTGGCCATAGTACCCCTCATATTATTTTGGGTGGCATTGCTCCTCATCATAATCTCCAGAAGATGGTGGATTGTAATTTCCATTGCATCCATCTTGGTAGGATGATTCAATATTACAAGGTGTCACCAAATCATGAAGAAATATATTTGAACAATCTATATTTTGGGTTTGGGCTTCCAGTAGGGTGGTTAAGAAGGCTTGTCTGGTTACTAGTTTTGGATCTCCTTCTACTGCTATCTTCTCTAGGGCCCTAAGTCTCTCTTCTTGTTGAGGATTATATTGGGTTTCATAAACATGTTCATAACCCCAAGGTTTTGTTGGTTACACCCCACAAAATTTTGTTGATCATACCCCCCATTAGAATATGGATAACAAGGTTCGCCATAACGGTTCTCAGAAAAATGTCGATTCATATTGTACCCATTAGGATGAAAGGGCTCGCAATTAAAAGGGGTGCTATCATAAGCATGGGGTAGAGTCAGGCAGGAAAGAGATGCATGGTGGTAAAGACCACAATAATAACATTATGGGGGATAATTGGGATGCCCACTCCATTTCAAAAGAAAAGTTCTTGAAAGATATGTCAATCAACGAATGATAGAATAAAGATTAGAAGATAAGAGGTTAGTCAAAAATTACAAAGAGAACTAAAAATTATAAATCTAAGAAATTATGGAATAAACTAAAATTACAAAAAAAAGTAACTAGAAAACAATACTGCTGGAATGGAAACTCAGCAGAAAGAGAAGATACACTTCCAGAATTGTGCTCGAAAGGCAAAAAGAAATTAAAAAAATCTAAGAAAGAAATGATAGAACAAGGTAAAAGTTATTGAATATGATAAAAAATTATGAAACAAAAATAAATTATGGAACAAGATTAAAAATTACAAAAAAAAACCTAGAAAGCAATACTGCCAGAATGGAAACTCGGCAGAACAGAAGATACACTACCGAAATGTTATTCGGTAGGCAAATTTTTTTTATAAAAATCTAACAAAAGAAATTATGAAACAGAAGATATAGAACAAGACTAAAGTTATACAAGTTAGATAAATATGAACAAAATCATACAAGATATACAAGTAACCAGATCTAAAAAACAATAGTGTCATCCCCGACAACGGCGCCAAGTTGATGTGTGCCATTATACATGCAACAATCACTAGGAAAAGTCCTAGAGTTTAACCTTTTAACCCAGTTGTCAACTTATTGCGAATAACAAGTCAACTTAGTATAGATAGGTATCGATCCAAGGGATGACGGAAAAGAAAAGTCGAGATCCAAATCCGATCACAAGAACAAGAAATAAATTTTAATGAGAAGGTTGTTTAAAACTAAGAACAAAAATAAAAGTGTTGAAATAAATTTCAATTAACCAAGAAATAAAGATCCAAGGGTCTGAAAGATCACCACCAAAACCACATTCCTATGGAACTAATCAAATTCTAAACTCCAAGGATCAAATTAAGACCTTTTAGTTACATGTCATTACAGACAAACTCACAAGGGTCGGACTTCCCGTGAACCTGTTGGTCTCTCGACGTTCATGGATCATTGCCCAACCATCCAACATGCCATTATCTAGGGTCATATCAAAAAGCATGTGAATTCAAACTTACATTCAAACCCAAGGCTCAGGTGATCGCATCTCCAAGGATTATAATGAGAATAAAATTACAAGATGAAAAGATGATAATCGCAATTAAAGGACTATTATTTCGTTCTTATAGAGATCCATAGTCATATCACTCTATAAGAATATATATCAGATCATCCAAATAACCACACATAAATAGAGAAAAGACATTTTCCCGATGGAACAATATAACTGATTATATTGAATAGAACCAGGATAAGGGGCTACTCCTATGCCCCAACGAGATTTACTCAGACATAACAAGACTAGAAGAAATGTAAATAAAAGTGAGATCCAACATTGTACAAGATGTGGTGTACAACTAAAAACTGGATGAAATGAAATGAAGAATTGTTACGACCCTGCCTCCCGATAACCCCCAATTAAGGGAGACCAAAAGGTCAGAGACGTTAACCAATAAGCCAGATCAAAATTCGACAAATAATCATTAACAATTATTAAATTCTACCAACTATACTAAAATATGGAGGAAAAAAAACTTTTTCATACCTTTTTGAAAATTTGGATCTCTAAACTTCTATCCACTTAAGGATTCTACTCTAACTAATCCTCCTTGTATTTTACTTCATGTATTTCACAATATGACGATGTACTGTTTGTTCTTTTGGCTTGAACCTAAAACACCGACAAACAAAACGTCGGTCAGCCAAAGCTGGTATGTGGGGGAAACAATAAATGTACAACTATGATAACAACGTAATCATTCAATTAATCATTTAACAACCAATATTACGTTTTAAGCCATACTACTCAATCCTTACCTATCCCCCAACTCTGTGTTGTCCCTACAGTGGACTTGCATACTACCTCTCTTTAGGTAGATTCTTACCCCCATGGTCCTACCTTACAGGTAGCCAATACATAGGGTAATAGAGTCGCATGGCACTACCCGAAGGTAGCCCAATATCTAACTCAATGTGACTTGATGGACCTACCCCATTGGTAGCCATGTACTAAGTCATCCAATGACCCGATGGTCCTACCCCATAGGTATCCATGTACTAGGTCAACTATTAAGCCACAGAGGGGACCAGGATCTGAGCTAGTAGGCACATATCTTATGTGATAGTCATATCCTCATTATAGTTTGCATGAATTAAAATCATTCAACAATTAATTCAAGACATTGATGAAAACTTCAGTAAATCTCAGAAAACTAACATGAGATATTCATAAGCGCAACCACATACCTGATTTGATGATTTCACAAGAATTAAGTAAATCCAACCAAGAACGCAATCCAAGCAAGCAATTCAATCATCACATAATTCCTGAAAAGAATATGCACTCTATTTATTACACACTTTATCAAGGATCTACTTTATTGACTTGTATTCACTTTCTAGGGTTTTTGTATCCATTTTAGGGCTTCATTAATCTTAATTAGGGTTTCTTAGATCCATTCCTCAAATGTTATCCCTTTTAGGTCAACAAACCCTAAAATACTCTTTTCCATTTATATGAACCTTAATTGCTCAACTATCCATTTTAATAGTCTTTTATACCCAAATTGACTTAGGATCATCATATCCCTATTTATTCATGGATTTGAACAATTAAACCAATTAAAAGACATATTCTCCTAAATTAGGGTTTTCAAGCTCATTAATGCATAATCATGCATGAAACCCTAAATTAAGCCAATTATATTAAAATATCATCTTTTTAGATCCTATTTTCACTTTTATTAACAACAATAGGTTAATATCAGCTTGAATTATCCAAATAACGTCATTAAGTCCATCTATCATCAAATCTAAGGGTTTTTCTTTAATTAAATCATTAAATATGATAATTTACACTAATTGTCGAATAGAAAGAGGAATTAGCTTCTAACTATATTTTTATTGGATTCCTTGCATTTTCCTGATCAAAATTCATATATTACTTGTCCTAATCGGAGTTACCAAAAACCATTAATAATATATCATATTATCTTCTTATTTTGCAATTTTGGTATTTTCTCTTTCCTCTTTCTTCATTGGGACTCCTTGGAACTCAAATAATTCATAATTCCTTTTTAAGAAATACATTATCCTTCTAAATGCATCAATATGCATTATTTCACATTATATTGTTTATTTCTAATTAAAATATTTCCTTTTTGAGGATTTCCCTTTATTTCTCTTTTATTTTCCTCATTGGTATTCCTTTAATCATTAGGAATCCTTGGGATACGAAATTCTACAAAGGATAACTCAATTGTACCTCTTTTTACTTATTTTCCACATTTTAACATTATTTTCAATTTCTTTCTTATTAAAGAAATACTTAATTGATCTTTTCTTTTCTTATTGCACTCTTTATGCAACTTTGGACTCCTTGGAACCCAAGGAACCCAAGAGGTACGAAATACTCTTTGGATTTGCCTTCTAGAGGTTTCCACATTTTTCTTTTCTCAAATATTCAATTATTCATTTACTAATTGAATTTCCTTGTTATTTGGGCCCAATAGTCAATAAAGTCCACAACACAGACATCAAGGCTATTGTAAACACAATCCATGTATTCAAAACAAATAATACCATTCGTTGTTCAATTATCTTTAATACGATAAATTATATTTCTCACCAGATGAACCCAAAAATTGGGGTTGTAACATCCTTCCCCTCTTATAGGAATTTTGTCCTCAAAATTCTATCAAGCAAACAAACAATTCAGAATAAGACTTTTCCATGTCCATCATTGGCCCCTATGTGGCTTTACCATACTCATGGCGTCTCCAAAGAACCTTTATCATCACATATTATTTTCTATGAGTTCTTTCATCCTGGCGTCTATAAACTGCACAGGTGGACTCAGGCCATTTCAGCCTCCCTTGGGGCTCACTAGGTTCATTGCTCAGCACATGGTCGGGGCACCTCACATAGTGCTCTAAATTGGACACATGGAACTCATCAAACATTACTTTATCCTGAGGGGTAAGGTCAATCTTAACCTTCTCCACCAAACCATGTCAAAAGAACCCATGCATCAGGGACTCAGCTCTCTTAGCTATAACTTAGAGGTGTCGGATTTTCATGTCACATCTTCTCCCACAGTGAATTGCATGTCAGTCTACTTTGCATATGCTCATGACTCTTTTCATCTCTAGGCTCCTTTCAACCATTACATGATCAAAGCGACTTCATCTACACACACATTGTGGTCCTTTTCTAACCATCCCGTGGTTCTTTCACCAACATCACCTTACTAAAGTGGTGAACGACACAACCTCTCTTACAGAGCTTCTTTAAATCCCGATACTAGCTATGGTGGTTATCCTCACATCTCTCATAGGACAAGAACTGTCTCTAGCTATCACCCTAAATGAGCACATATGCTCTCATCAAACCCTTTAGTCTGGATCATACTGACCATTAGTTAAGGGTGATGAACTATACTAACATCGAGTCCTTCATGTACCTACTTCCCCCTTATGGCAGTGAACCTTTAGGATATACTCAAGGAATTTTGAACTTGATTCATGGTGTAGTTGAACCATCCCTCTCATATGTAGTTCAACCCAATCTGTCTCTTGACAGAACTCTCTTCTTTCTCATGTCATCTAGGTAAGGCGATCTACCATAACCCATATTGCATATTGACCTTCCTTGGTTTGGGGGAGACTTATCACCACATCCATAATGATGAACTCCCATTCCCACTCGGGAACTCTTTATCCTCTATATCAATGCACTGGGTTACCGATGTTCATCCTTTACCTTCTGTCATGCATGGCAACATACCCCATGCAACTTCATCTTAGGCATCCAAAGTACTACTATCACTTATTATCTTCATAGTACGGTGTATGGTGATCTTAAAATCATGATTTACTGTATGTCATTAATCTTCAAGATCACTACCTCAACAACCCTAAACAATTCTATCAGGGTTTCATCACCTTCTTTTCCAAAGAAGTGCATCTGAGGTTCTACCACCATCCTTTTATTGAATCAAGGACTAGACTGGCTAACCAAACAACAATTAACTTGTTCAACAGATCTCATTACATCGGAGTATTAGCCAAAAATATCTCCTTTCCAAACTTAGGGTTAGCCTAACAACCTCTTCTAGCTTCTAGCCAAACTAGTCAGATACATCTCAACCAGAACATCCATTACCACCTCACATCCTTAGGTATTAGGTAACATTGAAGACATACACTCCCATGTTTTTCACTTATCATCTCAAACTCAAATTCTAAGTCTATCTTTATTGAGAACACTTTGAGCTCATCTCCTTGGTGATCAAACTCAATCTTGTATGACTCATATCTCATGATAAAAACATCCTCATAAGGTGATTACCGTAGTACTCTTACTATTTGTAAACCATTTATGTATTATTTACTCCACAAGGATAGGTTATCATCTCTGTCCTCTTACCTCATAGCAACGTTCCAACTCATATCCATCTTTTAACCTTGGTGTATGGCATGCGTACTGTCCTATCTCTCACTCCCATAACAAGAGGAAATAAGCATTTGGCGGCCGTCCAAATACAAAGTTCTACCTGTTCCACGAGTAGAGATGGTACATCCCACATTGCTAGTACACCTTCCAATCTAAGATGAAACACGTAACTTATGTCTCTACATCACAACCATCTCGATATCAAAGTTACCTCCATGGAAAACTAGTCTTGAACCTACTGAGGTTTACACACAACCCTTGGTCATCTCCTCTAGGTCTATAGGGTGTCGGCTCTTTTGGGGTCATCCCTCTTCCCTCATGCATCAAGAGAGTGCCCTACTCATCTGCCCTTTGGGTCACATGAGTTCATGAAGGTGATCAATCTCCTAACCCATGGCCCTCAGACAATGATAGATGTTACCTCCCGACCCTATGGTCTTGTGCAACTGGGGAATTAGGCAACTCCTACTTCCATCGGTCTTATCCCTACTTGACCCTAGGATAGACTTAGGATTCTCCATTTATAGTACATGTCCAACTTAGAACCTTGCCCAAGCCTTCATCATCTCTCTTTGTATACATGGGCTGACATCCATCATTTCATAGGGGTCATGGTGACCTGCCTACCTTGGTCAGGCCCCTTACCGGTTACCTCCATGGTAACACATCCACATGCACTTAGAGATGGATATCTATGTGTCTATAGGTTCATTCTCATACCATGTACCTTTCACTTAGCTTCTCAAGATCCTATGAGACCTCTCTAGGTTTGCTTAAAACCTACAAAACTGGTATACACCCTACCAAAGGGTCCCTCTCCCAGGATGGGAGGAAAACTATCTCTTGAAAACAAGGTCACAAAATCTCTTAGGTATAGGGTTTACATCCACATTAACCTACTTAACCCTAGAAAGCTATTAAGGAACAAGCAGATCACCTACTGAACCATGCTAGGTCATACTTATCCTCTTTCCTCCATGCTGGATCAAGATCATACCTTCCTTTATCATCATCCTAGCTGTGAGGGGTCCATCAAACATACCTTAAACTTAAGGGGCTTCCCTTTTTCCCCTATACATGAGGAGTACCATGCTCAAAACTATAGAAACTTAGTTCTCATCATGAGCATTAGGTACACTGCTTCCCCTCTTAGGCCTAGGAACCCTAGGTTTACCTTTGGGTGTCCAACTGCATGCTCAAACTCTTAACCACAAATCAAGCATGCAAAAGGCATGACATGCACTTCCTGTCATCCTTCAACTCGAGCAACACTTAGAGTTGGGTCCTCCTCAAGGACAACCAACAAGGTACAAGGCCTCATAACCTGTTACTAATCCTCTCCAGGGTATAAATCTTCCTTTCTCAGAAGGTAAACTCTTATACCATAGGCTCATAAGTGCCAGAAACCTCATCCTCTCTCTAGGGTTTGGTTCCTCCCATGACAACCAAGACATCATCAACCTCTAGGGATCAAGCATGTGACGACCACTATCATCCACTTAGGTCGCATCATCCTCAACTCCTGACTTCTCCTCGTATCCCAGAGTCTAGGATTCCAACCTTCTTGTTGGGTTTCCTGATCTCTCTCTAGAGCTAACCCTACAACTAACCTCACCATTAGAGGTCCTCTCTTCGTGAAGGGTCAACCTCAAAAGAATTCCCCTACCTGGATGAAGCCTATGTTCAACTCATGTTCGCTCAAGGTTATCTATAGCCCCTTAGGCTTATCACATAATCTATCCATCAAACTCTCCCGGCCAGGGTTTCAACCTATAGCTCACACTACTGATACATTCTGGGTGCCTATTATGCCCATATAAGCTCATGGGGTTTCCATAGGTTCTTCTCTAACCTCATCAATGAAGGAGATATCCTTCACTCCAACATGCACGACCCTTCCCAGGGTTGGGTCACCAGAGGCACTAGGTCATCCAACCTCTCATAGCTCATACATCATCAAAGACATGTTCATCCAAACACTTGGCCTAACTCATCTTGCCATCTCTCTCTCTAACCTTCACTTAGGGTTAGGGTTAACATCATCCTCAGAGCATGTGCCAGGTCTCTACTTGCAATGGAGATTTCTATCTCCAAGATTAACTCTCTTTCTTATCCTCATGATAAGAAGGTCTAGCGTCAAGTCTCTCCTGAGGGCATGACAACTTATGTCATACGACCTAATCATGTATCTATTCTTTAGTTTGTGCTAAATCTATTAAGCTTATGTCCATGACATCTTATTTACATGCTTTTCCTTTAATTTGGTGGAGGATCCCTTAAACCTTATCAACCTTACCCATACCTCAAGAGGGTAAGGAGGAGAGAGAAAACCCTAATCCTTAAGGTCCTTAATAGAATTTGTGATGAGAAGGGATGAATAAGATGTGAAAGTCCTAAAGGTATCTTATTTCGATTCATACCCTAAGACTTTGGCCAGGCAATCACACGGATCCGAGAGTCCTCGTATTCCGACTAGCGGTGCGGAGGAAAATATTGCCAGCCCCCAGCGTGATCCTTTTCTAGACACCTATGTCTTTCGGATAATCCTCTAATAACTCCCTTGGGTTCTATGGAGTTTGTAAAATTTAATAATTATTAATGGTTAAGTGAGGAACCTATGCTCTGATACCAAATGTTATGACCCCGCCTCCCGGTAACCCCCAATTAAGGGAGATTGAAAGGTCAGAGCTGTTAACCAATAACCCGGATCAAAGGTTCGACAAATACTCATTAACAATTATTAAATTCTACCAACTATACTGAAATATGGAGGAAAACTAAAAACTTTGCATACTTTTTTGAAAACTTGGATCTCTAAACTTCTACGCACTTAAGGATTCTACTCTAACTAATCCTCCTTGTATTTTACTTCATGTATTTCACAATATGACAATTTACTATTTGTTCTTTTGGCTTGAACCTAAAACGTCGACAAACAAAATGTCGGTCAGCCGAAGCTGGTATGTGGGGGAAACAATAAACGTACAACTATGATAACAACATAATCATTCAATTAATCATTTAACAACCAAGATTACGTTTTAAGCCATACTACTCAATCCTTACCTATCCCCCAACTCTGTGTTGTCCCTGCAATGGACTTGCATACTGCCTCTCTTTAGGTAGATTCTTACCCCCATGGTCCTACCTTACAGGTAGCCAATACATAGGGTAATAGAGTCGCATGGCACTACCCGAAGGTAGCCCAATATCTAACTCAATGTGACTTGATGGACCTACCCCATTGGTAGCCATGTACTAAGTCATCCAATGACCTGATGGTCCTACCCCATAGGTAGCCATGTACTAGGTCAACTATTAAGCCACAGAGGGGACCAAGATATGAGCTAGTAGGCACATATCTTATGTGATAGTCATATCCTCATTATAGTTTGCATGAATTAAAATCATTCAACAATTAATTCAAGACATCGATGAAAACTTCGATAAACCTCAGAAAACTAACACGAGATATTCATAAGCGTAACCACATACCTGATTTGATGATTTCACAAGCATTAAGTAAATCCAACCAAGAACGCAATCCAAGCAAGCAATTCAATCATCACATAAATCTTGAAAAGAATATGCACTCTATTTATTACACACTTTATCAAGAATCTACTTTATTGACTTGGATTCACTTTCTAGGGTTTTTGTATCCATTTTAGAGTTTCATTAATCTTCATTAGGGTTTATTAGATCCATTCCTCAAACTTTATCCCTTTTAGGTCAACAAACCCTAAAATACTCTTTTCCATTTATATAAACCTTAATTGCTCAACTATCCATTTTAATAGTCTTTTATACCCAAATTGACTTAGGATCATCATATCCCTATTTATTCATGGATTTGAACAATTAAACCAATTAAAAGACATATTCTCCTAAATTAGGGTTTTCAAGCTCATTAATGCATAATCATGCACGAAACCCTAAATTAAGCCAATTATATTAAAAGATCATCTTTTTAGATCCTATTTTCACTTTTATTAACAACATGTTAATATCAGCTTGAATTATCCAAATAACGTCATTAAGTCCATCTATCATCAAATCTAAGGGTTTTTCTTTAATTAAATCATTAAAGATGATAATTTACACTACTTTTTGAATATAAAGAGGAATTAGCTTCTAACTATATTTTTATTGGATTCCTTGCATTTTCCTGATCAAAATTCATATATTACTTGTCCTAATCGGAGTTACCAAAAACCAGTAATAATATATCATATTATCTTCTTATTTTGCAATTTTGGTATTTTCTCTTTCCTCTTTCTTCATTGGGACTCGTTGGAACTCAAATAATTTGTAATTCCTTTTTAAGAAATACATTATCCTTCTAAATGCATCAATATGCATTATTTCACATTATCTTGTTTATTTCTTATTAAAATATTTCCTTTTTGAGGATTTCCCTTTATTTCTCTTTTATTTTCCTCATTGGTATTCCTTTAATCATTAGGAATCCTTGGGATACGAAATTCCATAAAGGATAACTCAATTATACATCTTTTTACTTATTTTACACATTTTAACATTGTTTTCAATTTCTTTCTTATTAAAGAAATACTTAATTGATCTTTTCTTTTCTTATTGCACTCTTTATGCAACTTTGGACTCCTTAGAACCCAAGGAACCCAAGAGGCATGAAATCCTCTTTGGATTTTCCTTCTAGAGGTTTCCACATTTTTCTTTTCTCAAATATTCAATTATTCATTTACTAATTGAATTTCCTTGTTATTTGGGCCCAATAGTCAAGAAAGTCCACAACACAGACATCAAGGCTATTGTAAACAAAATCCATGTATTCAAAACAAATTGTACCATTCTTTGTTCAATTATATTTAATACGAGAAATTATATTTCTCACCAGATGAACCCAAAAATTGGGGTTGTAATAAGAATGGAATGCTTTTACTAGTGGAGAGTCCCTCATTTTATAGGAGGGGGAGGGGGTAGGATACCCTCAAAAGAGGGGTAAAAAGAGAGGGAGACCGATTTTTTTTATTTTTTGGATCTGGTCAAATAGAAAGTTGATAGTCTTTAATTATCTTGACCATGTAACTTTCTTCAATCCATAATGTCACAGCATAGATTCCTGACGTATTTATCTCCCATAAAAAGTACAAATGTGGTATAAATAATAGGATTTTCTATTATAAAATAAAATTTCCTTTAAATTGAATACTTGTACACTCAATTTGGAGTTTGAACGCAAAAGGTATGTCACTTTTGGTGACGTGTATACATGAATTTCAGGACTGCAGCAATTTATGTAATTTTCTTACAAAACCCAAGAAAATATAATTAAAACCCCAATTAAAGAGAAAAATATAAAATAACACAATTAATTATGAAACTAAGAGAATAAATAACAAAACAATCCTAAACAAATATCAAAAATATGTAACTATAAAGGATAAATACACATTTATCAAAAGATAAGGGAAGGAAAGAAAATGAAGAAGGAGGACAATAAAGAAAGAGATCACAATGACTCCTTCAACCAAAATAAAAGAATTAATGGAATATCTAGTAGATGTGAACATGGAACATGTCATTGTTCGCTCATGGAAAGTTTAATTGAAGACTTAAATGAGGTAGATCAAATCTATTTACCTATATATTTTTTTATTGAAATTATTCATACCACTCGTGCCTCTCTCAAGTCCACTAAGCATAAAAGAAAAATGCTTGGTAATATTATTGATTCCTTGAATTAATAAAGAGATGAATTTCAAAATCTTAAGAGCCTTAATTTAGAGCTTGAATTAAAACTCAATGGTGTTGAGATACAAAATGATGCTTATCTTAGTCAAGTAAATGTTCTTAAACTAGAAATTCTAGCTTGTTTGATAATATTATGTTTTTAGAATCTCTACCTTTTATGCCTATTTCAAATGTAGAATATGCTACAACTATTGATTCTCTCATTGTTGATATGAATGCTCATAAATATGCTAATGAGGATCTAGAGCTTACTTTGCAAGGAATAGAATGTGAAAATGAAGTGTATCTTTCTAAAATTACTTTTCTTGAAAATAAGCAACTTCCTTCCATAGTAGTGAAAATGCGCTTCATCCTCATACTAGTAGTTGTAATAGAGACAAAGAATTTGATGCTATAGTTTGTGAAAAACATTCTTTTATAACTAAAGTTTTTTTCATAGAGGATGATCTTTTGAGTGTGAGACAAAAGATGGTTAAATTTTCTTCTATTGTTACTTCTCTTATGTATGATAATCATTGTTTGAGATCCTCTATCCAAAGATTCTTAGATGATAAAAAGCATCTTAATCAAATCCTAGACCATACTATCCAAAAAATGGGTAGAGATTGTATTGGACTTGATAGTAGCCAAAGGAACAACAAGACAAAGGATCTTCAATTTTCAAGGAAGAATCCTCTAGTTTCATGGCTATGGACTTACATAATAATTGCAATGAAATTGGCCATTATCTACATATTGCCCCTTTAGGAAAGAACCCAAGAGTAATAGGACATGGGCTTCTAAGCTAACCCCTTCATACCCAAAAATACGTTTGGGGACTATTTCATCTTTCTTCTTGTTGATCATTTACACTTGTATTGACATAAGCTATTGATTTGCAAATTGGTTTCTCGATCCACATAAAAGAGGAAATGTGAGATGTGTATGTGGTGGCAACAAGTGGAAAATAATGGTTAAGAATAGAGGTAATAGTATTCTTTTGCATATCCAACCATAGCTTGTTTTGTCAAGTTAGTCTAGACATATGGTTTTTGATTCAAAATTAGTACATTGTGATTCTCATCTCTTTCTAGATCAAAAATTGTTTAAGATGCTTTCTTAATGTATTACTAACTTGCTTATGTATGTTCAGATATGGCTTATATTTTATCATGCCTCTAGATATGGTTTTCTAAAATATATGTGCTTTCTGACATCATCTATTGTTGATGGAGTTTATCGTGAAAGAAACTCGACCAACAAGTGCCAATGTGTGTTGCCAATAGTGGTTGTTGGCTGAGAAGTTCAACCTAGAAACTCGACTGACAACACTATGCACATAATATACATATGACTTTTTGGATGACAATTTTCCTCTCAACTATACTTTGTCAAAAAATATCCTTATTCTTTAATACTCCCTTGGTTCCTTTATATTTGTATATTTCCATGCCTTAATTTTTCCTATCTTGCATACAACTCTATCTCTATCGTTGCACTAATTTGGTATATCTATATCTTGCAATTACTTATCTTGAGTTATTATGCATATTCTTATGATGGTCTCCTTGGATCCTTTGGTTGTGTCTTAAGTTTCTTCGATTATGATCTAACTTGCTACATCGATCTGGTAGTATATCTTTTAATGCAACCTAATTAGTGGTTATCATCTTTCGATAATGATGCATAGTTTTCTAGTGAGTTGTATCCTTTCATGCTTCAAAATTTGCATATCTCTTTGTTTGGATATATCTCTACATCTACTGATGTCTTTTTCTTTAACTTTTGAAACTTTTTATATGACCAAGATCCAACTAGTATTCCTAACTTGTGATATTATTTACTAATAGTCCATTTACACATAGTTCTAGTCTTATTGTTAATTTGATATCTAATACATCAATTGGTATCCAAATTTATGATATGCTTGTATCCTATTTCATACATACTCGAGCTTGTCCCTTAACTTCCTTATCTAATATTTTGAATTAGTTGATTGCATAGTCTTATATTGGTTATTTGCTAGAACTGCATCCAGGGTTGTTATAGTGCATGTCTTGATTTACTTAAAGAAGCCCTTAGTTTTTTTCTCTTCTACACTCCTTTTTTTTCTACAAGTTGTGTTTTATCTGTTCAACCCCCTCATTTTTTGAAATGACAAAGGGGGAGAAGACATGTCTTATGTAAAGGGGTGAACACATATATGTACAAGACATATATGAGTACAAGAAATAGTTTCTATAAATTATATGGAAGCTAACCATTCAGGAGAAATAGCATAAATTGAGGGGGAGTATGTAAACTCCATTGTCATCAATTGAGGGGAATTATATGAATTCAATTCTATTGAAACTCCTAGGTTTCTTCAAAGATATAATTTTATTCAAATTCTTTCAATACATTTATGGAATGGTTTGTCATCTTCAAAAAGGGGGACAATATTGACTTCACGTCTAATTGACTAAACCCTTGTTTTGATGATGACTAACCATTCCACATATTTGTATATAGTGCTTCTACTTGAGAAATTTCATATTAGGTATAGACACACTCCAAATTCCCAAACTTGTGCATCCTAAATTGGAGAAACACAAGTCAAAATCAATGCAAATGCACTTTTGTGGAAAAGGCCTTAACTCAATTAGAATCATGTTGTAAATCACTTGTAAGGATGGTATGACTTGTAATTAAGCTTAGAAAAAATGAAGAGCACCAAAATTGAATATTTAAGCACTTATATGTAACTTGTCAAAGTTCATGACAAGCACTTTTATGGACCGAGTTTCACTCACATGAATATTGACTGGCAACCCTGCATGGGTCTTGGTAACTACCAGGGTTGGCTGAGTTACCCTAGGACAAACTCGACCGACACTCCTGCACAGGCAAATCAATTTTATGCCATTGTGTGAGTTCCATCCAGGATAAATTGACTGGCAACTCAAAATTGATTTGTTGCATAGTGCCATCGATTTAGTTGCCTTTATTGAACTCGGTCGAATGCACTGTATAGAATGGGAAAAAAAGTGTTTCTAGCTGTTGGAGTGTTGCATAACTCAAACATTTATCTGTTGCAGCACCCCAAACGGCTAGGATTTTATCCTCAGTGTCTCTACTGGCTAGTAGGCATCCTCAACTATAAATAGGAACCCTTAGACTTCATCCCATGGTTATCCAAGAACTATGAAGGCTCCTATATTATAGTAGAATGCCTCCAAGGGCCTCCTTCCACACTCAAGCTTAATCACTTTCTACACCAATTAGAGTGAATAGGAGATTTTTAAGAGATCAATTCCTACATGTATATCTTGTACAGATCTCACTTCCTCAACATCCCAATCTCTCTTTCTTCCATGAAGATAAAGGTTCTCTATATTGGATAAGAAAGGTGAAGAAGAAGAAGAAGGTAAGGAGTCCCTTGGTGAAAGCATATCCTTGGTGAAGGTGAAGTCAAAGGTAGAAGATTCAAGTCAAAAGTGGGTAAATCCTTTGATGTGGATGATGTGTTGCAAGAGTGGGTAAGTCTTTGGAGAAGGTCAAAGACTCATTGTAAAAGTTGGTAAGTCCTTTATAAGGTAGAAGACTCTTGGTCATGGATAGATAAGTCCTTTGTAAGATTATTGTCTCCCTTGTCCTTAAAGGGATGGCTAGGTATCCTTGACCTGGAAAAGGAAGGCCTTATGTTGTAATTCTTATATTGGAATATAAGGAGTGATACATGGTTGAAAAATCCTAGAGGTTGACCTCTCCAGATAGTGGATGTACATCTCCTAGGTTGGAGTTTGGAACCACTATGCATAGATTTTATTATGTGTTCTTGTTCAATCTCTCTCTTACTTGCTATGTATGTTTTAGTTTCACTCAAAGTTCTTACTTGCAATATTACCTTAGAAATTTCTTAAAGGTTTAATCAATTTTATTTAAGTGACTTTAGATCTATTCACTCCCCTCTAGATTTTTTGTTGATCCAACAATTGGTATCAAATTGAGTCTACTCCAAGCAATACTTCCACAAGTAGGAGAAAATGGGAAAATATCAAGAGGGAAGATACTCCTTGAAAGAGAGCAAGATAAGGGAAAAAAAAGAAAATGAAGAATGAGGACAAGTGAGAAAGAGATCACAAAGTCTCCATCAACCCAAATAAAATCACTGGTGGAAGATCTACTAGATGTGAAGATGGAACATTCCATTGTGCCCTCATGGCAAGTTCAATTGATTACTTAAATGAGGTAGATCTAATCTCTTTATCTAAAGACCTTTGATTGAAATTATTCATGCCACTTGTGCCTCACTCAAGTCTACTAAGTATAAAAGAAAAATCTTGATAAAAGTGTTGATTCCTTGAATGAAGAAAAAGATGATATTGAAAATGTTAACAACCTTAATTTAGAGCTTGAATTGAAACTCAATGGTGTTGAGATAGAAAATGATGCTTATCTTAGTCAAGTAGACATTATTAAACTTGAAAATGCTAGCTTTCTTGATAATAATAAGTTTTTATAATTTCAACCTTTTATGCCCGGTTCAAATTTAGAACATGCTACAACTATTGGTTCTCACATTATCGATATTAATGCTCATAAATGTGTTAATGAGGATCTAGATCTTACTTAGAAAGGAATAGAATGTCAAATTGAAGTGTATCTTTATAAAATTACTTGTCTTGTAAATGAACTTGTTTTCTTTTGTATTAGTGAAAATGTTCTTGATCCTTATACTAGTATTTCTAATAGAGAGAGAATTTCATGCTCTAATCTGTGAAAAGGATTCTTATGACTAAATCTTTTTTCTTAGAGGATGATCTTATGAATTCTAGAGAAAATATTATTGAATTTTCTTCTAATATTACATCTCTTATGCATGATAATTACAGTTTGTAATTCTCTATCCAAAGATTCTTAGATGATAAAAAGAATCTTAATCAAATCATAGACCATACTACCAAACATATGGGTAGAGATGGTATTGGACTTGATAGTAGCCAAAGTAACAAAAAATACAAAGGACCTTAAATTTTCAATGAAGAATCCTCTCACTCAAAGGCTATGGACTTATGTAATCATTGCAATGAAATTGGTAATTATTCTACATATTGCCTCTTTAGTAAAGAACCCCAAGAGTAATAGGACTTGGGCTGCTAAGCTAACCCCCTGGACCCAAAAATATGATGGGGGACTATTTCATCTTTCTTCTTGTAGGTCACATGCAAATGGATTAACATAATCTATTAATTTGCAAATTTGTTTCTCAATACACATAAACAAAGAAGGTGAGATGTGTATGGGGTGTCAACAAGTGGAAAAGAAATGTTAAGAAGAGAGGTAATAGTATTATTGTTCATATCTAATCATAGCTTGTTTTTGTCAAGTTAGTAAACACCAGGAATATGGTTTTTTATTCAAAATTAATATGTTGTAATTCACATCTCTTTCTTGCTCAAAAATTTTTGTCGATGATTTATTAGTGTATTACCAACTTACTGATACATATTTAGATATGGCTTATATTTTTATCATGCCTCAAGATATCATTTTCTAAAGTACATGTGTTTTCTGACAACAGTTGTTGTCGGCTAAATTTTTTGTGAAAGGAACTCGACTGATAAGCACTAATGGGTACCGCCAACAACTGTTGTCAGCCAAGAAGTTCAACCAAGAAACTTGACTGACAACACGGTGCGCAAAATATGCATATGGATTTTTGGACAAGAATTTTCCTATCAACTAGACTTTCTCAACCAATAGCCTCATTCTTTGTCACTTCCTCGGTATCTTAATATGTGCATATTTCCATGCTTTAATTTTTCCTATCATGCATACAACCCTATCTCTCTAATTGTGCTAATTTGGTATCTTTATATCTTACAATTACTTATCTTGAGTTGTTAAGAATGTTTTGATGATGATCTCTTTGGATCCCTAGGTTTTGTCTTGAATTTCTTTTGTTATGATCTAACTTGTTACATCTATCTAGTAGTATATTATGATGAAACCTAAGGTTCTTAGTGGTAATCATCTTCTTGTAATGATGCATTGTTTGCTACTGAGCTATATACTTTCATACTTCTAAAATTACATATATGTTTGTTTGGATATATCTCTACATCTACTCATAGCTTGTTCTTTAACTTGTGAAACTTTTTCATTGACCAAGATCCTACTAGTAGTCCTAAATTGTGATATCATCTACTAGTAGTCCATCCACATGTCGTTCTAGTCTTGTTCTTAATTTAGTATCTAATACATCAATTGGTATCCAACTATATGCTATGTCAGTATCATGTTTCATACATACTCAACCTTGTTCCTTGACTTGCATATCTACTATCTTGATTTACATGCTTGCATTTCCTTATGTTGGTTATTTTCTAGAACAACATCCAGGGTTGTTCTATTGCATGTCTTGATTTTCTTAGACAAGCCCTTTATTTTTTCTCTTCTACATTCATTTTTTCTAACAAGTTGAGTTTTTTCTATTAAACCTCTTCATTTTTTGAAATGATAATGGGGGAGAAAACATGTATTATGTAAAGGGGAGAACATGTATATGTAGAAGACATATATGAGTAGAAGACATAGTTTCTACAAATGTTATGAAACCTAACCTTGCATTTGAAATAACATCAATTGAGGAAGAGTATGTACACTCCATTAGCATCAATTGAGGGGGAGCATATGAACACAATTATATTAAAACACCTAGGTTTCTCCAAAAGTATGATTTTACTTAAATGCTTTCAATGCATTTATAGAATGGTTTGTCATTTTCAAAAAGGGAGAGAATTTTAACTCCATGTCTAATTGACTAAACCCTTGGTTTTATGATGACTAACCATTCCACTTATTGTGTCTAATTCTTATACTTTATTCATTTTATATTAGGTATAGACACACTCCAAATGCCTAAACTTACACATCCTAACTTGGAGAAACACAAGTCAAAATCAACACAAGTGCACTTTTGTGGAAAAGCCCTTAAATTAATTAGAATCACAATGTAAATCACATGTAATGATTGTATGACTTATAATTAAGCTAAAAAACCAAGAACACTTAAATTGAAGATTTAATCACTTTAATTAAACTTACCAAATTTCATCACAAGAACTTTTATCGGTCGAGTTTCACTCACATGAAACTCAACTGACAAACCTGTATGGGTCTTGGTAACTTCTAGGGTCAGTCAAGTCTCCGCAAGACATACTCGAGCAAACAACCCTACACAAAAAATCAATTTTAGACCTTCAACCAAGTTTCATCCAGGATAAACTTGATCGACAATTGAAAATTTATTGGTCCCATAGTACCATCAGTCAGGTTACCTTTATTGAAACTTGACCGACAAAATTGTATGGAATGTGCTGAAAAAGTGTTTCAAACCACTGGAGTGTTGCAAAACACAAAAATATATACTTTGCAACATCTCAAACGGCTAGAATTTGATCCTAAGTGTCTCTATTAGCTGGTATGCATCCTCAAATATAAATAGGACTACTTGGTCTTCATCCCTTGGTTAGACAAGAACGGTCCCTATAATATAGTTGAGTGCCTCCAAGATCCTCCTTCGACTCCCAATCTTAATCACTTGCTAAATCCATTAGAGTGAGTAGGATATTTGTAAGAGAGCTAGTCCTACATGTATATCTTGTTTGACTCTCACTTCCTCCACCTCCCAATCTCTCCTTCTACCATGAATGTGAAGGTTCTCTATCTTGGATAAGAGAGGTGAAAAAGAAGAAGGGAAGGAGTCCCTTAGTGAAAGATTCTTCTTGGTGAAGGTTAAGTCAAAGGAAGAATTTCTAAGTCTAAAGTGGGTAAATCCTTAAAGGTGGAAGACTTGTTGCAAGAGTGGTTAAATCCTTCGAGAAGGTCGAAGACTCGTTCTAAAAGTTGGTCAGTTGTTGGTAAGGTATAAGAATCTTGGCAATGGATAGGTAAGTCATTTGTAAGGTTATTGGATCCCTTACCCTCAAAGGGAAGGATAGATATCCTTGTTCTGGAAAAGGAAGGTCTTATGTTGTAACTCTTATAGTGGAATATAAGGAGTGAGACATTGTTGAAGAGTCCTACAAGTTAACCTTTCTAGGTGGTGGATGTATGTATCCTAGTTTGGAGTTCGGAACCACTATACCTAGTTTGTATTACTTACACTTGTTCAATATATATATCCCTTGATATATATGTTTTAGTTGCACTCAAAGTTCTTACCTACAATATTATCTTAGAAATATCTTGAAGATCTAATGAAATCCATCATTCTAAATGAAAGAATTAGTGGAAGATCTAGTGAATGTGAAGATGGAACATGCCATTGTTCCCTAACGACAAGTTCAATTGAAGACTTAAATGAGGTAGATCTAATATCTTTACCTAAAAAATATTTGATTGAAATTATTCATGCCGCTCGTTCCTCTCTCAAGTCCACTATGTATAAAAGAAAAAGGCTTGGTAAAAGTGTTGATTCATTGCATGAAGAAAAATATGATATTGAAAGTCTTAAAATCCTTAATCTTGAATTAAAACTCAACGGCGTTGATATAGAAAAAGATGCTTATCTTATTCAAGTAGATGTTCTTAAACTTGAAAATGCTATCTTGCTTGATAAGATTAAGTTTTTAGAATCTCAACCTTTAATGCATAGTTCAAATGTAGAACATGCTACAAATGTTGATTCTCTCATTATTGATATTAATGCAACTTGGTTTATCAATCCACATAAAATAAGAAAGGTGAGAAGTGTATGGGGTGGCAACAAGTGGAAAAGAAATGGTAAGAATAGAGGTAATATCATTCTTTCTCATATCCAATCGTAGCTTGTTTTTGTCAAGTTAGTAGGCACTATACATATGGTTTTTTATTCAAAATTGGTATATTGTGATTCTCATATCTTTCTAGCTCAAAAATTATTTCTAATGCTTTGTTTGTGTATAATTCACTTACTTATACATTTTGGATATGGCTTATAGTTGTATCATGACTCTAGATATCATTTTCAAAAATATATGTGCTTCTAACAACAACTGTTGTCGATTGAGTTCGTCCTGAAAGAAACTTGACTGACAAGAACCAATGGTATTTCCAACAACTATTGGCGGCTGAGAAGTTCAACCTAGAAACTCGTCCGACAACACTGTGGACAAAATATACATATGGATTTTTGGATAAGAATTTCCCTCTCATATAAACATTCTCAACCAATAAACTTATTCTATGGCACTCCTTTGGTACCTATATATGTGCATATTGCCATGCTTTAATTTTTCCTTTATGACATCTCTCTAATTGTGCTAATTTGGTATCTTTATATCTTTTAATTATTTACCTTGAGTTGTTCTACATGTTTTAATGATGATCTCTCTGGATCTCTTGGTTGTGTCTCAAATTAATTATATTATTCTATAACCTGATACATCTATCTAGTAGTATATCATGTGATTCGACCTAAGGTTTTTAGTGGTAATAATCTTTTGCTAAAGATGCAAAGTTTGCTAGTCAGCTATTTCATATCTCTTTGTTTAGATATATCTCTACATATACTCATATCTTGTTCTTTAACTTGTGAATGGTTTACTATGACCTTGATCCTACCAATACTCTTAACTTGTAATATAATCTACTAGCAGTCCATCTACATGTAGTTCTAGTCATATTCTTATTTTGGTTTCTAATACATAAATTGGTATCCAACTATATGTTAAGTGTGTATCTTGTTTCTTACACACTCAAGCTTATTCCTTGACTTGCATATATTCTATCTTGAGTTTCTTGCTTGCATAGCCTTATCTTAGTTATTTTCTAGAACTACATCTGGGGTTGTTCTAATGAATGTCTTAATTTTCTTAGACAAGCCCTTAGTATTTTCTCTTCTCCACTCCTTTTTTCTAACAAGTTATGAATTGTCTCTTCAACCCCCTCATTTTTTGAAATGACAAAGGGGGAGAAGACATGTCTTATGTCAAGGGGAGAACACATATATGTAGAAGATATATATGAGTAGAAGACATAGTTTCTATAAATGTTATGAAAGCTAACCATGTAGGAGAAATCACACTAATTGAGGGGGAGTATGTAAACTCCATTAGCCTCATATGAGGGGGAGCATATGAACTCAATACTATTGATACCCCCAGGTTTCACCAAAGGTATGATTTTACTTATATTCTTAAAATGCATTTATAGAATGGTTTGTCATCATCAAATAGGGGGAGAATGTTGGCTACAAGTCTAATTGATAAAACCCTTATTTTGATGATGAATAACCATTCCACTTATTTGTGTCTAATGCTTATACTTTAATGATTTCAGATTTGGTATAGTCACACTCCAAATGCCTAAACTTGCACATACTAACTTGGAGAAAGACAGGTCAAAATCAGTGCAAGTGCACTTTTGTGGGAAATGCCTCACTTAAATTAGAACCATGTTTTATATCACATGTAATGATTGTATGACTTGTAATTAAGATTAAAAAAATTGAGAGCACCTAAACTGAATATTTAAACACTTTTATGACACTTACCAAATTTCATCACATGAACTTTTATTGGTAGAGTTTGACTCACAAGAAACTTGACTGAAAAACCTATGTGGGTCTTGATCATTTCCATGGTTGGCCAAGTTTTCCTAGGACAGAATCAAGCAACACCCCTACACAGGAAATCAATTTTAAGCCATCAGTTGAGTTTCATCCAAGATAAACTTGACTGACAACTCAAAATTGATTAGTCTCATAGTAGCATTGGTTGAGTTACCTTTATTAAAACTTGACTGACAACATTGTACAAAATGTGTAGAAAAACTATTTATAACCGTTGGAGTGTTGCAAAACTCAAAAATATATCCGTTTTAACACCCCAAATGGCTAGTTATTGATCCTAAGTGTCTCTACTAGGTAGTAGGCATCCTCGATTATAAATATGACTCCTTGGGCTTCATCCCATGGTTATCCAAGCTCTATGAAAGTCCCTATATTATATTTGAGTGCCTCCAAGAGCATCCATCCACTCTCCATCTTAGTCACTTGCTACATCCATTAGAGTGAGTATGATATTTGTAAATAAACTAGTCCTACATCTATATCTTGTATGGATCTCACTTGATCCACCTCCCAATCTCTCTTTCTACCATGAAGATGAAGCTTCTCTATTTTGGCTATGATAGGAATAATAATAGAATGTGTCCCTTGTTGAAAGCTTATCCTTGGTGAAGGTGAATTCAAAGGCGGAAGATCCAAGTCAAAAGTGGGGAAATCCTTACAAGTGTTAGACTTGTTGCAAGATTGGGTAGGTCCTTGGACAAGGCTGAAGACTCGTTGCAAAAGTTGGTCAGTCCTTGGTAAGGTAGGAGACTCTTGGTCTGAAAAGGTAAGTCCTTTGTAAGGCTATTGGATCCCTTGTCCTCGAAGGGAAGACTTGGTATCCTTGTCCTATCAAAGAAAGGTCTTATGTTGTTATAAAATATAAGGAGTGATAGATGGTTAAAAAATCCTAGAGGTTGGCCTTTCTAGGTAATGGATGTACATCTCCTAGTTTGGAGTTTTGAACCACCATAGATAGATTTTGTTGTTTGTGCTTGTTCAATCTCTCTCTCCATTGCTATGTATGTTATATTTGCACTCAAAATTCTTACTTGCAATATTACCTTAGAAATATCTTGAAGGTCTAATGAACTCCATCAACCCGAATGAAAGCAATAGTGGATGTGAAGATGAAACATGCCATTGTGACCTCATGGAAAGTTCAATTGAATACTTAAATGAGGTAGATCCAAACTCTTTATCCAAAGAATCTTTGATTAAAATTATTTATGCCACTCGTGCCTCTCTCAAGTCCATAAGCATAAAAGAAAAATGCTTTCTTCAAGTGTTGATTCCTTGCATGAAGAAAAAGACGATATTGAAAATCTTAAGCGCATTAATGTAGAGTTTGAATTGAAACTCAATGGTGTTGAAATACAAAAAGATGTTATCTTAGTCAAGTAGATGTTCTTAAACTTTAAAATGCTAGCTTTCTTGATAAGATTAAGTTTTTAGAATTTTAACCTTTCATGCCTAGTTCAAAAGTAGAACATGCTACAACTACTGATTCTCTCATTATTGATATTAATGCTCATAAATGTGATAATGAGGATCTAGAGCTTAATTATCAAGGAATAGAATGTGAAAATGAAGTGTATCTTTCTAAGATTACTTGTCTTGAAAATAAACTAGCTTCCTTGCATAATAGTGAAAATGCTCTTGATCCTCTTACTAGTATTCAAATATAGAGAAATAATTTGATGCTCTAATGTGTGAAAATGATTCTTTTATGACTAAAGATTTTTAGTTAAAGGGTGACCTTAGGAATGCTAGAGAAAAGATTGTTGAATTTTCTTCTACTATTACTTCTATATGCATGATAATCATATTTGAGATCTTCTATCCAAAGATTGTTAGATGAGAAAAAGAATCTTAATAAAATCCTAGAACATACTATGGAACAAATGGGTAGAGATGGTATTGGACTTGATAGTAGACAAAGGAACAACAAAGACAAAGAACCTTCAATTTTCAATGAATATTCATGTACCAAGGCTATGGACTTATGTAGTCATTGAAATGAAAATGGTCATTATTCTACATATTGTCCCTGTAGGAAAGAACCCAAGAGTATTAGGACTTGGGCTGCTAGCTAACCCCTCTGGACCCAAAAATATGAGTGGGTACTATTTCATCTTTCTTATTATAGGTCACTTGCAAATGGATTGACATAAGATATTAATTTGATAATTGTTTTCTCAATCCACATAAAACAAGAAAAGTGAGATGATTATGTAGTGGCAACAAGTGGAAAAGAAATGGTGAGAATATAGGTAATAGTATTCTTCCTCATATCCAATCATAGCTTGTTTTTGTCAAATTAGTATGCATTAGACATAAGGTTTTTGATTGAAAATTTGTACATTGTGATTCTCATCTCTTTCTAGCTCAAAATTGATTTCTGATGCCTTCTTAGTGTATTACTAACTTGCTTATACATATTTGGTTATGTTTTATATATTTATCATGCCTCTAGATATCATTATATAAAATAGATATGCTTTCTGACAACATTTGTTTTAGGTCAAGTTTGTCCTGAAAGAAACTAAAAAAACAAGCACCAAAGGGTATTTCCAATAGTTATTGTCAGCCAAGAAGTTCAACCTAGAAACTCGACCGATAACACTGCCCATAAATATACATATGGCTTTTTGGATAAGAATTTTCCTCTCAACTATATTTTCTCAACCAATGACCTTATTCTTTCGCACTCCCTTGGTACCTTTATATGTGCATATTGGCATGCTTTAATTTTATCTATATTGCATACAACCCTATCACTCTAATTGCATTAATTTGATATCTCTATATCTTGTAATTACTCATCTTGAGTTGTTATGCATATTTTGATGATGATATCTTTGGATCTCTTATTTGTGTCTTAAAGTGCTTCCATTATTCTCTACTTTGATACATCTATCTAGTAGTATATCTTTTGATGCACCTAAGGTTCCTAGTGGTAATCATCTTTTGGTAATGATGCATAGTTTTCTAGTGAGATATATACTTTCATGATTTTGAAATTGCATACCTCTTTGTTTGGATATATCTCTGCATCTACTTGTAGCTTGTTCTTTAACTCATGAAACTTTTTCTATGACCTAGATCCTACTAGTAGTCTTGACTTGTGATATCATCCACTAGTAGTTGATCTACATGTAGTTCTAGTGTTTTTTTAAATTTGGTATCTAATACATCAATTGACATATGCTATTCTTGTATACAGTTTCATACATACTCAAGCTTATTCCTTGACTTGCATATCTACTATCTTGAGTTACTTTCTTGCATAGCCTTATCTTGGTTATTTTCTATAACTGCATCCGGGGTTGTTCCAAGGCATGTCTTGATTTGCTTGGACAAGCCCTAAGTATTTTTCTCTTCTACACTACTTTTATCTAATAAGTTGTGTTTTTTCTCTTCAACCCCCTCACTTTTTGAAATGAAAAAGATGGGGAAGACTTGTCTTATTTAAAGGGGAGAACACATATATGTAGAAGACATAAATGAGTACAAGACATAGCTTTTATAAATGTTATGAAAGATAACCATGCAATTGATATAACATCAATTTAGGGGGAGTATGTCACTCCATTAGCATCAATTGAGGGGGAGCATATAAACTCAATTCTATTGAAAACCCTAGGTTTCTACAAAGGTATGATTTGTACTTAAATGATTTCAATGCATTTAAGGAATGGTTTGTCATATTCAAAAAGGGGGAGAATATTGACTCCATGTCTAACTGACTAAACCCTTGTTTTGATGATGAATAAACATTCCACTTATTTATGTATAATGCTTCTACTTGAGTGATTTCAAATTAGGTATAGACATAATCCAAATGCCTAAATTTGCACATCCTAATTTGAAGAAAGTTAAGTCAATATCAATGCAAGTGAACTTTTATGGAAAAGGTCTTAAATACCTTAAAACCATGTTAAATCACTTGCAATGATTTTATGACTTGTAATTAAGATTAGAAAAAATCAAGAACACTTAAATGGAATATTTAAGCATTTTTATGGAACTTACCAAATTTCATCACATACATTTTTTCAACCGAGTTTCACTCACATGAAACTCGACAAAAACCTGTTAGGACCCTGACCTTCGTTTAGGGTTTACCCTATTTGCTTTGCTGAACCTCGATGCTTTGCTGCTTGCTAATCACCTTTAGTAGTGATTAGGCTTTATTTGAGCTTTGTTGAGAGTCGGAGGTGCTACTTGCAAATAACCCAATTCTAGGGTTTGTGGACAAGTTTGTCACCTTGTGAGGTGTTCCTCTCTCTCCTTGCTTCCTCTAGTGTAGAGAGGAAAGTTTGGGCTCATTGCTTGAGTTCCTTTGGGCTTGGTTGAGCTTGTTGGGCCTTGTGGGGCCTTGGTTTTGTTTCTTTTGGACCTTGTGTCAGGCAAGGGGGTTGTTTCGCCCATGTTGGAGGTGTGTCACCCAAATGTGTCGCCCATGACCTTTGACCAAGCTTTGACCTCATTTGTGTCACCACTAGTGGACACTTGGTGCTTGATGCTTGTATGTAGCAATGGCCTTGGACATGTGTTTTGGGCATGCTAGAGTGGTGGCTTTTGCCCATGGACAAGTGTCCCTAGGTGGGCGACACCTTGCTTTTCTCTACCTTGTTTTCTCCTCCATCCCCTTCTATATATGTGTTTCCTTTCCATTGCTAAGGATCCCTTTTAGTTCCTTAGTTTCTCCTCTACCTTGGTGCACGACACACTCCCTTTCTTGCAAGCTTGGTGGCCGATGCCCTTGGAGTCTGCTTCTTCTTTGGTGGTGCTTGGAGCTTGGAGCTTGCTTGAGGTTGGTTACATAACTCCTAACCCTAACTACAATTACCATCTTCTATGTTCTTATTGTCTATGATCGACTATGTTGTAGTTAGTTTGGTTTCCTTAGTTAGTTTCACCATGTTGGTCGAACCTATGACCTAGGGTTTCTTGATGAGCAATACTCCTCTCTCTCCTTGGTCTATAGAGTGAGTTTGAGCTTCTAGTAACATGGGAAATACCCCTCTCTAGTTTAAGTGGAGAGGTGAGCTTGTGTTCTAGTTGCTTGAGAAACACCCTCCTCTCACCATGGACTTGAAGGGTGAGCTTTGTGGTGATAGTGAACCTTGCTAGGGTTGATCCTTGTGTTGCGCGATTGGTGATAAGAAATGTGCAAGACCCCTCTCTCGTTTAAGTTGAGAGGTGATCCATCTTCTTGATCCTTTAGGGTTTGGTGCCCTTGTGCTTGAGGTTGATGATGAGCTTGGGGAGGTTCTGCCCGATACCTCTTGACCTAGAACCTTGGTCGACACATGTTGTGATGATGATGATGGACGATACCCTATGACAGGCATCACACCACCACCCTACCTTGTGATGGCCGATAGGCCATGGGTTGGTGGGTTGAACAATGGGTCCCTGGTTGGTTGGTTGAGCTACACCCTCTGGACGATACCCCTTGTGGAGTGCCTTGTCTGATATACACCTGGGATAGGCATTGCTAGTAGTTCTGTGACGGGCGTCACATTAGCTTTGTGTGTGTCGGCCGAAAGCCCGACCTCTGATGGGCGTTGCGCGACACCCTGTTGCCCGATACACCTAGCTACTCGACAGGACCTTGGCTGTTATCCTTGTATACAACGCAGCCTTGCAGATGTGCACATCATGTGTTGCCCATTACCCTTGAAGTGCACAGATGGGTTGGTTTCTATGTTGCCCGATATCACCTATAGATGAGGGTTCCCTGCCCGATACCACTTGTGGTGAGGGTAGAGGGTACTTATAGTAAGAGTCTTGTTCCTTCCACAAAGTATCTATGATAAACCTTGTGTATGAATCACGTTTGGCTTATAATGGTGATCCTTAATATGCTTAATGATAATTATTATGGTAAAGCTTGTTTATGTAACATACATGTCTTTACATATACGTGTGACCATCTTGATATTATGTGTAAGCATGTAGAATGCCTTCCTTAATGATGTAACCTATACTTATGATCTCAAGTTGAGGCATGATTGATAATGCATATAATCATTAATGTCACCTTATATTGATGGCATGGTCATTCTGTTAAACCTATGATTATTGTGTACACTAACCATGTAGGTGGTGCATAGCCAAGTAAAAGGCTATGAGGTATATATGATGAGTAACATTACTTTGATAGTCACTCTTGAGGATGAGATAACAGGGATGATGTGTTTGGATAAAAGTACTTGGGATTCCTATCCCATGATGATGATGTAAGCTTTGAGAGGCAGTGACAATATATGATGAGGGATTGAGATCCCATGGTATGTGATGATCCTTGAGATGGATCTAGATGATTGGCAAGAGGCCAAGTGGTAACATGTAATGTTGGATCCTCGTGATGGATCAGGATGATGTTGAGTTTCATATTT
Organism: Alisma plantago-aquatica; assembly: GCA_963693085.1. NCBI lineage: Eukaryota > Viridiplantae > Streptophyta > Magnoliopsida > Alismatales > Alismataceae > Alisma > Alisma plantago-aquatica. The sequence continues at coordinate 919,696,594 of OY856412.1, read as the reverse complement.
TTTATTCTTGTTATAACTTGCATGTTATATAACTTGGTTGAATATTACAATCCATATAAAATACACTAATTAATCACAGTGGAATATATCATGTAGATTGCCCTGGCTATAGATCCATCATCGTTAGGAGCTGGTGATGGTGAAATGGGTTCTCCTATGGGTTAACCCGGAGAGCATATTGTTGAGTATGCAAGGTTTCTCCTAGCCCAAAGTGAGGAGGTAAGAGTGCAACTTCGGTTGTAGACTCTAGGGTGCGGATTCAGGCCCGTAGCCCAAGTACGTGAGGAGCATGGTGAACATGCCCATGACTCAGGATATGTGATATGGGAGCATGAATGCGTTCATGGCTCAGAGCATGGTGAACAGGCATGTGGCTCAGTTTTAGAAGCGCTGATACCTGTACCGAGGCGGGCTAGGCAGAGGGTAGCCTGACCCTGTGGCTGAGGCCACTTCAGCATGAGACTACGGTCCTGCTTTGGTTCTCGTGCACTGACCACGAGGGGAAAGGTCGTGGAGTCCGGCTCTTCCATTGACCTTGTATGGCACCGTCGTTGGGTTTCGCAACCGAAGGTTGGATTTGAGCGGTACGACTCACTTCCTTAGGGCATAATAATATGTAATCCAGCCGTATAGTATTTACTGCTTAAGGAAAAACACGAAAATTGGTTGAGGCATTGCTTGTGTAGTTAATCCTGTCACTTCTTGCAGTTTCTTATATGTTCCCCATGATATGTGGTTAGACCTTATAAATCTTATCTTGTCTATCATGTTTCACAAAGATATATGCTTTCTGTACAGCCTGGTAAGAATAGCTTGTTTATATAAACTACTCTTGTTATACCTTTATCAGTTATCCTCTGCTTTTGCTTATCTTTCTGAGGTTCTGTAGTTTCGGCGGGGAGTTATGTTTCTCGTTGGGACTGTGTGTCTCACCCCGCTGGTTTACACTTTTTTTTAGGTGGTCAAGCTAGGTGTGGTGGTGGTCGCGGGGTTGCGACCGAGCAGCAAGAAGAGCAGTAAAAGGTGAGCATTGGACATGCTGTTGTTTTGGATGTTTTGGAGTAGAGTCCTAGAGTCATCCCTGTACTCTCAGGTCCTTGGAGGTGTTTTGATGTTGTTTCATGATGTATAGTTGCAGATGTTTTATGTATCCTGCTGCTGGCTGGATGTGGGCCTTTATGTACGTATAAATAGGTGATGAACTCATGTGATGGTTAGACAGTTATTCCTCTAAGCTGTGGACACGTATCAGATCTTGTATATGTTTATATAACCTGTTTGACTTGCAGGATGAGGACTAAGATGTAATAGTTTCTCAGTTTATCAGCTTTCCGCAATCAGTTTTAATTAACTCATATTTTCGGTAATCCATGGTTTATGGTGATTTCCGCACGTTTTCACGTAACACCTCGTTGTCTATATGATAGTGGGAAGTGTTGCCACAAGTTTGGTATCAGAGCCCCTACGTTCGCTGAGTCTACAGGGATTAGGACTAGGCTGAGTCTGTTCTTGTGAGTGTTCCATATTTTCTCACGATTGTCTTCTTCCCTCAGCGGAAGAAAAGCCAATATGTCTGGAAACCATGAAGAACATGCTCATGAGCATAGTGATGCTGCATCAGTTGATGGAGCTATAGGGTAGGCACATGAAGATCGGGTGCCTGAGGTCTCCCAACCTGACCCAACCATTCTTGAACACCCTTCCTATCAACATCTTATGGGGCATATGATGGCTACGATGAATCTCATGGTAGAAAGATTGTCAGTGCCTCCGCTGAGAGCACAGGCTCCCCATGGTGAAACATCGGGTATTGGGAAGACCTTTGAGCGGTTTCACCGAGTCGGATCTTCAGATTATGTTGGAACGGGTGATCTAGCGGATGCAGATCTATGGCTGACAAGTCTTGAGAAGGCTTTCCAGATCCTCGACATCCCTAAAGCCGACAAAGTAAAGCACGATGTCTACCTTCTGAAAGGTAGTGCTGGTCACTGGTGGACCATCGAGGAAGAGAAGCGACCTGGTGAGTTGATCGGTTGGGAAGTTTTCCGGCACGAGTTCGTCAGTAGATACTTTCCGAAGACGTATCTGGATGAGAAGATCAGTCAGTTTGAGAGCCTGCGACAAGGAACGATGAATATCACCAAGTATAAAGCCAAGTTCATGGACCTACTGAGGTTTTGTCCTCATATGGCAGCAACAGATAAAGAGCGGATCAGACACTTTGAGAAAGGTCTGAGTGCTGAGTTGACAATACCTGTTTCTGCATTGGAGAATAGAGAGTGGTTTTCTACGTGTGTGGAATCTGTTTGGAGAATTGAAAGGCCAGTAAGGGAGAAAAGAGAATCCATGTCTCACAAAAGGCCTGCTCAGTTCCAGGGATAGAGGTTTGGTGGCTTCAAAAAGCCTAGGTTTTCATCGCCTTCAGTTATGAGAGGTTCCAGTGTACCATCGCAGTGGTCTCTGAGTAAGGGAAGAGGATATGTTTCTTCACCGTCTAGGGCACATAGTACAGCTTATGTGGCAGTAACAGGGCCATCTAGGCTACAGTTTGAGGTTAGGACATGCTATACCTGCGGTCAGATGGGGCATGTCAAGTCGAATTTCCCAAACAGAGATGATGAAGTGACACAGCAGTCGAGGTAGAATCATCAAGGGACAGATAGACAATATCCCAGTGGTAGTAGGGGGCGAAGACGTGGCCAAACGTCACAAGCGAGATCATCTGCTCAAGGAAGTAGAGGATGGGGACAACAAGCAATGACTCAATTCTATGCTATGAGTCAGTCGTAGGCGATAGTCAACCCGCGAGTGGTGACAGGTCAGATGGAGTTATTTCATTCTGATATGTCTTCTTCTTGCTTTATATTTGTTCTGGTTGACCCGGATGCTACACACTCTTTTATCGCCTATAGTATGCTTGAGAACTGTTGTTTACCTGTTAGTTGTAAGAAGGATAGCTTGTTGTTAGAAACCCCTCTTGCTCATTTCTCGATGCTTCGAGAAGAATGTCCATCTTGTGTCTTGTCTTTTTCGGGACACAACATTCGAGTGGATCTTATACCACTTGATATGCATGGTTTTGATGTTATCCTTGGGATGGATACCTTAGAGAAGTATAAGGTTGTTTTGGACTGCGGTTCCAAGCAAGCTGTGTTTGACGTTGATGGAGAGAAGTGGATCTTCCAAGAAGATAGGAAGATTCTTCCGACGTGTCTGGTATCAGCTATGGTGTCAGATAAGTTGTTATGATAGGGATGTGAGGCGTTCTTAGCTCACGTTGTGGATACCATTATGGCTACCAAGGCAAAAGGTCCTAGCCTCGAGGAGGTGTCAGTTGTCTGAGGGTTTGCTGATGTGTTTCCCGATGAGTTTCCTGGTGTTCCTCCATCCCGAGAGATTGATTTCAAGATCAATCTGGTACCAAGAACGCAGCCAATTGCACAGACACTGTATAGGATGGCTCCAGTGTAGATGGCAGAACTTAAGAAGCAGTTGCAAGAGTTGCTGGAGAAAGGTTTCATCCGACCGAGCATGTCCCCTTGGGGTGCTCTAGTGTTGTTCGCTAAGAAGAAGGATGATTTGATGCGGTTGTGTATAGATTACCGGCAGTTGAATAAGGTTACGATCAAGAACAAGTACCCGTTGCCGAGGATATATGATCTGTTCGATCAGTTGCATGGTGCTACAGTGTTTTCAAAGATCGACCTACGGTCCGGATATCATTAGTTAAGGATAAAGGTGGGTGACATACCAAAGTCAGCTTTTCAGATGAGGTATGGTCACTTTGAGTTCGTGGTTATGCCGTTTGGGCTAACAAATGCACCTGTTGCTTTCATGGATTTGATGAACAGAGTGTTCCATCTGTTTCTAGATCAGTTTGTTGTAGTCTTTATATATGACATCTTGATCTACAGTCGGGACAGGCAAGAGCATGAGCAACATCTTTGACAAGTGTTGACTCTTCTTCGCCAACATCAACTGTATGCTAAGTTCAGTAAGTGTGAGTTCTGGTTAGAAGAAGTAACTTTCTTGGGTCATGTGATATCTGTTGAAGGAGTCAAAGTAGATCCGAAGAAGGTGGAGTCTGTGGAAGATTGGGAGAAACCAAAGACGCTGATAGAAGTTCGTCGTTTCCTTGGTCTAGCAGGTTACTACCGGAGGTTTATAAAGGACTTCAGTGCGATTGCATTGCCGATGACGAAGTTGACTAGAAAGGACGTACCTTTTGCCTGGAATGATCGATGTCAGCAAGCTTTCCAGAGTTTGAAGGAGAAGCTGACCAGTGCTCCAGTGCTTGTGTTGCCAGAGCCTGGAAAGGGCTACATTGTTTTTTGCGATGCTTCCAAGAAAGGTTTGGGTTGTGTGCTGATGCAGGAAGATCATGTGGTTTCTTTTGCTTCATGACAACTTAAGAAACACGAGGAGAACTATCTGACTCATGATTTGGAGTTGGCAGCAGTGGTTCATGCGTTAAAGATTTGGAGACACTATCTTTACGGGGAAGTATGCTAGATTTTTACGGATCATAAGAACCAGAAATACTTCTTTTCACAGCATGAGTTGAACATGCGACAACGTCAATGGATGGAGTTGATCAATGACTATGACTGCGCCATCGAGTACCATCCTGGTAAGGCAAACGTGGTAGCTGATGCACTTAGCTGAATGTCTTCTTCTTTTCTTTCCAAGAAGGCGCAGTTGAGTTCTCTAGTGTGTCATAGACGGGATATTCTTGTCTCCCTGCGACAGATGAATGTGCAGATGGAAGTTTCCTTGTTAGCTGGACTTTTAGCGCAGATGCAAGTTAATCTTACGCTGAGACAACAGATCAAAGATGCACAGAAAATAGATGATGCGGTACAGTTGATCAGATCAGAGTTCGACAGTGAAAAGCGTGATGGGTTCCATGAGTCCGAGGATGGACTAGTATGCTATCGTGACAGGATGGTGGTCCCCAATGTTGATGATCTGAGGAAGTTAGTGCTCAAGGAAGTACACACATCGATGTATGCTATGCATCCAGGAGTCACTAAGATGTATCATAGTCTGAAGGACTTGTATTCGTGGCCCGGCTTGAAGAAAGATGTAGCTGAGTTCGTGGCTAGGTGTGCGGTATGTCAGCAAGTCAAGGCTGAGAATCAGAAGCCGGCAGGTACGTTGCAACCCTTGTCGATACCACAATGGAAATGGGATCACATAACCATGGATTTCGTAGTTGGTCTACCCAGGACAACTAGGAATCATGATTCCATTTGGGTTATAGTGGACAGATTACAAAATCTGCCCATTTCCTACCAGTAAAGACAACGTATACAGCCGAGAAGCTCGCTCGAGTATATGTGGATGAGATACTACGTTTACATGGTGTGCCAGTGACGATAGTTTCTGACAGAGGTCCTCAGTTCATGAGTCGTTTCTGGGAACAGTTGCACAGAGCGTTGGGAACACAGTTGAGGTTCAGTACCGCCTTCCACCCACAGACCGATGGACAGTCTGAGAGAACTATTTAGACTTTAGAAGACCTCCTTCGAGCTTGTGTTTTATAGTTCCTAGGCAATTGGGATGTGCATCTCAGTTTGATAGAGTTTGCCTACAACAATATTTATCAGCGGAGAATTGACATGGCTCCTTATGAGGCCTTGTATGTCAGGAAGTGCAGATCCCCTTTATCTTGGTACGAGTTTGGTGAATATCAGCTTTTGGGTCCCCAGTTAGTGCAGCAGACAACAGAAAAGATCAAAGTGATACATCAACAGTTGAAAGTGGCACAGGACAGGCAGAAGTCTTACGAAGACAATCATCGACGACCTTTGGAGTTCCAGGTAGGAGACAAAGTATATCTTAAAGTCTCGTCGTGGAAAGGTGTGCTAAGGTTTGGTCGGAAGGGTAAGCTAGCACCCAAGTATATGGGGCCTTACCCGGTCATAGCACGTGTTGGCAAGGTAGCTTACGAGTTAGAGCTGCCACCAGAGCTGCACAGGTTACATCTGGTGTTCCATGTCAGTATGCTGAAGAAAAGTCATCCTGATTCAGGAATAGTGATACAGCCCGTTAAAGTTGAGCTTGATGAAGATGTGACCTACAAGGAAGGTCCTATGATGATCCTTGATAGAAGAGTGAAGAAGATGAAAAGGAAGGACCTGGTTATTGTGAAGGTTCTTTGGCATCATCGTGACGTTGAGGAAGCTACGTGGGAGCTTGAGGAAGAGATGAGGAGGAAGTATCCCTCACTTTTCTCTTCAGATTTCGGGGACTAAATCACTTTGTAGGGGGTTAGTTTGTAAGGACCCTAACCTTCGTTTATGGTTTACCCTATTTGCTTTTCTTAACCTTGATGCTTTGCTGCTTGCTAATCACCTTTAGTAGTGATTAGGGTTTGTTTGAGCTTTGTTGAGAGTCAGAGGTGCTACTTGCAAATAACCCAATTCTAGGGTTTGTGGACAAGTTTGTCACCTTGTGAGGTGTTCCTCTCTCTCCTTGCTTCCTCTAGTGTAGGGAGGAAGGTCTGGGCTCATTGCTTGAGTTCCTTTGGGCTTGGTTGAGCTTGTTGGGCCTTGTGGTGCCTTGCTTTTGTTTCTTTTGGACCTTGTGTCGGGCAAGGGGGCTGTGTCACCCATGTTGGAGGTGTGTCACCCAATTGTGTCACCCATGACCTTTGACCAAGCTTTGACTTCGTTTGTGTCACCACTAGTGGATACTTGGTGCTTGATGCTTGCATGTAGAAATGGCCTTGGACATGTGTTTTGGGCATGGTAGAGTGGTGGCTTTTGCCCATGGACAAGTGTCCCTAGGTGGGCGACACCTTGCTTTGCTCTACCTTGTTTTCTCCTCCATCCCCTTATATATATGCGTTTCCTTTCCCTTGCTAAGGATCCCTTTTAGTTCCTTAGTTTCTCCTCTACCTTGGTGCACGACACACTCCCTTTCTTACAAGTTTGGTGGCCGATACCCTTAGAGTCTCCTTCTTCTTTGGTGGTGCTTGGAGCTTGGAGCTTGCTTAAGGCGGGTTACATAACTCCTAACCCTAACTACAATTACCATCTTCTATGTTCTTGTTGTCTATGATCAGCTATGTTGTAGTTAGTTTGGTTTCCTTGGTTAGTTGCACCATGTTGGCCGAACCTATGACCTAGGGTTTCTTGATGAGCAATACTCCTTTCTCTCCTTGGTCTAGAGGAGTGAGTTTGAGATTCTATTAGCATGGGCAATACCCCTCTCTCGTTTAAGTGGAGAGGTGAGCTTGTGTTCTAGTTGGTTGAGCAACACCCTCCTCTCACCATGGACTTGAAGGGTGAGCTTTGTGGTGATAGTGAACCTTTCTAGGGTTGATCCTTGTGTTGCCCGGTTGGTGATAAGAAATGTGCAATACCCCTCTCTCATTTAAGTTGAGAGGTGAGCCATCTTCTTGATCCTTTAGGGTTTGGTGCCCTTGTGTTTGAGGTTGATGATGATCTTGGGGAGGTTCTGCCTGATACCTCTTGACCTAGAACCTTGGTCGACACATGTTGTGATGATGATGATGGATGATACCCTGTGACAGGCATCACACCACCACCCTGCCTTGTGATAGACGATAGGCCATGGGTCGACAGCCCTACCTCTGACGGGCGTTGCGCGACACCCTGTCACCCGATACACCTAGCTGCTCGGCAGGCCCTTGGCCGTTATCCTTGTATACGACGCAACATTGCTGACATGCACGACATGCGTTTCCCATTACCCTTGAAGTGCACAGATGGGTTGGTTTCTATGTTGCCCGATATCACCTATAGATGAGGGTTCCCTGCCCGATACCACTTGTGGTGAGGGTAGAGGGTACTTATAGTAAGAGTCTTGTTCCTTCCGCAAAGTATCTATGATAAACCTTGTGTATGCATCATGTTTGGCTTATAATGGTGATCCTTAATATGCTTAATGATAATTATTATGGTAAAGCTTGTTTAGTTAACATACATGTCTTTACATATACGTGTGACCATCTTGATATTATGTGTAAGCATGTAGAATGCCTTGCTTAATGATGTAACATATACTTATGATCTCAAGTTGAGGCATGATTGATAAAGCATATAATCATTAATGTCACCTTATATTGATGGCATGGTCATTCTGTTAAACCTATGATTATTGTGTACACTAACCATGCAGGTGGTGCATAGCCAAGTAAAAGGCTATGAGGTATATATGATGAGTAACATTACTTTGATAGTCACTCTTGATGATGAGATAACAGGGATGATGTGTTTGGATAAAAGTACTTGGGATTGCTATCCCATGATGACGATGTAAGCTTTGAGAGGCAGTGATAGTATACGATGAGGGATTGAGATCCCATGGTATGTGATGATCCTTGAGATGGATCTAGATGATTGGCAAGAGGCCAAGTGGTAACATGTAATGTTGGATCCTCGTGATGGATCAGGATGATGTTGAGTTTCATATTGTTTATTCTTGTTATAACTTGCATGTTATATAACTTGGTTGAATCTTGCAATCCATATAAAATACACTAATTAATCACAATGGAATATATCATGTAGATTGCCCTTGCCATATATCTATCATCGTCAGGAGCTGGTGATGGTGAAACGGGTTCTCCTATGGGTTAACCCGGAGCGCATATTGTTGAGTATGTGAGGTTTCTCCTAGCCTAAAGTGAGGAGGTAAGAGTGCAAATTCGGTTGTAGACTCCAGGGTGCAGATTCAGGCCCATAGCCCAAGTATGTGAGGAGCATGGTGAATAGGCCCATGGCTCAGGATATGTGATATGGGAGCATGAATGCGTTCATGGCTCAGAGCACGGTGAACAGGCATGTGGCTCAGTTTCACTAGCGTCGATACCTGTATCGAGGCGGGCTAGGCAGAGGGTAGCCTAACCCTATGGCTGAGACCACTTCAGCATGAGACTGTGGTCCTACTTTGGTTCTCGTGCACTGACCATGAGGGGAAAGGTCGTGGAGTCCGGCTCTTCCATTGACCTTGTATGGCACCGAATTTGGGTTTCGCAACCGAAGGTTGGATTTGAGCGGTACGACTCACTTCCTCAGGGCATAATAATATGTAATCCAGCCGTATAGTATTTACTGCTTAAGGCAAAATATGAAACATTGATTGAGGCATTGCTTGTGTAGTTAATCCTGTCACTTCTTGCAGTTGCTTATATGTTCCCCATGATATGTGGTTAGACCTTATAAATCTTATCTTGTTTATCATGTTTCACAAAGATATATGCCTTTTGTACAGCCTGGTAAGAATAGCTTGTTTATATAAACTGCTCTTGTTATACCTTTATTAGTTATCCTCTGCTTTTACTTATCTTTCTAAGGTTATGTAGTTTCGGCAGGGAGTTATGTTTCTCGTTGGGACTGTGTGTCTCACCCCACTGGTTTACACTTTTTTTAGGTGGTCGAGCTAGGCGTGGTGGTGGTCGCGGGGTTGCGGACGAGTAGAAAGAAGAGCAGTAAAAGGCAAGCGTTGGACATGTTGTTGTTTTGGATGTTTTGTAGTAGAGTCCTAGATTCATCCCTGTACTCTCAGGTCCTTGGAGGTGTTTTGATGTTGTTTCATGATGTATAGTTGTGGGTGTTTTATGTATCCTGCTGCTGGCCGGATGTGGGCTTTTATGTACGTATAAACAGGTGATGAACTCATTTGATGGTTAGACAGTTGTTCCTCTAAGCTGTTGACACGTATCAGATCTTGTATATGTTTATATTACCTATTTGACTTGCAGGATGAGGTCTCAGATGTAATAGTTGCTCAGTTTATCAGCTTTCCGCAATCGGTTTTAATTAACTCGTATTTTCAGTAATCCGTGGTTTATGGTGATTTCTGCACGTTTTCGCGCAACACCTCGTTGTCTGTATGATAGCGGGATGTGTTGCCACAAGTTTGGTATCAGAGCCCTAGGTTCGCTGAGTCTTCATGGATTAGGACTAGGCTGAGTCTGTTCTTGTGAGTTTTCTAGATTTTCTCAAGATTGTCTTCTGCCCTCAGCGGAAGAAAAGCCAATATGTCTAGAAACCATGAAGAACATGCTCCTGAGCATAGCGATGTTGCATCAGTTGATGGAGTTATAGGGAAGGCACATGAAGATCGGGTGCCTGAGGTCCCCCAACCTGACCCAACCATTCTTGAACACCCTGCCTATCAACAGCTTATGGGGCAGATGATGGCTATGATGAATCTCATGGTAGAAAGATTGCCAGTGCCTCTGCTGAGAGCACATGCTACCCATGGTGAAACATCGAGTATTGGGAAGACCTTTGAGAAGCTTCGCCGAGTCGGAGCTTCAGATTATGTTGGAACGGCTGATCCAGTGGATGCAGATCTGTGGCTGACAAGTCTTGAGAAGGCTTTCTGGATCCTCGACATCTTCGATGCCAACAAAGTAAAGCACGTTGTCTACCTTCTGAAAGGTAGTGCTGGTCACTGGTGGACCATCGAGGAAGAGAAGCGACCTAGTGAGGTGATCGGTTGGGAAGTTTTCCGGCACGAGTTCATCAGCAGATACTTTCCGAAGACATATCTGGATGAGAAGATCAGTCAGTTTGAGAGCATGTGACAAGGAACGATGAATATCACCGAGTATGAAGCCAAGTTCATGGACCTGCTGAGGTTTTGTCCTCATATGGCAGTGACAGATGAAGAGCGGATCAGACGCTTTGAGAAAGGTCTGAGTGCTGAGCTGACAACACATGTTTCTGCGTTGGAGAATAGAGAGCGGTTTGCTACGTTTGTGGAATCTGTCCGGAGAATTGAAAGGTCAGTAAGGGAGAAAAGAGAATCCATGTCTCATAAAAGGCCTGCTCAGTTCTAGAGATAGAGGTTTGGAGGCTTCAAAAAGCCCAAGTTTTCATCACCTTTAGTAATGAGAGGTTCCAGTGTACCGTCGCAGTGGTCTCCAAGTAAGGGAAGAGGATATGTTTCTTCGTCGTCTAGGGCACATAGTATAGCTTATGTGGCAGTTACAGGGCCATCTAGGCCACAGTTTGAGGTTAGGACATGCTATACCTACGGTCAGATGGGCATGTCAAGTCGAATTGCCCAAACAGAGATGATGAAGTGACACAACAGCCGAGGCAGAATCATCAAGGGACAGATAGACAGTAGCCCAGTGGTAGCAGGGGGCGAGGACGTGGCCAAACATCGCAAGCGGGATCGTTTGCTCAAGGAAGCAGAGGACGTGGACAACAAGCAACGACTCAATTCTATGCTATGAGTCAGCCAGAGGCGATAGTCAACCCGCGAGTGGTGACAGGTCAGATGGAGTTATTTCATTCTGATATGTCTTCTTCTTACTTTATATCTGTTCTGGTTGATCTGGGTGCTACACACTCTTTTATCACCTATAGTATGCTTGAGAACTGTCGTTTACCTGTTAGTGGTAAGAAGGATAGCTTGTTGTTAAAAACCCCTCTTGTTGGTTTCTCGATGCTTCGAGAACAATGTCCATCTTGTATCTTGTCTTTTTCAGGAAACAACATTCGAGTGGATCTTATACCACTTGATATGCATGGTTTTGATGTTATCCTTGGGATAGATACCTTAGAGAAGTATAAGGTTGTTTTGGACTGCAGTTCCAAGCAAGCTGTGTTTGACGTTGATGGAGAGAAGTAGATCTTCCAGGAAGATAGGAAGATTCTTCCGACGTGTCTGGTATCAGCTATGGTGGCAGATAAGTTGTTACGATAGGGATTTGAGGCATTCTTAGCTCACGTTGTGGATACCGTTATGGCTACCAAGGCAAAAGGTCCTAGCCTCGAGGTGGTGTTAGTTGTCTGAGGGTTTGCCGATGTGTTTCCCGATGAGTTTCCTAGTGTTCCTCCACCCCGAGAGATTGATTTCAAAATCAATCTGGTACCAGGAACGCAGCCAGTTGCACAGACACCTGACATGAATTTACCGTGCGTAGAAACGCAAGTGTACGCGTCAATCTAATATAGGCCTTTGTGAGGCCCGAGTCGAACTCAGGGATACGTGAATTGTCGGAGACTACTACTAACTACTCACAATCAGCTAGACCGATTAAAGAGTTGAGAGTTGTTGTTAAAATTAAAAGAAAAAAAAAACAAAGCAATCGATTAACTGTTTGGTTTAATCAATTCAAAATGAGATCTTTAGGATTGCAATTTCACCGCGGGTTTTCATTGTATTAAATTCTATGTAGTCACTCAAATTTATCTCTCGATCTGGGTAGTGGCCTGAAATCAGAATTGCCCACTATCGTGGTACAATTCACTACCTACGTCTAGGTCAGTTCCACCATCGTAGTAACCTATACCCTAAACTAGGTGCATTAACAACGATCTCTCGGTATCCACCATTAACCTTACACCACCTTGTTCAAGGGATTTGTCAATTAATGTAAATTCCATCTCTTTTCAACCATTAATTCTTCTTTCAAATTAATTAAGGGCATTAGATTATTATTATGATGATCAAGCATAACAATATAATTGAGAAAATGAAATTATACCATGGATTTAAGAGATAAGATACGAATTACTATGATAAAATTGCCATACAATGAATTCCTGGGCTACTCCCGGTCCTAAAGACAAAGGGGATTAGCCCTGCATGTTCATCTCAAAGAAAAACATGGTAGAGAAAAGGGGAAACATGGAGAAAAACGTGATTGAGTGGTGAAACCCCTGAACGGAGAAGATCCAAGCGATCCTTGGCGTGGAATACGCCTTCTCCCCCCTTTCGGTGGTGGAAATCGTCTTCTTTGGCGTCCGGATCGGCTGGGGCGTGCTTCTGGGCTCCGTTATTCTCTCCACACCTTCTCGGGACGTGTGCAGCGGCTAATGACGTGATGATTCCCTCTTGGGCGCCGTCATTAGGTATATTTCCCGAGTTAGGTCGCCAATTAATCACAGCCGTCGTATTAAGATCAATCTGAAGCAAACTCATATCTGACGGTGTCGATACCATCGACGCGGGTTGATGGTATTGACCTAGCATGATATCGGCAGTTCTTCTTTTATTTTGTCTTTGCGCCTGATGCCATCTCGATACCATCGACGAGGGTCGATGGTATCGACAACCCTATAGCGACGATTTTGTCTTTTTGTGTCACTGTAGCTCCACTAGTCGATAGTATCGACATATGAGTCGATGGTATCGACTCACTTCTTGCCAGTAACCTAATGGTATCTCGATACCATCGACATCCCTGTCGATAGTATCGACTTTCTTCTGGTCCTTGCGGCTAGCAACCTGTGGTCCGGTCGATGGTATCGACCACTGTATACTTGTTTTTCCTGAAATTAACACACGAAACCACATAAGTCTACACAAAATGTATTCTTTTGACAAATTATACTCAAAATGTTGAAATAAGGCAAATTTAACATAGAGAAGTATCATAGACCAAAGTAGATGAATTATGCACCATTAACCACGAAAATGACTAATAAATGCACAAAACACATATCAAACAAGTCTATAAATGCAACTCAAAATCATCGCATCAAACTCCCCTAAGCTTGAACATTGCTCGCCCTCGAGCAACTAAACCTTATAATAGAATTTCCAGAGTCAACTAAAGAACAAAGCATCACAACAAACATCCCATATGACTCCCACCGGACATTCGCATACCGGCCGTCGCTAACCACAGAATGATAATTACCCTAAAGGTGACAGTAATCATCCATAAAAGATATCTACCTCAAAACTGATGAACACTATCACATAAGGCAGTAAACATAATAGAATTCGCCGGTCCAGACTTAGTGCATCTTGTGATCTCCTATTCTACGTTGCTCGCCCTAACTACCATCTACATGGAAGCAGTTCTCCTGATATTCACAAGTGAAGAGAAAATCACGGTGGCCTACCAATCCGAGCAACGGGTGGATGGAATGGGTGGATAATGGAAGAAGTGGAAGCATTATACGATTTCAACATGCATAAAACAAAAATGCTCTAAATGATGCAAATGCATATGAAAAATGCCCTAATGCCTAAGATTGGGTGGAATGCTGCATGCACTAACATCCCATCTCAAAATAAGATGGATATCTAATTGAGCTACATCATGTACTTACTCATTTTAAAATGCAGGTAAGATTATGTTCCTTTCTCCTTCTCATTCTACTTGCTTCTAAATAACTTTCATTTTTTTCATTTTTTTTTTTCAGATTTTTTTTCTTTTTTTTCAAGCCCTTATATCCATGATTGACAATGAATACTTTATTGGGCTTACTTTTTCTGCATAACTCAAATATTTGAACTATTTAGAAGGTATGGAACAATTTAACTTACCATTAAAGAAGAAATGAGGTACATGATATACTCCATGCATAAACGTTATGAATGCAACTAAATGACATGCACCTAAGGGTAATGTGCATGTATACCTTTTTTTTTTTTAATTTTTCATGCAAAACATATGAAAGTGGTTGCAATGCGAGTCCTATCTACATGCCATGCACTCAAAAAGGTTAAAACCGTACTTTACTTCCAAATCTTATGGTGGATTGTAAAAAGCAATGAGGTGGACAGATCACAAGACTAATTGACTGAACCTTTGAAAAGTATTATGTGTCCCTCCTTACTGACCTGTGTAGTAGTTAAAAGGTTTCTCTCTCTTAATTCAAATTAGAGTCTCATTATCATTTGGTCAGTTTAGGCTCAAACAACCAATTCCGTCCACTTTTCATGAATCATTCGGAATGTACAGTTGTGATTTTCTGTTTTAAAGTTGACAAAACCAATCATTTTCTTAAGTTAGGTGATCAAAGTTGAACAACACTCAAGCTTGTGAATCACTCAAAATTTTTAAATTTTCCCTTAATTCCCATGTACATGCAACTGAGATGACACAAGACTTAAGACATCCACAATTACACTAGATAGAATGTGGATCCTACAAACAAACTAAGATTGCAAGAAATAAATGACAAGAACAAAAGCAATAAAATGCAAAAATAGAGAAAATAAAAGATAGAGTTGTTCCAACTCCCCCCCTAAGCTTGAATTCGACTATGGCTTCATAGTCAAAAACAATCTTAAAGGTTGGAACAGAGATACCGATTTACTCTTCAGGCGGAGGCGGGTACTGTGGAGCTGTGGGGTCCCAAGATGGGTACTCCCCCTGGAAGCTCGGATCAAACTGGGCCCTTGGTGGAGGTTTTGGATAGCCTCCAAAGTAGTTCTGGATCCAGTAGTGATCATAAAAGGGCTGCTACTGCATCTCCATCCTATGCAACCGGTCATGAATATGTTGTTGGTTGTCGAGGAGAAGATGCTCGTCCTCGAAGATTGCGCTTTGATTGTCCAGTAGCCAGTTGGTAGTCTCTTGAACACCAGTGTACATCGTCGTGTGATGTTGCTGCGTCTGATGTATGTCTTGCAGCATAGCATACATGTCATGCATCGAGTAGACACCCTCGCTTGGCTGTGAGGGCGGTGGTGGTGGCGGAGGCTGCGATGATGAAGATGCACCGGGATGCATGCGAGGACACTTCTGTGGTGCCATTCGTGCATGAAGAGGAGTGTAGGCCTCCTCTTCCTCTTCAGCCTCATCGTCATTGTTGTTGTCGTCGTCATTGCCGCCGTCTTCATCGGAGTCAGCAATGGCTATGATAGGCCATCGGAAATGTTGCACCCCTTCGATGTTGAAGATAGGATCAGGAAGCAAGCATTCTTGGTAAGCATGGTTTACATGACAATGAGCATAAGGTAAACCATCTCGAAGCAGGATCAAATTTGATCAGTGAAGATGCTGCACATTGACCTTGCTTTGGCTGGAGAGTGGGGTCAAAGTAGAGAAATTTAGCCTGAGGTAGTGCGCCAGCAGAGTAATATGTCCTCCAAAGTGAATTGGAGCCCTCCGTGTGCTCCGCTTGACTGCCAAGACCCGCTGCAGAAAGAAGGCTCCCCAGTTGCATTCTTGGCGCTTTAGGAGTTTATACAGGAAAAATAGATCTGACTCCTGGAATTTGCTAAGGGATAGATCACCCCTAGCAAACAAGGTAGAACTCAACATCCGGTGGAGTATCCGTATGAATGGATGCTCGAAGTCGGCTAGTGCAGCATTGTGGAAGCTCACTAACTTGCCCGGCGGCACCATCACAAGCTCAAAAAAGATTGCATCGTAGTCGGTGCGGTTGTCCGGCCACCGGTAGTCATGTTGCGAGTGATTCCAGTTGTAAATCCTGTTGAACTGCCGGAGTGTAAGGGTATAGTCGATGTTGTACAACCGGAAAGACACCCGACCCTTGATCCACTCATGATCGGTGGCTATGACGTCGTTGGGTACGACGCCATAAACTCAGCCACAAGCTCCTTGTACATAGGCCACTCACCGAAGAACGGCTGGCCATCGACGTGAAATTCCAGCTCGTCAGGCCTTCTTCCCGTGTGTCGGGCCTGTCCCTTCAGAATGTAGTCGAGGTTGGCTTCGAACCCCAAGTTACAGATTGTTTCCCGTTCAACATAACGGGTCGGCTCGATCTTTCTCTTCAAGATCTCCTCGTAGATCTTCTTGACCTCCGCGGATGGATGAATAAGCCGCGGGCATGAAATAGAAGTTGTAGGTGGTGGTGTAACATCCCTGACCTGGGTTATGAGTTAACCCTAGGTGTTTTGCCTAAATATGTAATTAAATCTTTGTGATTAACTCTGAGCATGTAATTAAGTTTCTCAGAAACGTATATTTCAGTATTTGCTCCTTTTTATTTAAAGTTGTAGCATTGTTTTGATATACAGGGACCTATGTGCAATTTACCTAGTTAAAAGGGTTAGCTTGCAATTTGCACATGTTGAGATGTTCCTCTGATGTTGAGACATCATGAGAATCTTTTTGGTAAGTTTGAGGGATTTCCCAAGCAAGGGCACCAAGGTGCAGCTGTGGAAGCTATCCCAGTGCTTGAAACCTTAAATTGGGGTAAAATGCAATTTACCCAAATTAAGGGATAAAAATTGTGAAATATGTCATCTAATGTATCTTTTTAGACTCTTGCCATCATTTAGAGAAGAAATGATGAGGAATTCACCTCAATTGAGTTATCAAGTTAAGAAATAGGCTTTGTGATTGAATAATCAGGGTATATGTGCAATATCCCTTTAAGTATGAACTTTATTATTAGATTGTTCTTCCTTGCCTTCTTTTCTATAACTTAAGATAAGGTTTGTCCTTAGAATAAAGAGGAAGGGACGAGCAAGTAATAAAGGAAGGACTTAGTTGGAATTAAGGGAAACTTATGAACTAATGTTGAGAATCATACCCCTAGTATATATACACTCTACCTCTCAAGCAAAGAAATCTTTCCTTCGTGCATATCACTGTTTCCTCTTTGCTTGGCCGACTAAGGACTATCTTGGAGCTCAAGAGGAACGACCAAGGGTTCAAGGTAGGTTTGGGATCTTCTTCTTGCCTAATTCCATGGTTAGAATTCGAATTCAAGGTCATCTTCATGGCTAACTCTTGAAACCCTACCTTTCTAGCCGTCTCTTTTTCATCCTTCCTTGGAGTTTTCACCTTGGCCAACCTGTGGGAACTCAAGGACGCCATTAAAGCTTGGATATTGAAAGCTTGGAGCTCAAGAAGCAAGCTTTAGGCGGGTTTTATAACTCTAAACATATGCTTTACTATGTGCATCTTTATATGCGTTTTAATGATAGCTCTTAGTTTTTCCCTACTTTTCCCTGCTATTTTGCAAGCAAATCCATGGGATATTCATACTGTTCTTGATCTAGGAGATGAAGGCGTTATTTCCAAGAAAATCCCACCGCTTTTCTTTTCCTTAAACGGTCCTAACAGTTTGCTCTCTCGGACTCAAGACCGCGAGGTGAGCAAACGGTCTCGAGACCGCGACAGGGAAAACGGTCTCAAGACCGTTTGGCCCCGTTGACTGAGCGTGGACCGTATAAGAAATCTGTTCCTAATTATATAGGCTAATTACCCTCAAAATGTGGGAGACTAACTCCAAAGGAACCGGGAGATATGACCTTTGTAAGTCACAACTTTAAATGAATTAATTGCTGATTTACAAACGATCTGAAATTGCCTTTTTGGGCAAACGGTTTCAAGACCGTGTAAGGTCGTTGACTAAGCTTTGACCGTATGAGATTACTGTTCAAAATTATTTTAATGAACAACTCACCAAGTTTGATGGTCTAATTCCAAACGGGCTAAGAGTTGAAGGGTGATTACTAGGGATAACCCTAGGTGAAATCAGTACTGAAATTATGGTGACCTAATTAGGGTTTTTAAGGTTGATTGACCTAAACGGTCTCAAGACCGTTTGGGGGTCACCAAACGGTCTCAAGACCGCGAGGGCAATCAACCAAGACCGTTTGGAGGTCTGGGGTCAAGATTTGTTGACCAATTGAAGGTACTTTTACACCAATTTACATTGCAATTAAATATTGATATAATCATCAACTCAATTTGTTCAGCATTGATGAATTTCCACTAGAATCCAAAAATTGGATGGGCAAACGGTCTCAAGACCGTTTGGAACTCATCCAAACGGTCTCAAGACTGAGAGCACAATCACCCAAGACCGTTTGAAGGTCTAGGGTTGAGTAATTTGACCAATTGAGGACCCAATTGCAAATAAGTTATTAATTTAATCAAAATTCTGTTTTGTGGTTCAATCATGGTTCAACCCCTATCAAATCACCTTAGACTTTGATGAAATCTTGGGAAAACGGTCTTAAGACCATTTGGGGTCCACCCACATGACCTCAAGACTGTTTGGGTCAAGTTTGGGCCCAATTGGAGCTCAATTGAAGAGTTCAACCTTGTGTTGATGCACATTGTTGAGTGTTGATGGGTGAACATTGATAGACCCTAAATTGAATCGATTTCAATCCTACTTGGTCAACAATTGAGGGTCAATTAGTTGACCAATTGGTCAAGCATAACCTTAATTGACCCAATCCATAGGTGGTCAACATAGCTTTGACCTTTTGAGGGCTTCAACATCATTTGGCACCATCGATTGCTTTATTGATTTTGTTGATGGACCAAACGGTTGAGACCTTGAGAGCCTCGCGGTCTCAAGACCGTGAGAGGGCTCGCGGTCTCAAGACCATGAGAGGGCTCGCGGTCTCAAGACCGTGAGGGGGCTCGCGGTCTCAAGACCGAGAGGAGGCTCACGGTCTCAAGACCGCGAAGGGCCTCGCGGTCCTGAGGTCAATCTAGCTAAACGGTCAACACCTCTTCGCGGACTCAACATCAAATTGATCTTCGCGGTCTCAACATTAACTTGAACCAATGGAAGGCTTCGCGGTCTTGAACCCCTTGAAGAGGCTCGCGGTCTTGAAGCCTAAGGGGGCTCGCGATCTTGGAGTTAGAAGGAGGCTCGCGGTCTTGGAAAGTCAAAGTGGGCAAACAGTCAACACTCTCAACCGATCTCAATTCAATTGATGATTAATGATTGAAATCAATCAATGTGATTCAAGGTTGACTTCAGTAAATCAAATGATGATATAAATGGTTCAATGTTGCTCTAATCAAACCCTAATGACAACCTAGGATATTAAGGGGTTATTTGACTAAGGTTTTGACCATAATGATGATCAATGGGGTGAATTACCAATATACCCTTGAAGGGTCAAGTGAGTTATACCTTGCTCAATTCAAACCCTAATTACATGAGAATGATGTTTTTAGTCATAATGACTCTATCCAAATTGATCTAGTCTAATGTTATCATCAACCATGAGTATGATGAAAGAGAGAGTACTTTAGAGAGAGAAAGTACCCTAGAGAGAGATAGTACCCTAGAGAGAGAAAGTAACTCTAATCACATAATGGTGATGTTGTTGGCTATGTTAGCCTATGATGACTCAATCCAACCTGTTTTAGAGTGATGTTGACATCACCTAACATTATGATGAGAGAGAAAGTACTTCTAGAGAGAGAAAGTACTTCTAGAGAGAGAAAGTATTTTTTTTAAAGTGCAAACTCAACTAAAGCATCTCCAATGCACATGAGTGAGTATAATTAGGGTATGATCCACCTGTGTGAGGTCATAGAAACCCTAATTATGATAAATGATGAACCTTTAACTAATCCAAGAGCATCAATGAAGATGTTACTCATACATGATGATGTTATGAGTTTAATTCACCTTGATGTGAATAGTAAACCCTAATTCAAGGGTAATGACATGCTTTTGAGTATTAAACTCTATTTGATTTGAATTAAAGATTTAACTCTTATGACAAGAGTAGGAAGTACATTCCTTATTGTTGTTTATACCTTTATCAGTTGTATTAACCATGCAGGTCCTGATATGAAGGTAATCATATCCAGGTATGGATGTTGATGTTATATTCATTGAAGGCATGTTGTTAGCCTTATGAATAAGAAAAGTAATTTGATGCCTTGTCAATGGAATCCTATGATGATAATGGGCTGTGAGAGCCATGGATACCATCAAGGTCATGCTTTAGAGATGACTTGTGATGAGGACAATGAGAAATGATGATTGATATGAGTTAGGCATGTTACATTTAGTATTCTTCTTTTATAGTTGTTATGCTACTGTTATTGTTTGAAGAACAATGTATGCTGTTAAAGAATACTGAATGTACCTAACTAATCAAGTATAATGTAGAGCCCTGATCATAGATCCATCATTGTCAGAAATTAAGTGATGGTGAAACAGGTTTTCCTCAGGGAACTCCTGGAGCACATACTTTTGAGTATGTGGGGTACATGGATGTGTAGAACCTTACATCCTAGTGTAGGAAAGTGATGTAGATGTAGAATCCATCCATCCTTCACTATAGTTCCATACCATATCAGTGGTAGGTAAACATGAAACCTCCTGATGATGAAGAAAGCACAGATATCCGTATCAGTGGTAGGTAAATATGAAACCTCCTGATGACGAAGAGAGTACAGAACGCCACTGTGACTCTAGAATAGCGAAGGACCAATTTACCCTGGTGAGCTATAGTAGTAGAGACACGAGATGTCCTACAAGTGATCCTCTTACTGACTGAGGAAGGTGAAGGTCATGAGAATCCGGCTCTCTTAATGACCTATGTATGATACTGATGCGGCTTCTCAGCGATCAGTTGGAGTATGAGTGGTAAGCCTCATCTCCACAGGGCATAATGTTGTTTGTAAAACATAATCAACCATGTAGTATAACTTGTTAGAGATGACTCCAAGTTAGTTGATTGATGTTACATTGCAATAATGTTGATATTCTCCATATGTCCTAAATTGTAGAGATCTTGTTATACCTGCAACTGTTATAGAATGCTTTGAAGGCTTTACTGTTTAAAATAATCTTTGATGTTATAATAAAGCTTCTGGCGAAGAGTTATAACTCTCGCTGGGACAATTATGTATAATTGTCTCACCCCGTAAGCTTCAACTTTTTAGGTGGACGTCGGAGACGAAGGAACCAGCCTACAGATGACCAGTCTCAGCAGCAGCAGCACCAGGGGCAGCAGTAATCTCAGGTGGAGATTTGTCTTGCCATGTGGTGTAGTTAGAGTCAGTCCTATGTGTCCTCTGTACTCTCAGGTCTTGGAGTCTTTTGTATAGTGATCTTGAGATTTTGTATCTTGATGTATATAATTACTCGAGAAGTAATTATCCTGAGATGTAAACAGTTTATCTCTCTTTATGAAAGAAGCTTTTATGGATTCAAGCTCTTGTCACGAAAAGTTTTAATTTCCCGTGATTTTTGTCTTCCGCTGATTACCGATTCGCTTCCGCTAAGTTTTAATCGTGTTTATGTTATGGTTTGGAGATCAGAGCCCACAACTAGTGGTATCATAGCTCCAGGTTCAGTTGAGTCTACAGAGGCATAGGACTTAGGATGTCGAGTCTACCTTTAGTACTCCTTCCTCATCTAATAGAATCTTCTGCTCCTCAGGAGAAGAAGATACATAAGAATGTCAGAACATCGTGATGAGCACATGGCAGAGAGTAGTGCTAGTGCGCCTCGAGGCGGTGCAAGAGTTCCGAGAATAAAACAACCTGCACCTGAGTCGCCAAGAGAGCCACCCCAGTTCGACCCAGCTGACATGAGTGATCCAGCTGTACAGACGATGTTCGGGCAGTTCATGACTGCCATGACCCATATAACCGATAGGATGCCCATTCCTGCACCTAGGGCACCTGCCCAGCCTGAAGCGCAAGGTATCGGTAAGACATTCGAATGACTTCGTCGTGTCGGAGCTACCGAGTACTTCGGAACTGCCGACCCTGCAGATGCTGACTTATGGTTGACAGAGTTGGAGAAGGCTTTCAGGATTCTTATGATTCCGGAAGCTGAGAAGGTTAGACATGCTGTCTATCTTCTCAAAGGCAGTGCTGGTCACTGGTGGAACATGGAAGAGCAGAAGAGACCTGGAGTAGAGTTCTCATGGGAAGAGTTTCGTCGGGAATTTATCAATAGATATTTTCCAAAGACCTTCCTAGATGAGAAGATCTCTCAGTTTGAGAAACTAAGGCAGGGTATGATGAACATTAGTGAGTATGAAGCTAAGTTCATGGAGTTATTGCGGTTCTGTCCGCACATGGCTGCTACGGATGAGGAAAGAATCAGAAGATTTGAGAAGGGTTTGAATTCTGATATGTCAACCCCTGTGTCTGCCTTAGAAAACAGAGAGAGATTCTCTACCTTTGTTGAGTCAGTCTGAAGGATAGAGAGATCTGTGGTTGAGAAAAGACAAACCCATAAAAGATATCCACAGTTCCAGGGTTCTTCATCTAAGGATTCTAAGAAACCAAGATTCTCTGCACCTAACCCTCCACCACCCAGATCGAGTTTTCAAACTCAATGGACACCAAGAAGAGGTAGAGGACGGAGTCAACCGCTTCAAGGGACGCACAGTTCTACATCAGTGTCAGTTACTGGACCACCCAGACCACAACAACAGGAGAGGAGTTGCTACAACTATGGTAAGGTGGGACACTTGATGAAGGATTTCCGTTCTAGGGCTGTCGGTGTGACACAACAAACCCCGAGACAGAATCAACATGGATCTCAGAATAGACAACATCAAGGAGCAGCTCGAGGACGTGGACAAGCATCTCAAGCTGGATCATCAGCACCACCTCAACACCAGGCGACTGCGAGGTTCTATGCTATGAACCCACCTGAGGCAGTGGTCAATCCACGGGTAGTGGCAGGTCAGATGAAACTTTTATATTCTGATATGTCTACATCCTGTGTTGTATCTGTTCTGATTGATCCGGGTGCTACGCACTCT
Source organism: Alisma plantago-aquatica (assembly GCA_963693085.1). Classification (NCBI taxonomy): domain Eukaryota; kingdom Viridiplantae; phylum Streptophyta; class Magnoliopsida; order Alismatales; family Alismataceae; genus Alisma; species Alisma plantago-aquatica. The sequence continues at coordinate 919,673,392 of OY856412.1, read as the reverse complement.
TTCATCACTCGTGAAGTGATTCGTAACTGCAATGTGACTGTTAGCCATAGAGCAGATAGTTTGTTGTTAGAGACTCCGTTGAGTGGGTCTGCCGTTTTGCAGGAGGTATGTTCTCCCTGCATCCTTTTCTTTTCTGACCATCGCATCCAAGTGGATCTTATACCACTTGATATGTAGGGATTTGATATAATCCTCGGGATGGATACCTTAGAAAGGTATAGAGTTGTCTTGGATTGTGAGTCCAAGTTGGCTGTGTTTGCTGATGAAAGCAACACATGGATCTTTCAAGGTGAAAGAAAGATTCTGCCCACCTGTCTTGTGTCAGCTATGGTTGCTGATAAGCTATTGAGGCAAGGATGTTATGCATTCTTATCCCATGTGGTAGATGTTACCAAGGAAAGGACCAATCCTGCTAAGGTTCCCATAGTCGGGGAATTCGAGGATGTGTTTCCTAAAGAACTTCCTGGTATACCACCACCTCGGGAGATTGATTTCGAAATTAATCTGATCCCAGATACAAAACCCATAGCTCAAACTCCATATAGGATGGCGCCTGCCGAGATGGCAGAACTCAAGAAATAGCTTCAAGAGCTACTTGAGAGAGGTTTTATCCGACCGAGTACTTCACCTTGGGGTGCTCCGGTCTTGTTTGTTAAAAAGAAAGATGGGTCAATGCGGTTGTGCATCGACTATAGACAACTCAATAAAGTAACAATAAAGAATAAGTATCCTCTGCCGAGGATTGATGATCTCTTTGACCAGTTGCGTGGTGCAACAGTCTTTTCAAAAATAGACTTGAGGTCTGGATATCACCAACTCCGCATTAAGGATAGTGACATATCCAAGTCTGCCTTTAGGACAAGATATGGTCACTATGAGTTCACGGTGATGTCGTTTGGACTAACCAATGCACCAGCTGCATTTATGGAACTCATGAATAGAGTTTTTCGACCTTTCCTTGATCAGTGTGTTGTCGTCTTCATAGATGACATACTGATTTATAGTAAAGATGCCCAGCAGCATGAGCAGCATCTTCGCCAAGCTTTGACCTTGCTAAGAGAACATAAGCTGTACGCTAAGTTTAGCAAGTGTGAGTTCTGGCTGCCGGAGGTATCTTTTCTTGGACATGTAATATCCGCCTCGGGAATTTGTGTTGACCCTACAAAAGTGGAATCTGTTCTACAATGGGAACAACCGAAGACACCGACAGAGATTTGAAGTTTCTTGGGGTTAGCTGGCTATTATCGAAGGTTCATTAAGAACTTTAGTTCTATAGCTTTACCTTTGACCAAGTTAACCCGGAAAGATGTTCCTTTTTCTTGGAGTGATAAGTGTCAACAATCTTTCCAGTTGCTGAAGGAGAGGTTGACAAGTACACCTGTGCTAGTGCTACCTGAACAAGGAAAAGGATATATAGTTTTTTGTGATGCTTCCAAGAACGGACTAGGATGTGTGTTGATGCAGGATAAACAAGTAATTTCTTTTGCTTCTCGACAGCTTAAGAAACACGAGGAGAATTATCCAACACACGATCTAGAGTTAGCTGCTGTGGTTCATGCTTTGAAGATCTGGAGACATTATCTCTACAGAGAAACATTCCAGATTTTCACAGACCACAAAAACCTTAAGTATATCTTCTCTCAGCATGAGCTCAACATGAGGCAACGTCGCTGGATGGAGTTAATCAAGGACTACGACTGTACAATTGATTACCATCCAGGCAAGGCCAATGTTGTTGCAGATGCCTTGAGTAGGAAATCATCAACATCAACCATGAATAGAGCACAACTAAACTCTTTAGTATGCTCTAGAAGAGATATGCTTATCTCTTTAAGGCAAAACAATGTACAGTTGAAGGTGTCATTGTTAACCGGTTTGTTAGCTGAGATGCATATTAAACCTACTCTAAGGGAGCAGATTAAAGAGGCACAGCTAGGTGATGCTGCAGTTCAACATATAAGATCTGAATATGGAAATGAGAAGCTAGATGGTTTTCATGACTCAAAAGATCAAGTAGCTTGTTATAATGGAAGAATGATAGTGCCAGATGTGGACAACTTGAGAAAGTTAGTCCTGGAAGAAGCCCATTCTTCCATGTATGCTATGCATCCAGGGAACACCAAGATGTATCGGAATTTGAAATATCTGTATTGGTGGCCTGGGATGAAGAAGGATGTTGCAGAGTTTGTTCTGAGGTGTCCCGTGTGTCAGCAAGTTAAAGCTGAACACCAGAAGCCTGCAGGTACAATGCAACCTTTACCCATACCGTAGTGGAAGTGGGACCATGTGACCATGGACTTTGTTGTTGGTCTACCCAGGACAAACAAAGGACATGATTCCATTTGGGTAATTGTTGATAGGTTAACTAAGACAGCACATTTCTTACCTGTCAAAACAACCTATTCTGCTGAAAGGTTATCAGAGGTGTATGTTCAAGAGATAGTGCGTTTGCACGGGGTTCCTGTCACAATAGTTTCTGACAGAGGTCCTCAGTTTACAAGTCGTTTTTGGGAACAGTTACACAGAGCCTTAGGCACCAAGCTAAGGTTTAGTACGACCTTTCATCCGCAGACTGATGGATAGTCGGAAAGGACCATACAGACCCTAGAAGATCTGTTGAGAGCATGTGTTATCCAGTTCACCGGAAGTTGGGATCTACACCTAAGCTTGATAGAGTTTGCCTATAACAATAGCTATCAGCATAGTATTGATATGGCACCATATGAAGCCTTGTATGGTAGACGTTGTAGATCACCTTTGTGTTGGTTTGAAACTGGTGAGCGTCAGTTGTTAGGTCCTGACCTTGTGCAGCAAACCACAGAAAAGATTAAAGTTATACAACATAAGATTAAGACTGCTCAAGATAGGCAGAAATCTTATGCTGACAAACGTCGTAGACCCTTAGAGTTCCAGGTTGGAGACAAAGTGTATCTTAAGGTCTCACCTTGGAAAGGGGTCCTTCATTTTGGAAGGAAAGGGAAGTTAGCTCCTAGATATATGGGGCCTTATCCAATCATTGAACGGATTGGAAAGGTAGCATATAAACTAGAGCTTCCCCAAGAATTACAGAGGTTACATCCTGTGTTTCACATTTCTATGTTGAAGAAATGTCACCCAGACACCGAGTCAGTTCTACAACCTATGGACGTAGAATTGAATGATGACATATCCTATGAGGAGGGACCAGTGTCAATCCTTGATAAACGAATTAAAAAGTTAAAGAAGAAAGATATATGTCTTGTGAAAGTCCTCTGGAACCATTATGGTATTGAAGAAGCCACTTGGGAGTTAGAGGATGAGATGAGAAGGAAGTATCCTGCCCTTTTCTCGTAGTATGTTTTATCGATTTCGGGGACGAAATCCTTGTAAGGGGTGGATAAATTGTAACATCCCTAACCTGGGTTATGAGTTAACCCTAGGTGTTTTGCCTAAATATGTAATTAAATCTTTGTGATTAACTCTGAGCATGTAATTAAGTTTCTCAGAAATGTATATTTCAGTATTTGCTCCTTTTTATTTAAAGTTGTAGCATTGTTTTGATATACAGGGACCTATGTGCAATTTACCCAGTTAAAAGGGTTAGCTTGCAATTTGCACATGTTGAGATGTTCCTCTGATGTTGAGACATCATGAGAATCTTTTTGGTAAGTTTGAGGGATTTCCCAAGCTAGGGCACCAAGGTGCAGCTGTGGAAGCAATCCCAGTGCTTGAAACCTTAAATTGGGGTAAAATGCAATTTACCCAAATTAAGGGATAAAAATTGTGAAATATGTAATCTAATGTATCTTTTTAGACTCTTGCCATCATTTAGAGAAGAAATCATGAGGAATTCACCTCAATTGAGTTATCAAGTTAAGAAATAGGCTTTGTGATTGAATAATCAGGGTATATGTGCAATATCCCTTTAAGTATGAACTTTATTATTAGATTGTTCTTCCTTGCCTTCTTTTCTATAACTTAAGATAAGGTTTGTCCTTAGAATAAAGAGGAAGGGACGAGCAAGTAATAAAGGAAGGACTTAGTTGGAATTAAGGGAAACTTATGAACTAATGTTGAGAATCATACCCCTAGTATATATACACTCTACCTCTCAAGCAAAGAAATCTTTCCTTCGTGCATATCACTGTTTCCTCTTTGCTTGACCGACTAAGGACTATCTTGGAGCTCAAGAGGAATGACCAAGGGTGCAAGGTAGGTTTGGGATCTTCTTCTTGCCTAATTCCATGGTTAGAATTCGAATTCAAGGTCATCTTCTTGGCTAACTCTTGAAACCCTACCTTTCTAGCCGTCTCTTTTTCATCCTTCCTTGGAGTTTTCACCTTGGCCAACCTGTGGGAACTCAAGGACGCCATTAAAGCTTGGAGCTCAAGAAGCAAGCTTTAGGCGGGTTTTATAACTCTAAACCTATGCTTTACTATGTGCATCTTTATATGCGTTTTAATGATAGCTCTTAGTTTTTCCCTACTTTTCCCTGCTATTTTGCAAGCAAATCCATGGGATATTCGTACTGTTCTTGATCTAGGAGATGAAGGCGTTATTTCCAAGAAAAACCCACCGCTTTTCTTTTCCTTAAACGGTCCTAACAGTTTGCTCTCTCGGACTCAAGACCGCGAGGTGAGAAAACGATCTCGAGACCGCGACAGGGAAAACGGTCTCAAGACCGTTTGGCCCCGTTTACCGAGCGTGGACCGTATAAGAAATATGTTCTCAATTATATAGGCTAATTACCCTCAAAATTTGGGAGACTAACTCCAAAGGAATCGGGAGATATGACCTTTTTAAGTCACAACTTTAAATTAATTAATTGCTGATTTTCAAACGATCTGAAATTGCCTTTTTGGGAAAACGGTCTCAAGACCGTGTAAGGTCATTGACTAAGCTTTGACCGTATGAGATTACTGTTCACAATTATGTTAATGAACAACTCACCAAGTTTGATGGTCTAATTCCAAACGGGCTAAGAGTTGAAGGGTGATTACTAGGGATAACCCTAGGTGAAATCAGTACTGAAATTATGGTGACCTAATTAGGGTTTTTAAGGTTGATTGACCTAAACGGTCTCAAGACCGTTTGGGGGTCACCAAACGGTCTCAAGACTGCGAGGGCAATCAACCAAGACCGTTTGGAGGTCTGGGGTCAAGATTTGTTGACCAATTGAAGGTAATTTTACACCAATTTACATTGCAATTAAATATTGATATAATCATCAGCTCAATTTGTTCAACCTTGATGAATTTCCACTAGAATCCAAAAATTGGATGGGCAAACGGTCTCAAGACCGTTTGGAACTCATCCAAACGGTCTCAAGACTGAGAGGACAATCACCCAAGACCGTTTGAAGGTCTAGGGTTGAGTAATTTGACCAATTGAGGACCCAATTGCAAATAAGTTATTAATTTAATCAAAATTCTGTTTTGTGGTTCAATCATGGTTCAACCCCTATCAAATCACCTTAGACTTTGATGAAATCTTGGGCAAACGGTCTTAAGACCATGTGGGGTCCACCCACATGACCTCAAGACCGTTTGGGTCAAGTTTGGGCCCAATTGGAGCTCAACTGAAGAGTTCAACCTTGTGTTGATGCACATTGTTGAGTGTTGATGGGTGAACATTGATAGACCCTAAATTGAATCGATTTCAATCCTACTTGGTCAACAATTGAGGGTCAATTAGTTGACCAATTGGTCAAGCATAACCTTAATTGACCCAATCCATAGGTGGTCAACATAGCTTTGACCTTTTGAGGGCTTCAACATCATTTGGCACCATCGATTGCTTTATTGATTTTGTTGATGGACCAAACGGTTGAGACCTTGAGAGCCTCGCGGTCTCAAGACCGTGAGAGGGCTCGCGGTCTCAAGACCGTGAGAGGGCTCGCGGTCTCAAGACCGTGAGAGGGCTCGCGGTCTCAAGACCGAGAGGAGGCTCGCGGTCTCAAGACCGAGAGGAGGCTCGCGGTCTCAAGACCGCGAAGGGCCTCGCGGTCCTGAGGTCAATCTAGCTAAACGGTCAACACCTCTTCGCGGACTCAACATCAAATTGATCTTCGCGGTCTCAACATTAACTTGAACCAATGGAAGGCTTCGCGGTCTTGAACCCCTTGAAGAGGCTCGCGGTCTTGAAGCCTAAGGGGTCTCGCGGTCTTGGAGTTAGAAAGAGGCTCGCGGTCTTGGAAAGTCAAAGTGGGCAAACGGTCAACACTCTCAACCGATCTCAATTCAATTGATGATTAATGATTGAAATCAATCAATGTGATTCAAGGTTGACTTCAGTAAATCAAATGATGATATAAATGGTTCAATGTTGCTCTAATCAAACCCTAATGACAACCTCGGATATTAAGGGGTTATTTGACTAAGGTTTTGACCATAATGATGATCAATGGGGTGAATTACCAATATACCCTTGAAGGGTCAAGTGAGTTATACCTTGCTCAATTCAAACCCTAATTACATGAGAATGATGTTTTTAGTCATAATGACTCTATCCAACTTGATCTAGTCTAATGTTATCATCAACCATGAGTATGATGAAAGAGAGAGTACTTTAGAGAGAGAAAGTACCCTAGAGAGAGATAGTACCCTAGAGAGAGAAAGTAACTCTAATCACATAATGGTGATGTTGTTGGCTATGTTAGCCTATGATGACTCAATCCAACCTGTTTTAGAGTGATGTTGACATCACCTAACATTATGATGAGAGATAAAGTACTTATAGAGAGAGAAAGTACTTCTAGAGAGAGAAAGTACTTCTAGAGAGAGAAAGTATTTTTTTTAAAGTGCAAACTCAACTAAAGCATCTCCAATGCACATGAGTGAGTATAATTAGGGTATGATCCACCTGTGTGAGGTCATAGAAACCCTAATTATGATAAATGATGAACCTTTAACTAATGCAAGAGCATCAATGAAGATGTTACTCATACATGATGATGTTATGAGTTTAATTCACCTTGATGTGAATAGTAAACCCTAATTCAAGGGTAATGGCATGCTTTTGAGTATTAAACTCTATTTGATTTGAATTAAAGATTTAACTCTTATGACAAGAGTAGGAAGTACATTCCTTATTGTTGTTTATACCTTTATTAGTTGTATTAACCATGCAGGTCCTGATATGAAGGTAATCATATCCAGGTATGGATGTTGATGTTATATTCATTGAAGGCATGTTGTTAGCCTTATGAATAATAAAAGTAATTTGATGCCTTGTCAATGGCATCCTATGATGATAATGGGCTGTGAGAGCCATGGATACCATCAAGGTCATGCTTTAGAGATGACTTGTGATGAGGACAATGAGAAATGATGATTGATATGAGTTAGGCATGTTACATTTAGTATTCTTCTTTTATAGCTGTTATGCTACTGTTATTGTTTGAAGAACAATGTATGCTGTTAAAGAATACTGAATGTACCTAACTAATCAAGTATAATGTAGAGCCCTGATCATAGATCCATCATTGTCAGAAATTAAGTGATGGTGAAACAGGTTTTCCTCAGGGAACTCCTGGAGCACATACTTTTGAGTATGTGGGGTACATGGATGTGTAGAACCTTACATCCTAGTGTAGGAAAGTGATGTAGATGTAGAATCCATCCATCCTTCACTATAGTTCCATACCGTATCAGTGGTAGGTAAACATGAAACCTCCTGATGACGAAGAAAGCACAGATATCCGTATCAGTGGTAGGTAAATATGAAACCTCCTGATGACGAAGAGAGTACAGAACGCCACTGTGACTCTAGAATAGTGAAGGACCAGTTTACCCTGGTGAGCTATAGTAGTAGAGACACGAGATGTCCTACAAGTGATCCTCTTACTGACTGAGGAAGGTGAAGGTCATGAGAATCCGGCTCTCTTAATGACCTATGTATGATACTGATGCGGCTTCTCAGCAATCAGTTGGAGTATGAGTGGTAAGCCTCATCTCCACAGGGCATAATGTTGTTTGTAAAACATAATCAACCATGTAGTATAACTTGTTAGAGATGACTCCAAGTTAGTTGATTGATGTTACATTGCAATAATGTTGATATTCTCCATATCTCCTAAATTGTAGAGATCTTGTTATACCTGCAACTGTTATAGAATGCTTTGAAGGCTTTACTGTTTAAAATAATCTTTGATGTTATAATAAAGCTTCTGGCGAAGAGTTATAACTCTCGCTGGGACAATTATGTATAATTGTCTCACCGCGTAAGCTTCAACTTTTTAGGTGGACGTCGGAGACAAAGGAACCAGCCTACAGGTGACCAGTCTCAGCAGCAGCAGCACCAGGGGCAGCAGTAATCTCAGGTGGAGATTTGTCTTGCCATGTGGTGTAGTTAGAGTCAGTCCTATGTGTCCTCTGTACTCTCAGGTCTTGGAGTCTTTTGTATAGTGATCTTGAGATTTTGTATCTTGATGTATATAATTACTCGAGAAGTAATTATCCTGAGATGTAAACAGTTTATCTCTCTTTATGAAAGAAGCTTTTATGGATTCAAGCTCTTGTCACGAAAAGTTTTAATTTCCCGTGATTTTTGTCTTCCGCTGATTACCGATTCGCTTCCGCTAAGTTTTAATCGTGTTTATGTTATGGTTTGGAGATCAAAGCCCACAACTAGTGGTATCAGAGCTCCAGGTTCAGTTGAGTCTACAGAGGCATAGGACTTAGGATGTCGAGTCTACCTTTAGTACTCCTTCCTCATCTAATAGAATCTTCTGCTCCTCAGGAGAAGAAGATACATAAGAATGTCAGAACATCATGATGAGCACGTGGCAGAGAGTAGTGCTAGTGTGCCTCGAGGCGGTGCAAGAGTTCTGAGAATAGAACAACCTGCACCTGAGTCGCCAAGAGAGCCACCCCAGTTCGACCCAGCTGACATGAGTGATCCAGCTGTACAGACGATGTTCGGGTAGTTCATGACTGCCATGACCCATATAACCGATAGGATGCCCATTCCTGCACCTAGGGCACCTGCCCAGCCTGAAGCGCAAGGTATCGGTAAGACATTCGAACGACTTCGTCGTGTCGGAGCTACCGAGTACTTCGGAACTGCCGACCCTGCAGATGCTGACTTATGGTTGACAGAGTTGGAGAAGGCTTTCAGGATTCTTATGATTCCGGAAGCTGAGAAGGTTAGACATGCTGTCTATCTTCTCAAAGGCAGTGCTGGTCACTGGTGGAACATGGAAGAGCAGAAGAGACCTGGAGTAGAGTTCTCATGGGAAGAGTTTCGTCGGGAATTTATCAATAGATATTTTCCAAAGACCTTCCTAGATGAGAAGATCTCTCAGTTTGAGAAACTAAGGCAGGGTATGATGAACATTAGTGAGTATGAAGCTAAGTTCATGGAGTTATTGCGGTTCTGTCCGCACATGGCTGCTACGGATGAGGAAAGAATCAGAAGATTCGAGAAGGGTTTGAATTCTGATATGTCAACCCCTGTGTCTGCCTTAGAAAACAGAGAGAGATTCTCTACCTTCGTTGAGTCAGTCCGAAGGATAGAGAGATCTGTGGTTGAGAAAAGACAAACCCATAAAAGATATCCACAGTTCCAGGGTTCTTCATCTAAGGATTCTAAGAAACCAAGATTCTCTGCACCTAACCCTCCACCACCCAGATCGAGTTTTCAAACTCAATGGACACCAAGCAGAGGTAGAGGATGGAGTCAACCGCTTCAAGGGACGCACAGTTCTACATCAGTGTCAGTTACTGGACCACCCAGACCACAACAACAGGAGAGGAGTTGCTACAACTATGGTAAGGTGGGACACTTGATGAAGGATTGCCGTTCTAGGGCTGTCGGTGTGACACAACAAACCTCGAGACAGAATCAACAGGGATCTCAGAATAGACAACATCAAGGAGCAGCTCGAGGATGTGGACAAGCGTCTCAAACTGGATCATCAGCACCACCTCAACACCAGGCGACTGTGAGGTTCTATGCTATGAACCCACCTGAGGCAGTGGTCAATCCACGGGTAGTGGAAGGTCAGATGAAACTTTTATATTTTGATATGTCTACATCCTGTGTTGTATCTGTTCTGATTGATCCGGGTGCTACGCACTCTTTCATCACTCGTGAAGTGATTCGTAACTGCAATGTGACTGTTAGCCATAGAGCAGATAGTTTGTTGTTAGAGACTCCGTTGAGTGGGTCTGCCGTTTTGCAGGAGGTATGTTCTCCCTGCATCCTTTTCTTTTCTGACCATCGCATCCAAGTGGATCTTATACCACTTGATATGCAGGGATTTGATATAATCCTCAGGATGGATACCTTAGAAAGGTATAGAGTTGTCTTGGATTGTGAGTCCAAGTTGGTTGTGTTTGCTGATGAAAGCAACACATGGATCTTTCAAGGTGAAAGAAAGATTCTGCCCACCTGTCTTGTGTCAGCTATGGTTGCTGATAAGCTGTTGAGGCAAGGATGTTATGCGTTCTTAGCCCATGTGGTAGATGTTACCAAGGAAAGGACCAATCCTGCTAAGGTTCCCATAGTCGGGGAATTCGAGGATGTGTTTCCTAAAGAACTTCCTGGTATACCACCACCTCGGGAGATTGATTTCGAAATTAATCTGATCCCAGAAACGAAACCCATAGCTCAAACTCCATATAGGATGGCGCCTGCCGAGATGGCAGAACTCAAGAAACAGCTTCAAGAGCTACTTGAGAGAGGTTTTATCCGACCGAGTACTTCACCTTGGGGTGCTCCGGTCTTGTTTGTTAAAAAGAAAGATGGGTCAATGCGGTTGTGCATCGACTATAGACAACTCAATAAAGTAACAATAAAGAATAAGTATCCTCTGCCGAGGATTGATGATCTCTTTGACCAGTTGCGTGGTGCAACAGTCTTTTCAAAAATAGACTTGAGGTCTGGATATCACCAACTCCGCATTAAGGATAGTGACATATCCAAGTCTGCCTTTAGGACAAGATATGGTCACTATGAGTTCACGGTGATGTCGTTTGGACTAACCAATGCACCAACTGCATTTATGGAACTCATGAATAGAGTTTTTTGACCTTTCCTTGATCAGTGTATTGTCGTCTTCATAGATGACATACTGATTTATAGTAAAGATGCCCAGCAGCATGAGCAGCATCTTCGCCAAGCTTTGACCTTGCTAAGAGAACATAAGCTGTACGCTAAGTTTAGCAAGTGTGAGTTCTGGCTGCCGAAGGTATCTTTTCTTGGACATGTAATATCCGCCTCGGGAATTTGTGTTGACCCTACAAAAGTGGAATCTGTTCTACAATGGGAACAACCGAAGACACCGACAGAGATTTGAAGTTTCTTGGGGTTAGCTGGCTATTATCGAAGGTTCATTAAGAACTTTAGTTCTATAGCTTTACCTTTGACCAAGTTAACCCGGAAAGATGTTCCTTTTTCTTGGAGTGATAAGTGTCAACAATTTTTCCAGTTGCTGAAGGAGAGGTTGACAAGTGCACCTGTGCTAGTGCTACCTGAACAAGGAAAAGGATATATAGTTTTTTGTGATGCTTCCAAGAACGGACTAGGATGTGTGTTGATGCAGGATAAACAAGTAATTTCTTTTGCTTCTCGACAGCTTAAGAAACACGAGGAGAATTATCCAACACACGATCTAGAGTTAGCTGCTGTGGTTCATGCTTTGAAGATCTGGAGACATTATCTCTACGGAGAAACATTCCAGATTTTCACAGACCATAAAAACCTTAAGTATATCTTCTCTCAGCATGAGCTCAACATGAGGCAACGTCGCTGGATGGAGTTAATCAAGGACTACGACTGTACAATTGATTACCATCCAGGCAAGGCCAATGTTGTTGCAGATGCCTTGAGTAGGAAATCATCAACATCAACCATGAATAGAGCACAACTAAACTCTTTAGTATGCTCTAGAAGAGATATGCTTATCTCTTTAAGGCAAAACAATGTACAGTTGAAGGTGTCATTGTTAACCGGTTTGTTAGCTGAGATGCATATTAAACCTACTCTAAGGGAGCAGATTAAAGAGGCACAGCTAGGTGATGCTTCAGTTCAACATATAAGATCTGAATATGGAAATGAGAAGCTAGATGGTTTTCATGACTCAAAAGATCAAGTAGCTTGTTATAATGGAAGAATGATAGTGCCAGATGTGGACAACTTGAGAAAGTTAGTCCTGGAAGAAGCCCATTCTTCCATGTATGCTATGCATCCAGGGAACACCAAGATGTATCGGAATTTGAAAGATCTGTATTGGTGGCTTGGGATGAAGAAGGATGTTGCAGAGTTTGTTCTGAGGTGTCCCGTGTGTCAGCAAGTTAAAGCTGAACACCAGAAGCCTGCAGGTACAATGCAACCTTTACCCATACCGCAGTGGAAGTGGGACCATGTGACCATGGACTTTGTTGTTGGTCTACCCAGGACAAACAAAGGACATGATTCCATTTGGGTAATTGTTGATAGGTTAACTAAGACAGCACATTTCTTACCTGTCAAAACAACCTATTCTGCTGAAAGGTTATCAGAGTTGTATGTTCAAGAGATAGTGCGTTTGCACGGGGTTCCTGTCACAATAGTTTCTGACAGAGGTCCTCAGTTTACAAGTCGTTTTTGGGAACAGTTACACAGAGCCTTAGGCACCAAGCTAAGGTTTAGTACGGCCTTTCATCCGCAGACTGATGGACAGTCGGAAAGGACCATACAGACCCTAGAAGATCTGTTGAGAGCATGTGTTCTCCAGTTCACCGGAAGTTGGGATCTACACCTAAGCTTGATAGAGTTTGCCTATAACAATAGCTATCAGCATAGTATTGATATGGCACCATATGAAGCCTTGTATGGTAGACGTTGTAGATCACCTTTGTGTTGGTTTGAAACTGGTGAGCGTCAGTTGTTAGGTCCTGACCTTGTGCAGCAAACCACAGAAAAGATTAAAGTTATACAACATAAGATTAAGACTGCTCAAGATAGGCAGAAATCTTATGCTGACAAACGTCGTAGACCCTTAGAGTTCCAGGTTGGAGACAAAGTGTATCTTAAGGTCTCACCTTGGAAAGGGGTCCTTCGTTTTGGAAGGAAAGGGAAGTTAGCTCCTAGATATATGGGGCCTTATCCAATCATTGAACGGATTGGAAAGGTAGCATATAAACTAGAGCTTCCCCCAGAATTACAGAGGTTACATCCTGTGTTTCACATTTCTATGTTGAAGAAATGTCACCCAGACACCGAGTCAGTTCTACAACCTATGGACGTAGAATTGAATGATGACATATCCTATGAGGAGGGACCAGTGTCAATCCTTGATAAACGAATTAAAAAGTTAAAGAAGAAAGATATAAGTCTTGTGAAAGTCCTCTGGAACCATTGTGGTATTGAAGAAGCCACTTGGGAGTTAGAGGATGAGATGAGAAGGAAGTATCCTGCCCTTTTCTCGTAGTATGTTTTATCAATTTCGGGGACGAAATCCTTGTAAGGGGTGGATAAATTGTAACATCCCTGACCTGGGTTATGAGTTAACCCTAGGTGTTTTGCCTAAATATGTAATTAAATCCTCGTAGTATGTTTTAACCCTAGGTGTTTTGCGTAAATATGTACGGATTAGCTGTGGCCGGCGCTGCTGTATGCCCGTCGATACCATCGACGTGGGTCGATGGTATCAACACGGGTAGCATAATCCGTACTTCCGCGAGTATCGATGGTCGTCGATGGCTGGATCTGCGGGGCCCGGATTGCTGACGTGTCGATACTATCGACGTGAGTCGATGGTATCGACCCGTCTCCCGGATTGACTTCCTAGTTTCTGCGATCGCCGTAGATCTTTCCTCGTGGATTGTTGATGTGGTGCGTCGATACTACGACGCGAGTCGATAGTATCGACTCTATGATTAGGGCAAACCCTCGCGAGGCCCGGCCACCGCCTTCTGTGTGTGATTGTGTCGATACCATCGACAGGCCCGTCGATGGTATCGACTTTACTGAAACGATTCTTTTTTAAAATCTCCAGAGATCTCGCGAGTATCGAGACCCATGTCGATACCATCGACCTCTGCTTACAATCTGCCTGTTGGTATGTTGATACCATCGATGAGGCTGTCGATAGTATCGACGCAGTATGATTTCTGCAGTCGCCAACCTGTACCATGGTCGATACCATCGACACAAGGGTCGATGGTATCGACTCTGCCTCAGTCCTGCACATGTAGTAAACGATCACGGTATCTTTTTTTACACTAAAAACTAAGTTAAAACAAATCAAACTACGAATGTAAAGGAACTAAACTAAAGTACCGATGGTTGGGTTGCCTCCCAACAAGCACCCTTATTTAACGTCTTAGGCTAGACGACTTGAAGCTTGTCATCAACTTGGTACTTTGGAGAAGGTGCTTAGAGGATCGTGCGGCAGCTTGAACTCCACTCGATCTTGACCAATCCCCAACGTCAGTGTACCTCTCCCAATTGCAGTGACAACATCGGCCGTTGCTTTAAATGGCCTACCCAATAGCATCTCACAACTTTGAAGCTGCGGCATGTCCATGATGACGAAGTCCACCGGAAAGATGAACCTATCCACCTTGATGAGTACATCCTCGCACACTCCGTAAGGCTTTACAATGGACCCATCCGCAAACTCAATAGTTGCCACTAATTTCTTCATTTCCTTCAACCCAAGCTTTTGAAATGTGGATAGTGGCATAAGATTAATGCTCGTGCCCGAATCACATCGAGCTCGTGGAAAGTGTTGATTGCCTATAGAACATGGAATATAAAAGCTTCCTGGGTATTTCTTCTTCTGTGGCAAACTCCCATGGATGATTGAGCTCACCATTTCATTCATCCGGCAAACATCTATGTCTTTAATCTGCCTCTTCTTGTTGATGATTTCTTTGATAAACCTCCCATAGGCGGGAATCTTCTCAATCATTTCTACTAACGGAATATTGATATGAAGTTTCCTTAACATCTCCAAGAATTTTCTGTAATGCCGATGTTCTTTCTTCGGCCTAGGGCTGTCCGGACTAGACATAACTGCCTTATTAAGATGCTTATGAGGTAGCACATATGAGCTTTTCGGGGCAAGTTCCCCTAAGCTTGCTTCAATGTCTCCCTCTGGCGTTGACTTTGATGGATCAACTTCAATAGATATAACTTGCAGTGGCTCCTCTCTCGCAGTGGATGTATCTGCACCTTGACAAATGGCCTTCACTTGCTCTTCTTGCCTAGGTGGGGGTGCGACCATCATGGGCTCTTGGCGGGATTTTCTGAAAAGAGTGTATCCGCCAGGTAGTCCATAATGACTGCGAGGATACGGTATTTCCCATATAGCCTCCGTATCAAATGTCATTTTGCTTTCGTCCTTGATCTCTGCCACCGAGGGTTCTTCCTCATTAATCACAGACATGTATTTAACTTGATGATGTGCTTGAACCACATCTGCATTCCCAGCCTGTCTCTGCTGATTGGCATGCTTGATGGCCACCACTTCATTTGAAATTTGGGTCACGGTGGTTTCAAGAGCCCTCATTTGTGCTCCGTGACTTTGCAGTGTTTGCCCAAACTTGTTCAAGATGTCACCCTGGGACTGTAGTTGTTTACTGAACATACTCATCATCTCCTGATTCTGCTGCACCATTTGGCTAAGCAACTCGGTGCTTTTATCTTCAGCTCTTGGTTGTGGCTTTGCATCAGGCTCTTGTAGGAAGTTGTTGGGATCCTTCCATGAGAACTTCTTGTCCCTCCTCCAAGCATAATCATTATTTCTATATCCCTGTTGTTGCATGAATTTGACATGGGCTTCCTCATCAGATGATGCATCTTCCTTGGCAAGCAATTCTTGGCTAGAAAATCTAGCTTGTCATTCAGCTCCTTTATGGCCCTGGACTCACCTGCAGCTTTGACTTGTTCCAGTGCATCCCTATCGCCCCAAGATTGCTTTTTCGCCATATTCTTCAGAATCTCCCAGCACCTTGTGTCTGTGTTGTTTAAGAAAAATCCTGACCCTGCTGAATCAAGGTTACTTCTATCATGCTCGGAGAGAGCAAAATAGAAGATTTTAACTTGCTTCTCCTTATCCAGACCATGGTGTGGGAATCTCGTTAACATAATCTGAAAATGTTCCCACGTCTCCGAGTAGGTCTCACCTGCCTTCTGAGTGAAATTGTGAATTTTTCTGATCAAAATTTTCTTGACCAATCCCCAACATCAGCGTACCTCTCCCAATTGCAGTGACTACATCGGCCATTGCTTTAAATGGCCTACCCAATAGCATCTCACAACTTTGAAGCTGTGGCATGTCCATGATGACGAAGTCCACCGGAAAGATGAACCTGTCCACCTTGACGAGTACATCCTCACACACTCTGTAAGGCTTTACAATGGAGCCATCCGCCAACTCAATAGTTTCCGCTGATTTCTTCATTTCCTTCAACCCAAGCTTTTAAAATGTGGATAGTGGCATAAGATTGATGGTCACGCCCCCTCCTAGGCAAGAAGAGAGAGTGAAGGCCATTTGTCAAGGTGTAGATACATCCACTGCGAGAGAGGAGCCACTGCAAGTTATATTTGTTGAAGTGGATCCATCAAAGTTGATGCCAGAGGGAGACATTGAAGCAAGCTTAGGGGAACTTGCCCCGAAAAGCTCATATGTGCTACCTCATAAGCGTCTTAACGAGGTAGTTATGTCTAGTCCGGACAGCCCTAGGCCGAAGAAAGAACATCGGCATTACAGAAAATTCTTGGAGATGTTCAGGAAACTTCATATCAATATTCCATTGGTCTTCTCGGGCGGAAAGAACCTTTCAAAGAAAACCTCGACCATATGGTTCCATGATTCCACATATTCGTCGTCGAGATTGTGCAACCACTCTCGTGCAGCTCATGCCAGAGAACTCAGGAACAATTTTAGGTAGAGTACATCCTGCGGGAACCTGTCAATTTTGACCATGTCGCAATTTTCCACAAATTGGCTGATATGCGTAACTGGCTCTTCATTCTTAAGCCCATGGAATGCGTTTGACTTCACCAAATTTATTAATGCAGGATCAATTTTTTATGTTGGAATGTTGATCGCCTGCTTCTTTATTGGCCCCTTCGACGCAGATGAAGAAGAAGCCTTGATTTTCTCACATATTGTCTGTTCCTATGCCATCTCTTCTTGTTCGGGTTCAGAAACTATATCCTCCATATGGTCTTGATTATGGCCTTCCTCGTCGTCAGGTCCCGTCAGTGGAACCTTGGGTGCGTGCCTCGTGTAGTCGGTACTATGCGTCTGCACCATGCACAGTACCTGCAAAATAGTAAATTAAGTTCAGTACAGTGCTAGAAAACTACAAGATGCGAAAAAGACTAAGCTATGAATTTTTTTTTAAAATGATAAAAAAATAACATGTGGCCTAAAGTGGTCACTTGTAGCACTCGT
The DNA here is from genome assembly GCA_963693085.1 of Alisma plantago-aquatica. Taxonomy (NCBI): domain Eukaryota; kingdom Viridiplantae; phylum Streptophyta; class Magnoliopsida; order Alismatales; family Alismataceae; genus Alisma; species Alisma plantago-aquatica. Next base: position 919,656,021 of record OY856412.1, on the reverse strand, counting down.
AGTGCCGATAATTTGTCGTATCCCCGGCAGCGGCGCCAAAAACTTGACACGAATTTACCGTGCACAGAAACGCAAGTGTACACGTCAATGTAATATAGGCCTTTGTGAGGCTCGAGTCGAACTTAGGGATACGTGAATTTTCGGAGACTACTACTAACTACTCGCAATCAGCTAGACCGATTAAAGAGTTGAGAGTTGTTGTTAAAATTAAAAGAAAAAAAAACAAAGCAATCGATTAATTGTTTGGTTTAATCAATTCAAAATGAGATCTTTAGGATTGCAGTTTCACTGCGGGTTTTCATTGTATTAAATTCTATGTAGTCACTCAAATTTATCTCTCGATCCGGGTAGTGGCCTGAAATCAGAATTGCCCACTGTCGTGGTACAATTCACTACCTACGTCTAGGTGGGTTCCACCGTCGTAGTAACCTATACCCTAAACTAGGTGCATTAACAACGATCTCTCGGTATCCACCATTAACCTTACACCGCCTTGTTCAAGGGATTTGTCAATTAATGTAAATTTCGTCTCTTTTCAACCATTAATTCTTCTTTCAAAGTAATTAAGGGCATTAGATTATTATTATGGTGATCAAGCATAACAATATAATTGAGAAAACGAAATTATACCACGGATTTAAGAGATAAGATATGAATTACTATGATAAAATTGTCATACAATGAATTCTCGGGCTACTCCCGGTCCTAAAGACAAAGGGGATTAGCCCCGCATGTTCATCTCAAAGCAAAACATGGTAGAGAAAAGGGGAAACATGGAGAAAAACATGATTGAGTGGTGAAACCCCTGAACGGAGAAGATCCAAGTGATCCTTGGCGTGGAATACACGTTCTCCCACCTTTCGGTGGTGGAAATCGTCTTCTTCGGCATCCAGATCGGCTGGGGCATGCTTCTGGGCTTCGTTCTTCTCTCCACACTTTCTCGGGACGTGTGCAACAGCTAATGACGTGATGATTCCCTCTTGGGCGCCGTCATTAGGTATATTTCCCGAGTTAGGTCACCAATTAATCACAGCTGTCAGATTAAGATCAATCTGAAGCAAACTCATATTTGACGGTGTCGATATCATCGATGCGGGTCGATGGTATCGACCTAGCGTGATATTGGCAGTTCTTCTTTTCTTTTGTCTTTGCGCATGATTTCATCTCGATACCATCGACGAGGGTCGATGGTATCGACAACCCTGTAGCGACGGTTTTGTCTTTTTGTGTCGCTGTAGCTTTCTTCTGGTCCTTGCGGCTGGCAACCTGTGGTCTGGTCGATGGTATCGACCACTGTCGATGGTATCGACAGTAGCAGATACTTGTTTTTCCTGAAATTAACACACGAAACCACCTAAGTCTACACAAAACGTATTCTTTTGACAAATTATACTCAAAATGCTGAAATAAGGGAAATTTAACATAGAGAAGTAGCATAGACCAAAGTAGATGAATTATGCAACATTAACCACGAAAATGACTAATAAATACACAAAACCCATATCAAACAAGTCTATAAATGCGACTCAAAATCATCGCATCAAACTCCCCTAAGCTTGAACATTGCTCGCCCTCGAGCAACTAAACCTTAGAATAGAATTGCCAGAGTCAACTAAAGAACAAAGCATCACAACAAACATCCCATATGACTCCCACCAGACATTCGCATACCGGCCGTCGCTAACCACAGAATGATAATTACCCTAAAGGTGACAGTAATCATCCATAAAAGATATCTACCTCAAAACTGATGAACACTATCACATAAGGCAATTAACATAATAGAATTTGCCGGTCCAGACTTCGTGCATCTTGTGATCTCCTATTCTACGTTGCTCGCCCTAACTACCATCTACATGGAAGCAGTTCTCTTGATATTCACAAGTGAGGAGAAAATCACGGTGGCCTACCAATCTGAGCAACGGGTGGATGGAATGGCTGGCTAATGGAAGAAGTGGAAGCATTATACGGTTTCAACATGCATAAAACAAAAATGCCCTAAATGATGCAAATGCACATGAAAAATGCCCTAATGCCTAAGATTGGGTGGAATGATGCATGCACTAACATCCCATCTCAAAATGAGATGGATATCTAATTGATCTACATCATGTACTTACTCATCTTAAAATGCAGGTAAGATTATGTTCCTTTCTCCTTCTCATTCTACTTGCTTCTAAATAACTTTCATTTTTTTTCAGATTTTTTTCTTTTTTTTTTCAAGCCCTTATATCCATGATTGACAATTAATACTTTATTGGGCTTACTTTTTCTACATAACTCAAATATTTGAACTATTTAGTAGGTATGGAACAATTTAATTCACCATTAAAGAAGAAATGAGGTACATGATATACTCCATGCATAAAAGTTATGAATGCAACTAAATGACATGCACCTAAGGGTAATGTGCATGTATACCTATTTTTTTTTATTTTTCATGCAAAACATATGAAAGTGGTTGCAATGCAAGTCCTATCTACATGCCATGCACTCAAAAAGGTTAAAACCGTACTTTACTTCCAAATCTTATGGTGGATTGCAAAAAGCAATGAGGTGGACATACCAAAGTTAGCTTTTTGGACATCATCAGTTAAGGATAAAGGCGGGTGACATACCAAAGTCATCTTTTCGGATGAGGTATGGTCACTTTGAGTTCGTGGTTATGCCGTTTGGGCTAACCAATGCACCTTCTACTTTCATGGATTTGATGAACATAGTGTTCTGTCCGTTTCTAGATTAGTTTGTTGTAGTCTTTATAGATGACATCTTGATCTACATTCGGGACAGGCAAGAGCATGAGCAACATCTTCGACAAGCGTTGACTCTTCTTCACCAACATCAGTTGTATGCTAAGTTCAGTAAGTGTGAGTTCTGGTTAGAAGAAGTAACTTTCTTGGGTCATGTGATATCTGCTGAAGGAGTCAAAGTAGATACGAAGAAGGTGGAGTCCGTGGCAGATTGGGAAAAACCGAAGACGCCGATAGAAGTTCGTAGTTTCCTTGGTCTAGCAGGTTACTACCAGAGGTTTATAAAGGACTTCAGTGCGATTGCATTGCCGATGATGAAGTTGACTAGAAAGGACGCACCTTTTTCCTGGGATGATCGATGTCAGCAAGCTTTCCAGAGTTTGAAGGAGAAGTTGACTAGTGCTCCAATGCTTGTGCTGCCAGAGCCTGGAAAGGGCTACATTGTTTTCTGTGATTCTTCCAAGAAAGGTATGGGTTACGTGCTGATGTAGGAAGATCATGTGGTTTCTTTTGCTTCGTGACAGCTTAAGAAACACGAGGAGAACTATCCGACTAATGATTTGGAGTTGGCAGCAGTGGTTCATGCGTTAAAGATTTGGAGACACTATCTTTACGGGGAAGTATGCCAGATTTTTACGGATCATAATAACCAGAAATACATCTTTTCACAGCATGAGTTGAACATGCGACAATGTCGATTGATGGAGTTGATCAATGACTACGAATGCACCATCGAGTACCATCCTAGTAAGGCAAACATGGTAGCTGATGCGCTTAGCCGAAAGTCTTCTTCTTTTCCTTCCAAGAAAGTACAGTTGAGTTCTCTAGTGTGTCATAGATGGGATATGCTTGTCTCCATGCGGCAGATGAATGTGCAGATGGAAGTTTCCTTATTAGCTGGACTTTTAGCGTAGATGCAAGTTAAGCCTACGCTGAGATAACAGATCAAAGATGTCCAACAAACAGATGATGTGGTACAGTTAATTAGATCAGAGTTTGACAGTGAAAAGCGTGATGGGTTCCATGAGTCTGAGGATGGACTAGTCTGATATCGTGATAGGATGGTGGTCCCCAATGTTGATTATCTGAGGAAGTTAGTGCTCGAGGAAGCACACACATCGATGTATGCTATGCATCCAGGAGTCACCAAGATGTATCATAGTCTGAAGGACTTGTATTGGTGGCCCGGCTTGAAGAAAGATGTAGCTGAGTTTGTGGCTAGGTGTGTGGTATGTCAGCAAGTCAAGGCTGAGCATCAGAAGCCGGCAGGTACGTTGCAACCCTTGCCGATACCACAATGGAAATGGGATCACATAACCATGGATTTCGTAATTGGTCTACCCAGGACAACTAGGAATCATGATTCCATTTGGGTTATAGTGGACAGATTACGAAATCTGCCCATTTCCTACCAGTAAAGACAACATATATAGCTGAGAAGCTCACTCGAGTATATGTGGATGAGATAGTATGTTTACATGGTGTGCCAGCGATGATAGTTTCTGACAGAGGTCCTCAGTTCACGAGTCATTTCTGGGAACAGTTGCACAGAGCGTTGGGATCACAGTTGAGGTTCAGTACCGCCTTCCACCCGCAGACCGATGGACAATCTAAGAGAACTATTCATACTTTAGAAGACCTCCTTCAAGCTTGTGTTTTGCAGTTCCTAGGCAATTGGGATGTGCATCTCAGTTTGATAGAGTTTGTCTACAACAATAGTTATCAACGGAGCATTGACATGGCTCCTTATGAGGCCTTGTATGGTAGAAAGTGCAGATCCCCTTTATGTTGGTACGAGTCTGGTGAATATCAGCTTTTGGGTCCCGAGTTAGTGCAGCAAACAACATAAAAGATCAAAGTGATACAGCAACAGTTGAAAGTGGCACATGACAGGAAAAAGTCTTACGCAGACAATCGTCAACGACCTTTGGAGTTCCAGGTAGGAGACAAAGTATATCTTAAAGTCTCACCGTGGAAAGGTGTGCTGAGGTTTGGCCGGAAGGGTAAGCTAGGACCCCGGTATATGGGGCCTTAGCCAGTCATAGCACATGTTGGCAAGGTAGCTTACGAGTTAGAGTTGCCGCCAGAGTTGCACAAGTTACATCCGGTGTTCCATGTCAGTATGCTGAAGAAAAGTCATCCTGATTCAGGAACAGTGATACAGCCCGTTGAAGTTGAGCTTGATGAAAATGTGACCTACAAGGAAGGACCCGTGATGATCCTTGACAGAAGAGTGAAGAAGCTGAAGCGGAAGGACCTAGTTCTTGTGAAGGTTCTTTGGCATCATCGTGACGTTGAGGAAGCTACATGGGAGCTTGTGGAAGAGATGAGGAGGAAGTATCCCTCACTTTTCTCTTCGGATTTCAGGGACGAAATCCCTTTGTAGGGGGTTAGTTTGTAAGGACCCTGACCTTCGTTTAGGGTTTACCATGTTTGCTTTGCTTAACTTTGATGCTTTGCTGCTTGCTAATCACCTTTAGTAGTGATTAGGGTTTGTTTGAGCTTTGTTGAGAGTCAGAGGTGCTACTTGCAAATAACCCAATTCTAGGGTTTTTGGACAAGTTTGTCACCTTGTGAGGTGTTCCTCTTTCTCCTTGCTTCCTCTAGTGTAGAGAGGAAGGTCTGGGCTCGTTGCTTGAGTTCCTTTGGGCTTGGTTGAGCTTGTTGGGCCTTGTGGTGCCTTGCTTTTGTTTCTTTTGGACCTTATGTCGGGCAAGGGGGTTGTGTCGCCCATGTTGGAGGTGTGTCGCCCAAGTGTGTCACCCATGAACTTTTACCAAGCTTTGACCTCGTTTGTGTCACCACTAGTGGACACTTGGTGCTTGATGCTTGCATGTAGCAATGGCCTTGGACATGTGTTTTGGGCATGCTAGAGTGGTGGCTTTTGCCCATGGACAAGTGTCCCTAGGTGGGCGACACCTTGCTTTGCTCTACCTTGTTTTATCCTCCATCCCCTTCTATATATGTGTTTCCTTTCCCTTGCTAAGGATACCTTTTAGTTCCTTAGTTTCTCCTCTATCTTGGTGCACGACACACTCCCTTTCTTGCAAGCTTGGTGGCCGATACCATTGGAGTCTCCTTCTTCTTTGGTGGTGCTTGGAGCTTGGAGCTTGCTTAAGGCGGGTTACATAACTCCTAACCCTAACTACAATTACCATCTTCTATGTTCTTTTTGTCTATGATCAGCTATGTTGTAGTTAGTTTGGTTTCCTTGCTTAGTTGCACCATGTTGGCCGAACCTATGACCTAGGGTTTCTTGATGAGCAATACTCCTTTCTCTCCTTGGTCTAGAGGAGTGAGTTTGAGCTTCTAGTAGCATGGGAAATACCCCTCTCTCATTTAAGTGGAGAGGTGAGCTTGTTTTCTAGTTGCTTGAGCAACACCATCCTCTCACCATGGACTTGAAGGGTGAGCTTTGTGGTGATAGTGAACCTTGCTAGGGTTGATCCTTGTGTTGCCTGATTGGTGATAAGAAATGTGCAAGACCCCTCTCATTTAAGTTGAGAGGTGAACCATCTTCTTGATCCTTTAGGGTTTGGTGCCCTTGTGCTTGAAGTTGATGATGAGCTTGGGGAGGTGCTACCTGATACCTCTTGACCTAGAACCTTGGTCGACACATGTTGTGATGATGATGATGGACGATACCCTATGACGGGCGTCACACCACCACCATGTCTTGTGACGGCCGATAGGCCATGGGTTGGTGGGTTGAAAGATGGGTCCCCAGTTGGTTGGTTGAGCTACACCCTCTGGAAGATACCCCTTGTGGAGTGCCTTGTTCGATATACACCTGGGATAGGCGTTGCTAGTAGTTCTGTGACGGGCGTCACATTATCTTTGTGTGTGTCGGCCAACAACCCTACCTCTGACGGGCGTTACTTGACACCCTGTTGCCCGATACACCTAGCTTCTCGGCAGGCCCTTGGTCGTTATCCTTGTATACGATGCAGCGTTGTAGACGTACACGACATGCATTGCCCGTTACCCATGAAGTGCACGGATGTGTTGATTTCTATGTTGCTCGATATCACCTATAGATGAGGGTGCCCACCCCGATACCACTTGTGGTGAGGGTACATGGTACTTATAGTAAGAGTCTTGTTCCTTCCGCAAAGTATCTATGATAAACCTTGTGTATGCATCACGTTTGGCTTATAATGGCGATCCTTAATATGCTTAATTATAATTATTATGGTAAAGCTTGTTTATGTAACATACATGTCTTTACATATATGTGTGACCATCTTGATATTATGTGTAAGCATGTAGAATGCCTTGCTTAATGATGTAACATATACTTATGATCTCAAGTTGAGGCATGATTGATAAAGCATATAATCATTAATGTCACCTTATATTGATGGCATGGTCATTCTGTTAAACCTATGATTATTGTGTACACTAACCATGCAGGTGGTGCATAGCCAAGTAAAAGGCTATGAGGTATATATGATGAGTAACATTACTTTGATAGTCACTCTTGATGATGAGATGACAGGGATGATGTGTTTGGCTAAAAGTACTTGGGATTGCTATCCCATGATGATGATGTAAGCTTTGAGAGGCAGTGACAGTATACGATGAGGGATTGAGATCCCATGGTATGTGATGATCCTTGAGATGGATCTAGATGATTGGCAAGAGGCCAAGTGGTAACATGTAATGTTAGATCCTCGTGATGGATCAGGATGATGTTGAGTTTCATATTGTTTATTCTTGTTATATATTGCATGTTATATAACTTGGTTGAATCTTGCAATCCATATAAAATACACTAATTAATCATAGTAGAATATATCATGTAGATTGCCATGGCCATAGATCCATCATCGTCAGGAGATGGTGATGGTGAAACAGGTTCTCCTACGGGTTAACCAGGAGCACATATTGTTGAGTATGCGAGGTTTCCTGCTAGCCTAAAGTGAGTAGGTAAGAGTGCAACTTCGGTTGCAGACTCCAGGGTGCAGATTCAGGCCCGTAGCCCAAGTACGTGAGGAGCATGGTGAACATGCCCATGGCTCAGGATATGTGATATGGGAGCATGAATGAGTTCATGGCTCAGAGCACGGTGAACAGGCCCGTGGCTTAGTTTCACTAGCGTCGGTACCTGTACCAAGGCGGGCTATGCAGAGGGTAGCATGACCCTGTGGCTGAGGCCACTTCAGCATGAGACTGCGGTCCTGCTTTGGTTCTCGTGCACTGACCACGAGGGGAAAGGTCGTGGAGTCTGGCTCTTCCATAGACCTTGTATGTCACCGACTTTGGGTTTCCCAACCGAAGGTTGGATTTGAGCGGTACAACTCACTTCCTCAGGGCATAATAATATGTAATCCAGCCGTATAGTATTTATTGCTTAAGGAAAAACACGAAACATTGGTTGAGGCATTTCTTGTGTAGTTAATCATGTCACTTCTTGCAGTTGCTTATATGTTCCCCATGATATGTGGTTAGACCTTATAAATCTTATCTTGTTTATCATGTTTCACAAAGATATATGCCTTCTGTACAGCCTAGTAAGAATATCTTGTTTATATAAACAGCTCTTGTTATACCTTTATCAGTTATCCTCTGCTTTTGCTTATCTTTCTGAGGTTCTGTAGTTTCGGCGGGGAGTTATGTTTCTCGCTGGGACTGTGTGTCTCACCCCGCTTGTTTACACTTTTTTTAGGTGGTCGAGCTAGGCGTGGTGGTGGTTGCGGGGTTGCGGCCGAGCAGCAAGAAGAGCAGTAAAAGGCAAGCGTTGGACATGCTACTGTTTTGGATGTTTTTTAGTAGAGTCCTAGAGTCATCCCTGTACTCTCAGGTCCTTGGAGGTGTTTTGACGTTGTTTCACGATGTATAGTTGTGGATGTTTTATGTATCCTGTTGCTGGCCGGATGTGGGCCTTTATGTATGTATAAACAGGTGATGAACTCGTGTGATGGTTAGACAATTGTTCCTCTAAGTTGTGGACACGTATCAGATCTTGTATATGTTTATATAACCTGTTTGACTTGCAGGATGAGGACTCAGATGTAATAGTTTCTTAGTTTATCAGCTTTCTGCAATCGGTTTTAATTAACTCATATTTTCGGTAATCCGTGGTTTATGGTGATTTCCGCACATTTTCGCATAACACCTTGTTGTCTATATGATAGTGGGATGTGTTTCCACAAAAACCATTTGTGGGTATTGGTAACTTCCATGGTCGGCCAAGTTTCCCCAGGACAAACTCAACCAACACCCTTGCATAGGCAAATCAATTTTAAGCTATCAGCCGAGTTTCATCCTGGACAAACTCGATTGACAACTCAAAAATTATTTTTCTCATAGTGCCATTAGTCAAGTTACCTTTATTGAAACTTGGTTGACATCACTGTATGGAATGTGCAAAAAAAGTGTTTCTAACTATTGGAATGTTGCAAAACTCAAAAATTTATCTGTTGTAACACCCCAAATGGCTAGAATTTGATCGTAAGTGTCTCTACTGGCTAGTAGGCATTCTCAACTATAAATAGGACCCCTTGGGCTTCATCCCATGGTTATCCAATAACTATGAAGGTCCTTATATTATAGTTAAGTGACTCTAAGAGCATGATTCCACTCTCAAGATTAATCACCTGCTACATCCATTTGAGTGAGTAGGAGATTTCTAAGAGAGCTAGTCCTATATGTATATCTTGTGAGACTCTCACTTCCTCCTCCTCTCAATCTCTCTTTCTACCATAAAGATGAAGGTTTTCTCTCTTGGCTAAGAGAGGTTAATAAGAAGAAGGGAAGAAGTCCCTTGATGAAAACTTCTCCTTGGTGAAGATGAAGTCAAAGGCAGAAGATCCTTGTCAAGAGTGGGTAAATCCTTAAAGGTGGAAGACTTGTTGTAAGAGTGGGTAAGTCCTTGAATAATGTTGAAGGCTCGTTGAAAAAGTTGGTAAGCCATTGGTAAGGTTGAAGACTCTTGGTCATGGATAGGTAAGTCCTTTATATGGTTATTATCTCTCATGTCCTCAAAGGAAAGGCTAGGTATCATTGTCTTGGAAAAGAAAAGGTCCTATGTTTTCACTCTTATAATGGAATATAAGGAGTGAGACATGGTTGAAAAATCCTATAGGTTGACCTCTCTAGGTAGTGGATGCACATCTCCTAGTTTGAAGTTTGTAATCACTATACATAGCTAGTCTTACTTGTACTTGTTCAATCTCTCTCCCCCTTTCTATGTATGTTTTAGTTTCACTCAAAGTTCTTAATTGAAATATTACCTTAGAACTATCTTGAAGGTCTAATGTATTTTTTTAAGTGCATTTATCTCTATTCACCCCCCTCCCTGAGCCCATCATTGATCCAACAACATGTGGTCTCCATTGAGGAACCAAAACTTTAAATTCTACATTTAGTCAAAGTCTTCAAGAAACGATCTAGATAAGATTATTGTCAAGCACAAATATCCTCAATCAATGGTAGAACATGAAGGCTTCAGGACATACTATCATTTCTTCATCCACTTTTTAGATGTCTTCCAAGAAAAAGCTCTAAGAGTGACATCTTCACAATGTAAGAGGTTGAAATGTCTAGACTATTGCAAGTTATTGAGAAGAACAAGTCTAGGTTGGTGATAATGATAGACGTGTGGACATTGAATCATCAAAAGAGAGGATATATGTTTGTTATTGTGATTTACATTGATAACACATGGGTACTACACAATTTGATCCTAAATTATGCATATGTCTCATGACATTACACAAGTGAGATATTGCATAAAGCTTTACTCCAAATTTTAATGGATTAGAATGTGGGTAGTACGATATCAACCTTAATGGTGGATAACTGGTCCACTGACGATATCATACTCAAGGAACTTAAGGACGGTCAATATGGTGATAATCTCTTTCTCTCTAGTAAGGCATTACATATACTTTGTGGTGTGCATATAATAAATTTAATAGTGAAAGGTGGGCTATTAGTCATCAAAAATGAAAATGCCCAAAAGGGTTGAATTTTTTTAAAATATTGCAAAGCAATTAAAAGCCTCCACTACAACATGCCTAATTGTTGACTATGCAGCACAGTGGGAGTAAATTCTCCTAATACTCACTATTGCCTTGTCATAAAAAAGTGTGTTTAGTGGACTGGTGTCACAGAACCATTCTTACCCCAATCCCAATGCCACTTCCCATACAGTAGTAAAAGGATTGAAGTGCATGTGTCTGAGTGGTCCAAAATGATCTCACGCACTAGCATATACACTAAGAAATAATAACTTAAAAAATAGGAGATTCAAAGAAGAAACTAACCCAAAAAAAGGAGATTTTGCCAATTTATCCTTGTCATCAGAGTATATCAAGTTCAGAAGTGATCTGGCCAATGTTCCATTTGGTTTGCCTAAACTCAAGAAAATCACGACACAACAACTACAATTGCATAGTATGCTATAAAAAACAAGTAAAATTGTTTATAGCAAAATAAAACACTTGGCATGACTTATGTTCAAGAAGTAAAACAAGTGATTTTTCAAAACCAATATTTATTCGACAAGGTGTTTATTTCAAACAATTCAATTTTCATTATGAGTTCCCATTATGTTGATTTGAAAAGAATGCTTATATATTTTATGTGGCACCATCGATTCAACGAGATGGGGGAGGTCACCATGATCCTTCTCTCCATATGAGGTAGGAGATCAATCAACATGTATAAGATTTGAGATCATTCTATAGGTACAAGTTCCACCCTCTGAATGAGGAGGTCACTTATACTCAATATCAACATTATCAACATCCATATACAAGCAGTCATAATGGGTAATATCATTTATGTTTTCATGTTTTTCTCAAAATATAATATAATAAAAATAGAAGACTAATCAATAGGGAACAATAGGTCAACCAAGTATATATCCAAGTATACGGTCAACAAATACATAAATAGTATCTTCAAATAATCAAGGAGGAAATATAATAGCGTAACCAAAGATTTAGAGTACATATCTCAACAAATAATAGGTCAACCCTTCGAGTCAGATCCTAAATCAATAATATTGGATCAAGGGTCAAGATCATGATGGTTAAATGAATTTGTTAGGGTTACACTTTCCTATGTCAACCTTATGCTTAGGTCATCCTCTTATAATCAATAATATTTCAACAAGTCCAAAATTTTTCAAGTGTCAAGATTATTTTGAGTGTGAATGACCTACCTAGGTACTTTTACGAACATATATGTTAAACCTAATTTTATGATCATTATCCAAGTCATTATCATATTCATTATGAATTAGAATCATTGTTGTTCAATACTATATCAAGTTTCGATTGATACACAGGTAAAGTCAGAGATCAAATATTAGGTCAAACAATCAAGGGTTTCACAAGATTTAGATCCATCATCATAATATTAAGGTTGATCCTTATTTCAAGATGAATGATTCATATTCTAGGGTAGATAAGTCACACGATCATATCTAAATTCTTATTTAGTCAAGTATGCTTTTTGTGTTCCAAAATAATCATCAGAGTCAAGTATTAAGAGTTTTCAAAGATTACTCATGATTATTGAGTCATTTGACAAATTAAATAATAAAGAGATCAAAATTTAAGTATATAAGTGATAATCATTTAAAATCAGGTCTTAGAAGTATTTTTAAACGATCCATTGGATTTTTCTGATCAAAATTGACTATTTATTGGTAATTTTTGGAGCTACAATGCATTTATAATGATTTAAACAAGATCATGCCATTTTAGTGCTTATTTGTCAGAGAGAGAGAGGGAAAATACCTTAATACGGAAAAAGTGGGTCATCTGATGGCAAAATTGGGTGGCTCATATTGTGCCACATAGGTATGCGGCTTGCTAGTTCAGGGTCCAATTCTATCTTTGGTTCATGGTTCAATCCTTCAATTTTGACCGATTTGGATGTGTGGTTCATTAGGTCTAAGATCCAAACCGATCTTCTGTGGACCATGCGAGCGGGGCTTCCTCTCCTACTCGAGTCCTTGAGCAAATAGAGGACCCACGGTGGAGGGGCTCGCTGATGATAGGGGAGCTAGGAGTAGGAGCCTCTGAGGCCAGTAGGCGAGGTGCCGCTTGGACTTGTTGTGCCTTTGCGAAGAGGACAGTGGCCTCTATTGCTGGAAAGGTGATGCAATGGCATTATGCCCAAAACTACAGTGTGGCGGTGCTACTCAGGATAGAGAAGAAATAGGGGGCGAATCATGTGTGAGAGGGAATGACAACAAGAGGTTTTCATGCGGTGGGAGGTGGTGACCTTTGGGGGTCATTTTATAGCGTCGAGGGGTGGGTTTAGGGTTAAAGGAGTCAGATTAGTAGTCGTGCTCGCCAGAGTAGATGAGCAAAGGAGATGAGTATTTTTATGGAAAAACCAACCTTTAATGGGGGTCAAAGTAGGGCTATATGTGTTTGAAATCATGAAAGGAGGCTTTTCATTTTCTTAGAATTTCAAAATGGGTCTAGATCGAGTCAAAGGCGCACTCAAACACACAACCATCCTCCCTGTTGATTGCAGGAGGTAGGTGATGGGTTAGTGGATACCCGATCTGGCTTGGATCCATGAGGCTCATATCCAAGGGCTAGGGTTCATCCCCCAAGTGAGCCTTGGATCACTGAGGTGGAAAAGGGGAAAATAAAAGGCAATAAAGGGATTTTCAACACACTAACTTCAATAATTCGTAGAAGATTGTAGGAATGTTCAAATAGGATACAATTTGAATTAATCAACTTTGTGCTGTCATAGTATGTATAAAAACCACATTGGTCATCATATTTCAAATTTGAGTGTCAACATTGATTTAGTAGCCAAGAAAAATAATTTGAGGTCAAGAGTGAGCATAAAGAGGGCAAAAGAGTAATTAATTCAAAATATGCAAAATTCACTTTGTCACATCGGTCCCTCCTTAAAAAGGAATTTTGTCCCCAAAATTCAAAAACATCCTCAAGAATTGGGACTACTTAATCCAAGTCATATCCTCAAAAACTAGAACATCCTCAATTATATAATTCATGTCCTAGAAATTATAACCACATCAACAATCTTGTATAAACTTGTATTGATCAATCAAGAGGTCAAAAAATCATACTTCACTGATGGACTTCCAATTCAAGCCATGTCAATCTGGAGTAATGATCAAGATTGAGAGTTGAAATTTATTCATCATGGATCAAATCGGGTCATGTACTATCAAGATTGTGATTCAAGAGTTAAGATTCAAGCATACAAAATTTTGGGCTCCAAACATGCAAGTCTAGTGTTTGAATTCCTATCCAGACCATAGGTATGGTCATTCACTCATAAACAACAATCTAGCAATATTCAAGATTTCAATATCAATTTCTTTTATCAAGTATATTCGAGGTGGGTGAATGATCCAAAATTAGGTCATTTTTGGAAATAAACCCTATTCTTATGTTCAAAATTATTGTCCTCAAACATAATTATTGAGTCAACATCTTCAAGATCTAAGTTTTTGGGAAAAAGCAAATCATTAGTCATATCATGGGTGATCTCAAGATCCACATGGTTGATCATAATCATGTTTCAAGATTATGTACATTAATATTGAGAGTTGAATATTAGACATCAAGAACATATGTATAAATATTTTAAAAGCTAGGTTTAGACTCCTATGTAGACCTTATGGGAGATCACTCATCTATATTCAATTTCGAGCAACAATATTCAAGCAACATATCAATATTTCATTAAAATGGTATCCAAGTTTGATGAATGATCTATACCTAGGTCTATTTAGGAAGTCAACCACAAGCTATAGTCAACATTATCATATTTCAAGATCATCATTAAATCAAGATTCAAGATTGAGTATCAATATCATCTTGGAATTATCTTGTTAATCTTTGGTCAAACAATCCAAATTGAGTGAAAGGGGATACCTTTCCAAACTCTAAATAATCAACAAGATGAAAATTTAGAGGTAGTTATAATGGGGATGTGACCTAGGTTAGGGGAGTCATGATTCAACCACCACCCTAATCTAGCACATTACCTACATTAGTCATTATGCAATGATCTTATTCGAGTATCAATGATCAAATCATAATTGATAAGATCAAAAATTCAAGATTATAATAGGGCAATAATGTCAAGATCTTACGAAGTTAGGGTCATATTTCATTTCATGATCAAGGTAGTGACATAGTTTGGAAATCAAGGATTTAGATGGGGCATTCGAGGAATCAAAGCTTAATAGTGCATGATTTAGGTCCACAATCATCATGTCAAAATTGAGATTACAAAAAGGCATCAATAATCAATAGGAAAATTGCTTTTTGCATCATAGTATTACATCCTGATTTTTTGAGTCCTACACTTAGTCACTTGATGGCATAGTCATGATGTCCATTTAATAGGGAAATGTTTGCTAACTATGTCTGAGGTTTAATCAACAATAGGGCAACATGGACATAATCATATAGGAACCTCATCAGTAGTGAGGTATAAGGTATAAATCATTCTTATTTCACCAAATCATGATTATTATTTTATACCTCAATCATATCAAGCATGAAGTCTAGTTTTGGATAAATAGAGTTTTTATGATATGAAGGGGTCATGCATGAGTATTTGATTTCAAAAAATTTTGTGTTCAAAATTGAGTTTTCAAACTCAAGTCAGATTGTGGTATCATTGTCTTAATCAATTTTCAAAAAAATTTAGTAGCTTTTATTTTTCCCCATACATAAGTTATCCAAAATCGAGACACATGTGGAAAATGGTCACAAGAGAATAACCACATGAGGAGATGAGAAGCCTACCTAATCATCATATACTTGGGTGGCTTAGGGTAGTCCTTAAAGAAAAGGTGAGATGTTAGAAGACTCTCTAGGGTTTTAGCAGAGAACCTTTAGGTCTAGTGCTGGATCAATTAAGGCTAGGTAGAGAGGGGAATATCAGCCACTGTGATGATGGATAGGAGAAATTATGCCAGAACACTGAGCCTAGACACCTCAATTTTCACCATTATTGACTTTAGGGTTTTCAAGTTTTAAAAGACTCGAGAAATGATTTACTTCAAGTATATGGGAGTGTGTATGCGCTGATACCAACTGTCATGGAACCATTTTTACCCCAATCACAATCCCAATTCCAATCCCACTACCTAGACAATGGTAAAAGGATTGAAGTGCCTATCTCTGAGTGGTCCAAAAGGATCTCACACACTGGCATATACAATAAGAAATAATAACTCAAGAAAATAGGAGATTTAAATAACAAACTAACCTAAAAAGGATATTTTGCCAATTTATCCTTGTCATCAGAGTATATCAAGTGTGGAACTGATCTAGTCAATGTTCTGTTTGGTTTTCCTAAAATAAAGAATATCATGATATAATCCATGCAATTGCACAGTACGCTACAAAAAATAAGTAAAACAATTTATAGCAAAATAGGTTACTTGGCAGGACTTATATTCAAGAAGTATAACAAGTGCTTTTTCAAAACCAATTTTTATTTGACAAGATGTTTATTTCAAACAATTCAATTTTCATTATGAGTTCCCATTATGTTGATTCGAGAAGAATGCTTATATATTTTATGTGGCTCCATCACCCCAATGAGATGGGGGAGTTCACCAGGCTCCTTCTCTCCATATGAGGTAGGAGGTCAACCGACATGTATAAGATTTGTTATAATTCAACAGGTACAAGTTCCACCCTCTGAATAAGGAGGTCACTTGTACTCAATATCAACATTATCAACATCAATATATGGGAAGACATAATGGGTAATGTCATTTATGCTTTCATGTTTTTCTCAAAATATAATATAAGAAAAATTAAAGACTGATTAATATGGAACAATAGCTCAACCAAGTATATAGCCAAGTAACCTACTTTTGTATTCGAATACATTGGCTCCACATCTGTCATTTATTTTGTCATCGAATACATTGATTTCATAGTTACTAATCTATGCTACAAACGCTCTCCCGCACAATGAATCATTTTCAATGATATGACGAGTCAGATGTCGCACTCGGCACAGTGTTGGGTCGTCAATACTACTTGTGGCGCTTGCATGGTCCTCATGTACGTCAAGGTTGGTGGTGATACCCTTGTGAAATTCCATTCATTAACTGGGAGGACTTCATAAACATGGTTGTCTTTAAGGCAAGGTGGAAAGTGTTAAAAAATTTAGATGCAATTCCACACACATTTTGGACCAGTCCCCGTGCTTACCCACCGGCAATACAATAACAACTTGATCAAGTGGGAAGCTCTCAACCATGCACTAAAACTGATAATCAGAGAGACGGACAAACAACCTAATGTTGTTGGAGTCAATAATGATGTAGAAAACGAGTGAAGCGAATGCATATTAGTGCCTTTTCTTAAACGTTTGTACTGAAACTTTCATTTTGTAGTTTCCAAATAAAGTTGTCTGTGGGTGCTTGAGTATTGTGTAATCGACAAAGTACCTAACGTGATTTGATCTTTTTATATTTCAAATTGTGATGGTACTTGTGCATAATTTGTGTTGTATTATGTAACAAAATATTGTGTATTACGTCAAATTTAAGTTGTCAGTCACCAATTATTTTGTTACTTACCGATTTATACAAAAATACATAAGTATAAATACATACAACAAGACATATGTAATGCATTCATACAGTAGTGATTAAAGTAATATTTACTTTAAATATACATATAAAAATATTAATACTCAACTCATATTCATAACAGAATTACAACAAACAAAATCAATCATGTATAAAATTATATATTTATTGTAAATTTTAATCTTGTACTGCACAATCAACACAGTTCTGTTGTCATTACTTTTTTAAGTTGTTCTGTAAGAACAGGATAGGATAGTCAGATCCTGACTAGGTTCCCAAACAGAATCAGACTAGATCCTGACTGGTAGCCAAACAAAATGATACTGAATCCTGACTCAATCCTAACCAGCTGATCAGAACTAAACTGAGTTGTCAAACAGAATCAGACTGGATCCAGACTACCCCAATCCATATCTACTGACTAACTCCGACTAACTTAATTCAGCCTACAAAATCCCAAACCTGAACCAAATAGGGGCTTATAGTGTGATTTTAGAGGCTCCATATTTGTTTTTCGGCCTACTTGTAACCATCTACAGCTTTACTGCTCAGCTTCCTACCTACCGACCAAATTTTCAGCAACCCTTATGGAACAAGGAAAGACTGCAATCTGATGGTCAGCGTTATTTGACTATTACCAAACATGGCAACTCCCAACTAGTTGAAGATTGCACTCGACGAGGAATAGCTTGGGGCCATATGCGCCCCTAACAAGCATAGGGATGACAACGTGTGGGTATCCCTCAACCCGAAGCGAACCCGGATTGGACCCAAACTCATAGCCTGCGTTTGGCACGGGATCGAAACCCAGTTTCGTGTTGTCTTTTAGTGCCAACCCTGCCAAACAACTGTCGGTTTGAGGCTGGTTCGTGTTTGGTTCGCAACACTGAAAATCCTCTGTTATGGGATAACGGAACCCCCCAACCCGGGTTGTCCCAGTCCCACGAGAGGCGGGATTCCGGTTCACAAACCGGTTTTGGCGATCTGATCCTCTCCTCGCCCCACACCCATCCCGACATTCTTCTCCTTTCCCCTCTACCTGCTCTATCTTCTGCTCCTTCTGCTCTGTGGTCTATCCTCTCTTCTCTCCTGAGACCTCCTCTCCCGAGACCTCAAGACGAGCTCTGTGGTCTATCCTCGCCATTACTATTATCGCCATTATTAAAGCTGAGCCATCGTTTCCATTGGTCATTTCTAGTGGCAGCCATGCCAGGTGACTGGCGTACGCCAAACCCTGCCCAGTGGAGTAGGCGGAGTACCAGGTCAATCAAGCGGCAAAGCTGTGGTGGCTCATCTGCAAGCGCCGACCTACTCTGACAGTCTACACACGGACAAAGAACCCTACCGAGTTTTCAACTCGCATCAAGCCATGCAGTAAACCCTAGGAAGGGCAACCACTGTCGCGCCTTCTATATAGTTGTGCACTTCATCATCGATCTCGTCACTTTTCACCTTCGAAGCCTCCATACAATCTTCTGTTCCGCCGCCGCTGCCAAGCCCCTATTGTGGGAAGTCGTCGACCTGCTTACAAGGTAGGTATCCGCCGCCCCTTTTCAACAACATTGTAAATTTGGTATATGTCTCGCCGACCTGCTTTCAAGGTTGGTCTCCGTCGCCCCTTTTTAGTAACATTGCAAGGTTTTCAGTAACATTGTAAAATTGGTATATGTCTCCGCCGACCTGCTTTTCAGTAACATTTCAAAGTATCAAGGTGATGATGATAGACTACTTTAGAGTACCTCGTAATTATACTAATTTTTTGGGACAAAATGGTATCTTCGACTTCCATTGTCAAAAAGGCTGCAAGGAGCCAGCTTGAATTACTGAAAAAAACATGAGCCTCAAAGCTACTGTGGTGATGATGATAGAAAATACCTTAGGACCTGTATGAATGAACTCAAAAATTATTCCAGTCCAGAATCTCAATTTCAATCATGCACATATCAGCTATAATTGCTATATTGCTTAATAATCCTTCCCATGTTTAATTTTCTGGGATTATAGAAGTATGCTGCCAAATATGCCCTTAGCTCCTTATAGTGCATTGTTTAGCTTCTCTGTATATTACCTTCTATATATCAGGACACATGCTCCTGATTAGCTAATTAGTGATCTGTTTGCACTGTATGAGCAGAACTGCTCAATCTTTTACTCGAATCTTATGTTCAAATTGGATTGTTGTGAATGCTTGTAGAAGTGTTGAGTTTTAAGGAGTTCGAGTACAGGCTTATTTATATTGTCGGTTGTATTACATATGAATATGTAAGTAAAAGGTTATTACTTAAGAAAATTAAATCCCTAGTGTGTTTCTATTTTGTTTCCAATGGTAAGAGAAGAAAATACACTATATAATGTGTATGCTTGTATTTCTAGTATTTGTTAAAATTTAAATAGATTGAATATAATATACTAAAAATAGGAATCTATAAGATGTATGTCATAAACATTATATAGTTATATGCAAACATCACTTTGTTACTTAAATAGCCACATATTAGATTATTATTTCAAAATTATAATAAAGGTAACTCAAACCACCAAATATAGGGCATTTTTTATCATTGGATGATGAGTTTCATGCATGGAGGTTTACTATTCAACTCCCCTGGTCTTGTTAGTGGTGGGTACAAATGTGACCCTTACTCGATTATTGAGCTTCTTCTAATTTGGATAGGTAGTATGGGCAAGATTGGACTAAAAATTCTTAGATCAACCAGAGATTTTAATCAGTGTCTGCATTGTTAGTAAACATGCTTTTAACATAATGTGTACATCTTAACTATGATTCTATTTTGTATACAACTGTATATTATTCAAAACATGTTTCTTTTTGTTCAAATAATAAGATTGTCCATTTTGTGTATATGCAAATAATATTTTATTGTCAAACTATATTAGGTATTTTAATTAAATATCATCAATACTGTCCTCAAACTCAGGCTAATACCATTATAAAAATTGACTTACTTTTTAATATGCAAGTAGTTTCTTACTTTGGACCGAATTTGGCAACACTTTTTTGTTCACCTGCAACTTGTCAGCAACATGTTCGGTTTGGAAAACACTCAACCACTAGAATTAGTGTAGTTTTAAGCTTGGTTTGTACACCCACCTAGTGATTACTATCATCACTCGCTAAATTGGGATCTCCTTGAATCATGATACTGTATAATGTGATATAGTTTGCCTGTGTAGAGATTGATACTATTCCAATTAGACCTAGTAACATATTTGGTTTTTCTTTTCCTTCTATATATGGTTGTATCATTGTAGGCCCATCTTGTTTCACATATCTAATTACACAAGAGTAAGAAAAAATAGAGTGAAAAAAAATTTTGTTTGACTTTTCTCAAAATGCTATGGGTTTCTCAATAGAAGTTGAATGCATTCTCATTCACAAACACATTGTGGTTTCATTTTTTTGTAAGATCACTTTCTCTTCATGGTGAAGAATCCTATTTTTTGGTTCTATATTTTTTGGTACTCGACATGGCCCTCACTTTGACATTTATAGCTGTGATCAAAACAAATGCACACAAGATACCGCCTTGGATGGAGAAAAGACATATAACATTAATAGTATTTGTTTAAAAAATAATATTAATGAGTATCATATCTTTATTTTACACACTGGAGCATACTCGACAGTCCATAATCTCGATTTCAATCATGCACATATCAGCTATAATTTCTATACTGCTTAAAAATCCTTCCCATGTTTAATTTTCTGGGATTATAGAAGTATGCTGCCAAATATGCCCTTAGCTCCTTATAGTGCATTGTTTAGCTTCTCTGTATATTACCTTCTATATATCAGGACACATGAGCAGAACTATTTACAGAACTGTTTGCAATTAGTGATCTATTTGCAATTAGTGATCTGTTTGCACTGTATGAGCAGAACTGCTCAATCTTGTACTCGAATCTTATGTTAAAATTGGATTGATGTGAATGCTTCTAGAAGTGTTGAGTTTTAAGGAGTTCGAGTACAGGCTTATTTATATTGTCAACTTATATGAGAACCCTACTGTCCATTACATCATAATAACCTTAGACATGAAAAGAAAACTATATGGCGGAAATTGTGCAAATTGTGATTGTTGTGCTAGGGTTGTGATACATCAGACATATACCAATATTTTTACAATGTTACTATTGTACACATGAATTCAGTTGTAACAAAAATATACCAATATTTTTACAATGTTACTATTGTAACAAATTCAGTTGTGTTGTGAGGTTAGTAATTTTTTACCAGTTAGTATAGGAATTTTCTGATATATAGGGATATATACTTCAAATTCCAGTTCTGTTGTGAAACAATTATGCTTTGTGATATATGTTAGCTTGAATGAATGATTTTAATGTTAGCTTGAATGAATGATTTTATTTTTCATGTAGACCAAAATGTACACCCATTAGTATTCTGTTGATTATATTGCAAATAATACCACTATTTCGACTAATTTGTGTTCCCTCTGAATTTCTTGCATGTACCGTCCCTGACCCTGTTGCTGGTCGTGCAACTCTCTTCAACCTTCACTTGGGCTTACCAGGTATATCTCATGAGCAATACGAACATTTTTATTGTGAATGCCATGCTGAATGCTTGCTATTTATGTAGTTTTCCTAAAATGAACATATTTGATGATGTGTTTGCTACAACCATTTCAAATTTAACTACAATTTAAAATTTGTTGTACAGATTTTGGATCTTATGACTGGTCTAGGTAATGGATCTTGTCTTAGCCTACTTCAATACAAGTTATTGCTTTCAACTGCGTAGTCTCATACTAGGTTCGTATGACGGTTTCGTTTAAACACCCACACTAAATTGATATATCGTAGTGTCATTGCTACTATGGCTGCACCCGACCCGA
The DNA here is from genome assembly GCA_963693085.1 of Alisma plantago-aquatica. Classification (NCBI taxonomy): domain Eukaryota; kingdom Viridiplantae; phylum Streptophyta; class Magnoliopsida; order Alismatales; family Alismataceae; genus Alisma; species Alisma plantago-aquatica. Next base: position 919,633,816 of record OY856412.1, on the reverse strand, counting down.
GGTTCCGTATTATATGGTCGAAAGAGTTGGATGAGGCTCTGGTTGCGGCATTGAGGAGACAATATGACATGGGTAGGTGCGTCGATGGAATATTTACTAGGGACGCGTGGAGGGAGACGCAACACGATTGGCATATCAGGATGGGGAGGAACGAGGGTACATTGGATCAGTTAAAAACTCAGTGGAAGAACCTCAGGAGAGACTATGCAAAGAAAAAATTGATAACTAACAAAAGTGGTGTTGGATGGGATGACAGCAGGCACAAGCCAATATTGCCTGACACCCCGGAGTGGAGGGAGGCACTTGCGGTATGTCTAATAATATATACTCCCCTAAATTAAATTTGTTACTATTGACCTAATCAGTAGTTGTCCCCTATTTTAGGCAAATAGGGAACTGGCGAGATTGATCAACAGACCATTCTACCACTACCACGATGTCGAGCTGATGGGGGGGAGGAACATAGCTAGGGGCCATCATGCAATGTCCTCAACCGATAGACAACCTCCTTCTGATGTTGCATCTGAAGATGATGTTGTTGTTGACCTAGATGCATCTGATTCATTTGTCAGCCCAGAACCAACCGGTCCAGCCGGTTTCACTGAAGATGTGGTTAATTCTGGGACACAAAGTGAGGACACCAATGGCGGATCACACAACCAAGGTGTTGGTGCAACGACTCCCACCACGATCAGACGTAGGAAGCGAGCGTCAAGCTCGCAGGACAGTTGTGTCCTGTCTAATGATGTTGTGTCCGAATTCACAAAGGTGTTTTCCAAGGTACATGAGATGGGTAGTGGAATTGCTGCTAGGTGTAATGATAAAGACGAATACCAAACCATTTTTCACCACTTTCATGCAACCTACCCTGACGCCCCTGTCCCAGTTTTTACCACTCTTGTGCACGCCATAAAATATCCATCTAACCGTAACATTTACCTAAGCCTTATGGACACCCCACAAAAAATTACCATTTGGTTGCAAGACTTGTGGGAAATGAAGAACACAGCTTCTGCATCACAATCACCCTTCATGCCACAATCTCCACCGTACTTTTGAGGTTGACTAATTTAATAAGTATATCAGTATCCTGCCTTTAATTTGATGAACTTTATCAGAAGTTATTGTTGTACTATTTTATTCAGTTGTTGTTGTACTATTTTATTTTGTTGGGAACAAGCTCTGAACTATAGTACTATGTAATGGTTTTAATGGAAAAAACCCTAATTTCATTTCTGCAATATCTCGATATTTCCCTGATGCAGATAATCACTTTTAATTATAGATGTGATGGCTGGTATGCATCCATATGAAACAACTGATGACATTCTACAACTACTGCATCTTATGTCTGGTCCGGCTTATGACATTGCTAACGCAATATCCTACCAAATAGCCGACCAAATTTCCCACAATATCATGGCAAATTCAGACGCCTCAACCACACACCAACCAATACCGAGATCGGTTAGTATTAGGAGCGGTCATCAAAAGGTTTTAGAAATAATAACCGGCCATGAAAGGAGGGCGTACGATCTGTACCGTATGCTACCCAACACGGTTTTAGCCTTTGTTGACAAACTTGAGGACCGAGGTTTGTTGAAAAGTACCAGAGGTGTGTCATCAGTGGAGGCAGTTTGCTACTTCCTTCAGATGGTTGGCCATGGCCATACCAACCGTGTTCTTGCTGAGGACTACATTCACAGTGGTGAGACCATAAGTAGAAAGTTTAACGAGGTGTTGGATGCAGTGTGTGCTTTGTGCAGCGAATATATTGTCATGCCAACTGCATCCACAACTCCGCACCGCCGCATCGGTGAGAGTCCAAGATTTTACCCTTACTTCAAGGTATGACCATCACTTAGTTGACCATTGTCCATTCCATTGTTAATATAACCACTATCGTCATCGTTGAGTTTGGTATTTACTTGTGTATTTCTTATATACTTGTCTTAGGATGCCATTGGGGCAATTGATGGGACACACATCCCCGTTTTGGTGAAGCGTGAAAAGCAGAACCGATATAGAAATAGAAAAGGGAATGTTTCCGTGAATGTCATGGCTGCAGTCGACTTCTCAATGGAGTTTACATATATCATGACTAGTTGGGAGGGATCTGCTGCTGAACAAAGGGTACTTCAGGAAGCTACAACCACAGGCGGGTTCCAAGTACCCTCTGGGAAGTACTATCTTATTGATGCAGGGTACGCCAACACCAGGAAATTTCTTACACCATATCGAAACGTTGCTTACCATATAGCAGAGTATCGGGATAACAGAGGCTCATACACAAGCAAAAAGGAAATGTTCAACCACCGACATGCTCAACTACGTAACATTGTCGAGTGAGCCTTTGATGTGTTGAAGAAGAGGTTTTCCTACTTTCGTAAAGGAGCAACTTTTCCCGTGCAGTCTCAGTCTCAGATTGTAATGGCTTGTTGTATTGTTCATAATTTTATTCGACGCCAAAATGATGGCGATCCTATGATGGATGAAAACTTGGATGACCCTCATACTACCACTGACATCTCGAACGAATTGAGTTCTCTGCAACAAACAAGCCAGGCCAATGCTAGAGAGGGAGATGTCTTGTGCGAAACTGTTGCCAATTCTATGTGGGCAAATCAGTGATTTATACATTTGTTTTGTAACTTGCAGACATTGAAACATGTTCTACAACATGTTTCACTTACTCCCTTTTTTGTGTAACCTAACGGCTAACTTTTGTTCTCAAACTGTATTGTTCACTACAATTTTTCCTACTTATAAACAATGTGAAATTATGTCTCATTAGGTTTTTTGTCTAGAAATGGACAATGACATGCCGTCATGCCCATGTGGTCTGCAGTGCACCGTACGAGTGTACATGGATGCCACAGATGCGGCAAATGGATGGTTTGAAGACAACAATCCCCACAGGCCATATTTTACATGTGGTAGGGGTCTTGTACAAACCAGATGCCATATGAGGTTGCCCGCACAGCAAGTACCAGCTACAGTGGCTACGCTGACTGCAATTAGGGATGCAATGGTATCACAACTCGCATATGCACGTAGTGAATGCAAGTTCTGGTCAGAACATTGTGCCTTTATCTGTTCAACCAGAGCAGACACAGATCGGTTACAAGAAGAAATTTCAAGTATGTGTGACAAGTGCCGATATCTTCGCCACTGACTTCAAATTACGAGCGATAATGAATCTTCATCAGAAGAAGATGGATACAATACGTCATAGATATACTATATTATGATATGTCCAAATGAACTCCACTTGTCTGTTGCAACAATTAACTACTCCTGAACAAATGGTCTTCATATTATCTTTGAAAACTATGTCATGAACCTGATATTTTTCTATTAATCATCAATTTTGTTTTATTAGATGTCGATGATTCCATCTGAGGTTCTGAGGTGTGATTGTGGGCTAAATGCAACCTTACGAGCACTGACGATTGAAATAAACAAATGAACTTGTAACATTTGTGCTAAATGTAGTTGTGTTTTTGTGTCGCAACACTATACATTCTCTACTTATGTGTTACATTAGTATATGTTGCTACCATAATGTGATCAAATTTCCTACTTCATTATTATCTTATTGCCACAGTTACTTTACGAATTATGTTATTTGTTCATACCTTTGTTTTTTTTAGATGTCGACATCGCGTGCAAAGGCAAGGGCAAGGGCAAAATTTGAAAAAAAATTGATGTCACCGAAAAAAATTCATAAATATGTTGAAGATAACCTTTTATGCACAAAACCATGTTGCAATCACACAAACGAGGAGGGCAAAATTGGGACCGATGATCAAGTCAAGGGAAAAGTCCTCAAGGGCAAAGTCAGTCAGCATGTTCCTCATTTGCCATTGTTGTTTGATTGCCCAAAAGACGACATCAAACAACAAAACAAGCAGCCAGTGCAGGAACCATGCCCAGTGTCATGGGATGAGTACGATGAGGCCATAACGTTGGCCTATTTTAATCAAGATCCAAATCCAACCATGTCTCCCCAAAGTGCCTTGTCAAAATCTTAGCTTTGGTTTGGTTGTTTATTGCTCCCATTTTTTGTCCTTCTCCCCTGACGAAGATCACCCGTAAACAATTATGTTATTATCCGTGATCATTTATGTTTCATTAATGACGACAATATGATTATTATCAGTTGCTTTTACTGACGATAATGTAATTTGTTTATGTTATGAACAAAATATATTAGGCCAATTTCATATTTCATGTAGCTTGACTGCCAATTTCATATTTCATGTAGCTTGACTGTTACTGACGATTATGTAATTTGTCACACTCATGACGACAATTAACTATGTTCAACATTACATATATACCACATGCAAAAGTCATTCCATACGACAGTAACATTTCATTACTTTTTAATCACTACGTTAAAATTAGAATTATCATATCTTATTTGCACTATTATAAATATACAAAATAACACCCACACAACACAAATAAAATATATTTTTTTATATTCTAAACTTAGGTTGAAGTGACATCACAAATACACATTTTGCGTACTTGTTCAAACAGTGATGCAAGAACATGATAGTTAATTTTTAATCACTACGTAAAAATTAGAATTATCATATCTTATTTGCACTATTATAAATATACAAAATAACACCCACACAACACAAATAAAATATATTTTTAATATATCCTAAACTTAGGTTGAAGTGACATCACAAATACACATTCTGTGTACTTGTTCAAACAGTGATACAAGAACATGACAGTTAATTTTTAATCACTACGTAAAAATTAGAATTATCATATCTTATTTGCACTATTATAAATATACAAAATAACACCCACACAACACAAATAAAATATATTTTTAATATATTCTAAACTTAAGTTGAAGTGACATCACAAATACACAATCAACGTACTTGTTCAAACAGTGAGGCAAGAACATGACAGTTAATTTTTAATCACTACGTAAAAATTAGAATTATCATATCTTATTTGCACTATTATAAATATACAAAATAACACCCACACAACACAAATAAAATATATTTTTTATATATTCTAAACTTAGGTTGAACTGACATCACAAATACACATTCTGCGTACTTGTTCAAACAGTGATGCAAGAACGTGATAGAATAAGCAGATATTGACTACGCTGCCAAACAGAATCAGACTTCCAGCCAAACAGATTCAGACTGCAGTCAGACAGAAATCAGACCAGCTGACCAGAATCAGACTGTGTTGCCAAACAAAATCAGACTGCATCCTGACTGCCCCAGCACCGAAATCCAGACTAACCCTGACTAACCCAGTCCAGATTCCAGAATCCCAGTCCTGTGCCAAACGCAGGCATAAAAAACAAACTGGACCTGAAACTGAACTTCAGTTCAAATCAGATCCCAAATTCACCCAAAATCAAATTCACCCAAATTCGAACTCAAAACCCAAACTCACCTAAATGACCCGAACTGCACCAAACCAATATTTACGCAACAGTTTCATGACAAAATAAACGAGATCCAGACGCCATTTAAATAACAATTTTGTTACCATTCAAGTCCTTGTAGCAAAATCAATCAGTTTGATCTCTTCAAACACATTACAGGATCAAATGTATTTGTACAACAATTTAGATCTAAACAATGCTTAACATCTACCATAATAATACCAATATTCGTAATCATGAGAGATTTAACAAAACTATCCAAAAATATTTGGCGTAGGAAGAACAATTTTCGATATTCTTTCTCTAAGTGGCGTCAACATCATTAAAAAAAATTATGAATTCTAATCAGTTTGATATTATACAATTTGGAAAATGGAAGGCTCTATTTTGGAGCATACATATTCTTTCTACTTTTACTTTGCTAAGGTACTGTCTTGTTCTTGTGTCTATCAATATCTCATCTTCAGTGTTAGCAAAGAGCATTCACAACTGCACTAGTATGAAGTGTGGCTGGTTTTGTTCCACTTATATCAAAATTTAAATAAAAGTTTCACATCTAGAATAAGAAATTGCACAAAAATGAAAGCTTCATTTTATATGTTTCGAAATATACATATGTAAACTTTTATTTATAAAAAAATAATCATATGAGTCTCAACGACTTTTCCATCTTATTAATAAGAGTCGACTTTTAGCAACACTAAAGTTGTTGGATTCTACAGACATCCACATGATACAGTCATACTATGGTAACAATACGATAACAAACATTGACTCTTACCACCAATATTTTTTGGATATAGGAACGACGTTTGGATGTAGAAAACCCCTAAAATAGAAATGATGTACAAGATACAAAACAGAAAACAAGATCCTTTCAAAAAATCACAAGGATGATTGTAGTGAATATGAGAAGGCAAAGCAACAAATAATAATCATGAACATGACACATTTGAATAATGAATGTAAGGCTGCTACTTCAAATGGATCACTGTCAGTAAGATAAAAATTGATATATTTTTTGTGCCAACTACTAAGATAACAATTGATTAATTTTTTTTCAAACTACCAGATGGAAAAAAGTAATCATGTGGACAACCAACCAACAATTGATTAAATTAGATAACCATGATCACCATCACATCACCTCCACCACCAACTTTGTGTATAAGTGATCAAACATTAATAAAGGTTTGAGGTATACAATGAATGAAGTTGACCTTAGCTCCCTATGACAATGAATAAAATCAAGCATCAGTGGTAGCTGGTTCTGCACATAGGAGAAGAAAAATAAGGTTCAAAATTTATTGAGACATGGAAATGTGGAGTATTATCAACATCCACCTAAGTAAACTACTTACCAATAATATCAACATCAACATTGACATCTTCAAGAAAATTTGGAATATTATTGGACACCCTAGTATATGTCACTTGCGAATACATATATAAATGGATATTATTAAAAGATTTTTTATTATATCAAGAAATACATAAACTTTATCATTACCCTTGACATTTGGATACTGATTTTTAAGATAAATTAGTGTCTCTGTGGTCCCAACATGAAGTTGACTATGATGGGGATTAATAAATTGACCTATCATGCTAAAAGTTGATTCTGAGGGCACTGTAGATATTGCTATAGCTAAAAGGCATCTTGTAATCTGTCTCAACGTGGGGGTAACTCATTGTTGGATCAAGATCTCCAGAGGGGGGGTGAATAGAGCTTCACAAATCTCACAAAATGAATTAGTCCTTCAAATTATATGAAGTGCAGAAATCTAAGCATTCAGCCAATTTGAAGTCCTAACTAGCAAGCATAGCAAGGGTGAGAGACAAGGATAGCATACACTTCGACAAAGTGGTTTAGAGTGGTTCCACACTTCAAACTAGAAGTGTGTCAGTCCACTACCTAGAGGTGGTTAGGCTCTAGGACTTTGCAATCTTGATGCTCTTATATTCATTCATAAGATTACAAGACAAAACCACATTCATCCAAGGACTTAATATCTCAAGCAAGGATTTTCAACCTACTGAAGGAGCTTACCCACTTGAACCAGGGAGTCTTCAGCCTTCAACAAGGACTTACCCACTCCATCTTCAAGTCTTTGGCCTTCAAGGAATTACCTATCCTTCTTGAACGTCTGCCTTGCCTATCTCCTTCACTTGGAGGTCTGGAACACCATGCTTTCTTCAACCTTGAAGAACAACAACTCCTTCTCCTTCACTCGGAGAAGATCTTCAAGCCTTTTCTTCAATAAGGAAAGGGGGTAGGAAGATGGAGGTGGAAAGCTTTACATGGATACAAGAGGTATCTCTCTTACAACAGATCCTAACTCACTCATACTCACAGATTTGACTTGAAGGTAGAGAGAGAAAGGGGCTCAAAGGTGAGCAACAATCTCAAGTAAGAAAGAACCAAGCATATATGGAATGGGCAACCTTAGAATGAACTCCAAGTGGTCCTATTTATAGATGGGGTGCCCCTTTGAGTTGGGGAACACTTAGGGCCAAATTATAGTTGTTTTTGCATAAGGCAGCGGATCTATTTTCGTCCAAACAAGTCACCAATGGTTAGAATCACTTTTTTTTGCATTTTTTGTATAGTACATTCGGCCGAGATTCAATAAAGGTAACTCGACCGATTGGGTAAAAGACAAACCTAATTTTCAAACCATCGGTCGAGTTTGTCCTGAGGAAACTTGACCGACCAATGAAAGTTTCATTTGGTCAGTAATCCGATCGGTCGAGTTCTGTGAGTGTGCAACTCAACCGGTGCACTCTTCAGAGAATTGATCTTGTGGATCGATCAAGATTGTAACTAGACCAATTAGCTGCCTGTGATCAATTTTCTAAAGTGTACAAAAACTGATTAAAATTTGGTTCTAAGTGTCCCACATAATTTTCTCATCTTAGTTACAAGTCATATCATCAATACAAGTGATTACAAAATTTTTCTAAGGTCATTTACATGGATTTCCTAATTAGCACACTTATATAGATTTTGACTTGAACTTGGACAAGCTAGGGCTTGTGCAATTTGATCCTTTTCATGTACCTAACACCTAAAATCAATCTTGAATACACATATTAGATACATATGAATGGAATGGTTAAGTCATTATCAAAATATAGACAATGTATAACCTGTAGGTCAACATTCTCCCCCTTTTAACAATGACAAACCATTCCTCAAACATATTGAAAAGGATATAGAAATTATACCTTTGCCTGGTGAATTAGGGGGATTCAAGATTTAAACAATGTGAATTGCTCCCCCTCAATCTATGCTTACTTTAACCTACATAGTTAGTCTATCTACACAAAGCAATTAAAGCATGCATGTACTCTATGGTCCTTTGCAAGTCACATGATAAAACACGAAATGAACAAGAAAAGGATCTCATAAGAAATAAGCAACAATATAATAAGGAATAGAAATATGATTGAGTTTCAAGACATTGAAGTTCTCTCCCCCTTTTTAAATTTTCAAAAAGTGAGGGGGTAGAGGAGCATATAATCAGGTCTTCTCCAAACACAATCAAGCATATTTTCAAACAAGCAATCTCATATCATATATCAACCAGAGACGAAAGAAACACACAATCTCAGTCATAATCAAAATTTGGTGAAATATGGCACCAACGCATAGGATATAACATGATAAAGGAGCAAGAGTTCACATAACATATATTACAACTCAGAAGCATGTTCTCATAAAAGTAGCTAAAAACAAGAAGCGATGAAAACTGAAGATAGAAATAGTACATCTCAGATTATGTGCCCAGATGTTTCTAATACAAAAATAGCCTAGAAAGATATATATGATCAACAAACCAGACTAAAAACTAAGAAACAACTAGACATCTAGACTATCTATGTCTACATCATTATAATCATCATCTCCAGGCTCGTTGTCCTCGTCTCCATCTGAAGTTGCAGCAACAGTAGTAGCTTCATCACCAGAATCACCACTAGAGCCATCACCATCATCAGAAGCATCCTCACCATCGCCATCATCGTCGTCAGTTGCAGCAGTCTCAGCATCGGCCAGCAGGCAATGGTAGGTACACGGGAGCAGAACCACTAGCAGCAGAGGGTGGAGCAGCAGTAGCGGAAGGCTCGGGGGTAGGGTAGTAATGATGATATGCATAAGAAGCATAATCACTGCCGGGGAAAGGCTGGTAGGTGGGATAGGGGTGTGCACAGGATATGTTCATATTTTTCATGATTGAACATAAATCATGGTGCAGGTGCTACTAAATCTGTTGGTTGTATGCCTATTGGTGCATCATGTATCCCATAAGGGTTTCATTGGATACACGAAATGAGGCACGACTAGGTTGGGGTGGCTGAGGAGGAGGATCTTAGGTATAGGAGGCAGGGGCTGCAGAGGTAGAGGGTGAAGCACCAGGAGTAGAGGAGGCAAAGATAGGCACAAACTTCTGAATTGTTGTTTCACTGATACATACACCTTTCCCGGCAAGTTTGTAGTGGAAGTCATAAAAGAGTGATTTCTCAGTGGCAAATTTAAACATACCAAAAATCAGGACTGGATATGGTGGATGGATTCCTCGGGTGTTCTTACTAGAGTCAAAACAAATCATGTGGTGGAGAATGTATCTTGACCATTTGACTCCGATATTCTTGAGAATGCAATACATTATGAACTGAATGTTCTTTGAAATATCTATTTGATTTTTCTTCGGATGGATGTTGTAGTTGACCACTAAGGCTAATATATGCTTTCTGAGATCAAGAGAGGAGGAGGGTAGGGTACTCTTCTTCTTATAGGGAACATCGGGTTTCTTGAGATAGTGATGGATGTCAAGAAGAGTGACATCATTCTGCTTATAGAAACCCTCAGGTTCCAAAAGATCGAAATACTCGCCGTAATCCTTGCGCTAGATTTCATTTTCATCATCTTCAGAAAAGAAGACATTTAGGATATCCTCGGAGATTTGAAATTTCTTTCCAACGATCATGGAAGTCAGGATCACTTGAGTATTCAGCGAGTTTGCAAGGGTGTCGTAATTCCAATACAAGTTAGCGTAGAATTCATGAACTACTTTTGTGCTTGTCATTGAATTATGAAAGTAGTCATGCTCGATAGGAAGGGCTGAGAGGTGATGAACGGCTAGCAACCTAGTTACTTGGTCTATGACCACATGACGCCTAGGGCTAGGCTCAAACAAAGCTCTAAATGGAAAAGGACTTCTAGGAGAAGGCCCTTATACCTATTTACAGCTTCTATTGAGACAAAGGAGGTGTCATCAAAGTAAACCAAGCAAGAAGATGAGGAAGCTGATGGAGCATTGCTAGGGGCGGGTCTCTTCATCTATGAGAAGACATGGAGGAAAAAAGAACGAGAAGAAGAGAGCAAACGCACAAAGATAAAACTGTCCAAACACCAACAAAGAGAAAGAGGGAAGGTCTAGGTCTTCCTATCTAGCTCACGAAAGGGCTAGGATAGGGAAGGTAAGGGCTAGGGTCGAGAGCTTAGGGATAGAAGAAGGGGAATCAGTTGGCTATTCTTTAGTTGAGAGGGAGAATAGTCGGCCGAACCGAACTTAAGTTGGCTTCAGCCTGTGGATTGGTCGAGTTCTGAGAGTGGAAAACTTGACCGATTGGTCCATTTCAGAATAGCTCTCAGCCACTGATCGGTCGAGTTTGTCCTGGGGGAAACTCGACCGATGGTTAACCTGACCTAAAACCATCAAACTCAATTTCTAGCCATATGAATGCTAATTAAATTCATTTTTTAAGTCTATTATGTATATTGAACATACTTAGGCACATATCACTCATCATTGGGTACTATTTAGCAATTAAAACTTGAAATTTGAGAAATGCCCAAAAACAAGTGAAACTAAGCATGTCAACAAGCAAATTTTAGCAATTTTAGGCAAGAAAGGTGAATAAAGAATGAGAAAGACATATATGATAAAAGCAACTAGCTAGATAACATGTGAATATCATATGAAGCAATTATGAGCATTTTAGATCTAATGAAGTTAAATTTCTCTCTAGCTAGAGGTTTGGTGAAAATGTCCGCCAAATGATTTTCTGTGTCCACATGTGTGATATAAATATCCTTTTTGGTAATGTGATCACAAAGCAAATGACAATGAACCTCTATATGTTTAGCTCTACTATGCAATATAGGATTATAAGAAATATTGATTGCACTAGTATTATCACAATAGATAGGAGAAGCATAAAAATGTATGTTAAAGTCTTGGAGTATTTGCTGCATCCATAGCACCTGGGCACAACAACTTTCAGCTGCAATGTATTCATCCTCGGTAGTTGATAATGCCACGTTGCTCTATTTCATGGAAAACCAAGACACCAAGCATGGTCCTAGAAGGAAGCAAGTGCCACTTGTACACTTTCTATCAACCAAACAATCTTAATAGTCAGCATCACTATATGCTATAAGAGTAAAGTCCCTTAATTTAGGGTACCATAGTCCAAAGTTTTGAGTTTTGGCTAAGTAACTCAAAATCCTCTTAACAACAATAAGATGTGATTTCCTAGGACTTGATTGAAAGCGAGCACACAAGCCAACACTAAACATAATATCAAGTCTAGAGGCAGTCAAATAAAGTAAACTTCAAATCATACCTCTATAGAGCTTCTCATTTACCTTTTGAACTTCTTCATCTCTATCAAGTTTGACGGTGTTGGACATGGGTGTGTCCTTCAGCTTCATATTCTCCATTCTAAAGTGTTTGAGTAGCTCATTGGTGTACTTGCCTTGGTTGATGAAGTTTCCATCTTTGGTTTTCTTGATTTGGAAGTTGAGGAAGAAAGTAAGCTCACCCATCATGCTCATCTCGAACTCACTTTGTCTAAGAGAACTAAACTCCTTGCAAAGATCAAGATTAGTTCTGCCAAAAATGATATTATCAACATAAATTTGAATGATAAGGAAATTTCTAGAAGTGTGTTTTAGAAATAAAGTAGAATCAACTTTGCCCATGACATAGCCATTGTCTAGCAAAAAGTTCTTTAATTTCTCATACCAAGCTCGAGGTGCTTGTTTGAGTCCATAGAGAGCTTTTTGTAACAAATAAACATGGTTAGGTAGCTTGTCATTTTCAAAGCCCGGAGGTTGGGAAACAAATACTTCCTCCTCAATTGTACCATTCAAAAATGCACTTTTAACATCCATTTGATATAGCAAGAAATTCTTATGACTAGCAAAAGCAAGTAGCATTCTAATAGACTCAATTCTAGCAACATGAGCATAAGTTTCATCAAAATCAATACCTTCCTACTGATTGTAGCCTTGAACCATTAACCTTGCCTTGTTCCTTACCACATTGCCATTTTCATCAAGCTTATTGCGGTAGACCCATTTGGTGCCAATGATTTTTCTATCACTTGGTCTTGGCACTAGAGTGCACACTCGGTTCTTGTCAAACTACTCTAGTTCCTCCTGCATGGCTAGGATCCACTCATCTCCAAGAGCTTCCTTGATGTTCTTTGGCTCCAGCTGTGAGATGAAGGCACTGTCTACTTGTTCTTTTTTGTAGGCAGCTCGTGTCTTCACTCTCTCGAATGGGTTGCCAATGATTAGCTCTTTGGGATGATTCTTGGTGAAGTGAGGAGTGGGATCCTTCTTCTCTTCATCTTCTGCTTCAACCACCTACTTACCTTTGTTGTCGATGTTGAGGTCTTTTACGATTGGAATTAAGTCATCTGCAACATCATTATCAACAACATTCTTTCCAACAATAGGGTTAGTTTCAATGAAATTGACATTAATGGATTCTTCAATTTTAGACAGTTCAATATTGAAAACTCTATAAGCCTTGCTTTAGTGCTATAGCCTAGGAAGAAATCCTTATTCAATTTTAGATCAAACTTGTCGAGAGAATCCTTTGTGTTTAAAACAAAACAAGGACATCCAAAAATGTGAAATAAGTCGATGGATGGCTTTCTACCACGCCATAACTCATAGGGGGTTTTTCTTCAAAAAAGGATGTGTAAAAACTCGATTCTGCACAAAGCAAGAGGTGCTAACTGTTGGGTTTTAGGAGATACATAGAAGGCAGTGGAAACAAAAAAAAATTCTTGTCCCAAACCCAGAAGAAACGAATCATGTCAACGTCTATATAATAGGAAGGATGGTTTGTAGAGGCGTACCTTGTCCCGAGGCTTGCTCGGCGACGTTACCTCGTGGCATGCGTGGTCTTCACCTCTGGTCTTGGACGATGTCTGCACAGCTCCTAGTCTCACCGGGACTGTCGAGATTGACAGCTATCCTCCAAGCGGCAGAGATCTCCTGCCTCTGCAGTCATCCACATGGACTGCATGGAACTCTGATCTCCTTATCCCACAAGGAATCGGAAGGAGTCGCACCCTCCTGTCGGCGTACTAGTCACCGACACACTCTCCTGCAACCAGTTGCTTTTCTGCAGTTGTCTTTAACTTGATGTGCCTCCCTTATCGGGTAGCACTTGCTTGGGCTCTCTCGGTTACCAAAACTAGAGAGAATGACAACTTTGCAGAGCAACTTGTATTCTGAGTTGTACTGAGAGAAGCCCCCAATACCCCTATATATAGATGGGTCATGAGATAGGGTTCTCTCCCCCAGGCAATGCGGGACTAAACAGGAGTAGAAGGGTTTGAGATTTTCCACAAAACAACCAACTGTGTCAGCTGAACCGATCGTTTCAACCCTCAAAATGGTCGTTTGGTGACCTCAACCGATCGGTTCACACCTGAACCGATCGTTTGGGACACCTGAGCCGATCGGTTCACTTCTGAGCCGATCGGTTCGTGGTCCTAGTCCAACTCAAATTGACTTTCATTGTTGTTTTCGATTAATCAAATATTAATCCTTGTCCAAATCGAATTTGTGCAAGTGAAACAAATTATATTTGCAAAATTAACTTTCCAAACGATCTCCATTGGTCACATGAATCGACCAGATCAACAATTGAGTTGATCGTCTCATTGATACATGAGTCGATCGTCTTACCAGTTGAGTTGATCGGTTTGCCAACCTAAGCCGATCAGTTCATCACATGAGCCGATCGGTTGGAAGTGCAGACTGTGCAAAATCAGTCAATTGCAGTTTCAATCAATCTGATACTCTAATCAATTGGTCCAACACCTTGAACACTATGATTTTGAGCTATCAATCAACTGAGTATTTAATTGAACTACTAAACTCCTTTAGTAATAAATCTAAACATCATTTGTGGATAAACTCCTCTTCTAGGTTAAATCCTATGTGTGTGACCCTATAGGTCCATTTCACATTGGCAGTGAAAGTCCATAACATTTATGACTTCACAAGCAAAGAGCAGTGCCTAGTCGCACATCAGTGCTACCCAAGTGAAATAAAAAGTTGGATAACAACTTTCAATCCTACAATTCGTGAATGGTGTTATAGCGAATGTATAATTCCTTTGTCACTAATGTCCTGAATGAACTCAAGGCATGGTACAGTCATCCTTTCAACGTTCACCCATTTCCTTGTTCTCAGAGCAGACTGGGTGAGATGTGTGTGACATCAATATCACATATTGATTCACACATGCATATGCATGCCTTTATCAATCCTACTCATCAAGTGGCCATGGACATTAAACTCCCTTAGGAGGGACAAATCCCATATCTATCACTCACCCCTCAAAAGCCCCATGAGTCAAAGTCACCCAATCATCACCTTTATAACAACCCATGTTTCAGGACTGTGTTTGATGATGTCAAAGTGTACCCAACGACATGTGTTGAGTGTAGTGATTTCAGGTCGAAGAATCACATTCACCATCATCACTGTGAGAGCTGACTGTGACTACTAAATCATGGTTCCATGTGTCACTATCACAGTGGGTCTGTCTGGTACACTTGTTCTCTAACAAGTACATATGTGCTTGGTTTGATATCACTATATCATGACTAATGAGATTATGTCATCAACCAACACACAATCTAGTCTTTAGTGTTATTGATGTCTATGGTTATTTCCATAATAACAACTGACTAGGGACTAAACAAGAATGTATACTCTTATCATCTATATGATCTCATCATTTAGGTCCTTAACCTAAAAGCATACGTCATTGAGTAAAACAATTCTTTAGACATCTATCATGTTACATTATCATCTCAGAAATAGTTAAAACATATAGATCGGAAATTGCCTTTATTATTATTCAAATCATTTACAAAGTATCCCATTACAATCATCACATGACTTGCTCTATGGGCATTCATACGAATAGACTCCCACTTGCACTTAGAGCCAGTCACCTAGGAACCTCAGTCCTTGTGACCTAGCATGACCATCATGCTTTTGCTGAGAAAGGGCCTTAGTCAGTGGATCAGCTATGTTGTCTTCAGTTGGTATTCTGCAAATCTTCACATCTCCTCATTGTACGATCTCTCATATGAGATGTAAGCGCCGCAGTATGTGCTTGGACCGCTGATGTGATCTGGGCTCCTTAGCTTGAGAAATAGCTCCATTATTGTCACAATAAAGCTCAATTGCATCACAGCTACTGGGAACTATACCAAGTTCAGTAATGAACTTCCTGATCCACACAGCCTCCTTTGTTGCATGTTAAGTAGTAATATACTCGGCCTCTGTAGTAGAATCGGCAACTATTTCTTGCTTGGAACTCTTCCATCTCACAGCTCCATTGTTTAGGCAAAACACAAATCCTAATTGTGATCTGTAATCATCTTTGTCAGTTTGTAAGCTTGCATCGATGTAACCCTTTACAACCAGTTCTTCCTCGGCGCCGTATACAAGGAACTGATCCTTAGTCCTTCACAAGTACTTGAGGATGTTCTTTACGGCTATCCAGTGAGCATCCCTGAGATCTGACTGGTACCTGCTCATCATGCTGAGTGCATATGAGACATATGGGCATGTACACAACATAGCGTACATGATGGATCTGATGGCTGATGCATATGGGATCCCATTCATACGCTCCCTCTCTTCACAAGATTGGGGACATTGAGCTCTTGAGATGGTGACTCCATTTAGAATGGGGATGTTGCCTCTCTTTGAGTTCTCCATGCTGAACCGCTTCAGCACTTTGTCAATGTACGTGCTTTGACTTAGTCCGAGAAGCCTTTTAGATCTATCTCTATAGATCTTAATACCTAGAATGTAGGATGCTTCTCCTAAGTCCTTCATTGAGAAAGTATTCTCAAGCCAAGTCTTTACCTTCTCTAAGGCTGAGACATCATTCCCCATCAATAGTATGTCATCCACATACAATATGAGGAATGTGGTTGTGCTCCCACTAACCTTCTTATACACACAAGGTTCATCTTCATTTTGAATAAAGCCAAACACTTTGACTTCCTCATCAATTTGAAGATTCCAACTCTGAGATGCTTTCTTCAATCCATAGATTGACCTTTGTAGCTTACAGACTTTATTGGCATTCTTTAGATCTAAAAAACCTTCAGGTTGTGTCATGTACACATCCTCATTTATATTCTCATTAAGGAATGCAGTTTTAACATCCATTTGCCAAATCTCATAGTCATAGTAAGCCGCAATAGCAAGCATAATCTTGATGGACTTAATCATGGTAACTGGAGAAAAAGTTTCGTCATAGTCAACACCTTAAACTTGTCAGAAACCCTTTGCAACCAATCTGCCTTTATAAGTTTGCACATTGCCATCCATGTCAGTTTTCTTCTTGAAGACCCACTTGCACCCTATGGGTTTTACCCCTTCAGGTGGTTCCACCAAAGTCCATACTTTGTTGGAGTACATGGATTCCATCTCGGATTTCATGGCATCAAGCCATTTCTCAGACTATGTTCCCTCCATAGCCTCTAGATAGGTAGTTGGATCATCATCTATAATCAACTCACCGCCTTCCTGAGTCATAAGGTATCCAAACCTCTCAAGTTCAAGGCATGTCCTACTAGATCTACGAGGTCCTTGTGTTACTTGAGGAGATTGATATTCCAAAACACCTTGTGAATCTCTATGTTCCTCTTGTACATCTACTGGTTTAATGTTTTCTTATTGGGCTTGAACCTCTTTAAGCTCTATTTTCCTCCCACTATTTCCTCTGGAAATAAATTCCTTTTCTAGGAACACAGTTGTCCTAGCAACAAACACTTTATTGTCAGTAGGGTGGTATAAATAGTATCCCCTCATTTCCTTGGGGTATCCAACAAAATAACATTTATCAGACTTGGGTCCAAGCTTATCAGGAAAAATTTTCTTGACGTAAGCCTCACAACCCCAAATCTTAATAAAAGACAAATCGGGACGCTTCTCGTGCCATATCTCATATGGTGTATTTTGAACTGATTTAGATGGTACTCGGTTAAGTATAAACGTGGCGGTTTCAAGAGCATGACCCCAGAAGGAAACCAGAAGATTAGCAAAACTCATCATTGATCGCACCATATCCAGTAAAGTGTGATTCCTTCTTTCAAACACACTATTATGATGTGATGTTCCAGGCGGAGTCCATTGTGATACAATACCACGGGCTCGTAGAAGGTCCTCAAACTCTTGGCTTAAGTATTCCCCCCCTCGATCAGATCGAAGTGCTTTAATACTTTTACCAAGTTGGTTCTATACTTCATTCATGAAATCCTTGAACCTTTCAAGGGTTTCTGACTTATGTTTCATCAAGTACACATAGCCATACCTACTGAAGTCATCAGTGAAGGTAATGAGGTATTGATACCCATTTCTGGCATTAGTTCTAAAAGGCCCACATACATCAGTATGTATGAGTCCTAATAGATCACTAGCTATTTCACCTTTACCTGAAAAGGGAGTCTTGGTCATCTTGCCCAACAAACAAGATTCACATGTCTCTATTGATTCATAATCAAAAGAGTCTAGATAACCATCTTTATGGAGTCTAGAAATGTGCTTCTCATTTATGTGCCCTAGACGACAATGCCAAAGATATGTTTTGTTTGAGTTGTTGAGTTTTTGCCTTTTGGTGTTTACGTTGTATACACTTGTCTCTAGATCTATCAATTATAGACCATAAGACATTGGGGCACTGCCATAAAAAATCCCATCTTTTGAAATGGAACACTTTCCATTCTTAATAAGAAATTCAAAACCATCCTTTTCCAAACAAGAGACGGAAATGATATTCCTATTTATGGCAGGTACATAATAGCAGTTCTTCAACTCTATTATTAGTCCACTAGGTAGAGTTAACTCATAGGTTCCTACGGCACTGGCGGCAACTCTTGCCCCATTGGCAACACGTAGTTCAACCTCGCCTTTCCCCAAAGGCCTACTTCTCATAAGATCCTTCACATTTGAACAAATGTGAGATCCACATCTGGTATCAAGTACCCATGACAAATAAGTAGTAAAGTTAATTTCTATCACGTATACACCAGAAGTAGACATCTCTATCTCTCACTTCTTCTTCCATCGTTCCTTCCATCCTCTTCATGTTTTGAGCACAGAAGATTTTTACATTGGTTTGGCAAGAGAACCCTTCTCTCCCTCACCTTTGTCCTTAGACTTTGTTCCATTGATCTCCATCAATGAACTATCCTTCTTGTTAAGCACACATAGAGTGGATTCAAAGGCCACTGGTATTTTTGGATTGTGCAGAACACTTCTCACAATCCCCAACCAGTTATGGAATTTATTCTCAATTAATCTGGCCATTTTAAAAGATGATTCTTTTTCAATTCTACAAGAGAAAATTGCATTTGTCAAAACTCTTTTTGATTTGATTTGATTTGAATAAAATTTGACAGTAGTTAATTAGGCCTTTAATTAATTACCGCTCCCACTATTTTGATTCAAATTGACAACCCTCACCATCAATTCGGAAGATTATAGCATACAAGCTTCTAGTGGGTCAAGATCCTAAAATCCTCTGAGTTCTGGACCAGCTAGGGCTATCACCCACAACTCAGATCTTCTAGGTAGGCAACTTTTGCCAGTTGCATCATATAAAACTCTTGAAAGATGTCATGCACAACTCCTTTCCATGATCACCTCCATGCATCAAGGTGCTAGATCCTATCTCGGTCACCTTGTTAAGTCCAATCCAAAGACAACACGATGAATATGCACCCTGCCAGGGCAGACCCACATATCCATCCTTCACACTTCCATGAGATAAATGTTGTACCACGCTTGGGCGTGCCCACACTTGGTCGATCAAGCTTTTCACATGTGTCGCATTTGGAAGGCATCTAAAACTTTAATATTAAATGAGGGATTTGGTTTTTATAGGTACATATACATATCCAATCACCACAATATAGTAAGTATCATATACATGCTATATCCCACAGAAAACATGTGAAATGATAAAAGCAATGATTATGGCCATCCTAATGTGATTCCTCGAGCCAAGAGGAATCACGATCATCTAGGTCCACATCACATGCGACCTGTACAAGATGAACTCTATGCTTTGCCTTTCTGGGTTTGATCAACTCATATCCATGATTGATCAGCTCGCCATCAGGCCGGTCGGTTGGGTGCCACCAGCCGATCGACTGGTGCCTCCAGCCGATCGGTTCATTGGTCGTCATGCATCTCTTCAGGCTGCCATCCGCTCATCTCGCTCCTTGAACCGGTCGTCAAAATATACACCGATCTTTGACATAACAGGAAATAAAAATGTATCCTATTTTACATTTGAAATATGAAACCCTAAGTTACATTCGGGGGGAGCAAAGGTAGGAAAGAAATATCGAGTTATCTCGAGTTACATCAGGAATAGGAGATAGGGAATCGGTGCACAGACCAAGATGCAAACAACCACATTCAACCAAGCACACATACATAGGGTTTATTGGCCATAACCATGTTGTACATCCACCACAAAACTCGTTTAATGATGACGCATATCGAGTGCATTCATATTACATATCATATATGTATATTGGGATTTGTGGATTTAGGATTGGACATGCATAAAGCCAATTTTATTCGCATTGTATGCAATAAATAAATGTGACAAACCAAAATCGATCACATCGATAATCCTAAAGCATAGAGTAGTTGACATGGCTCTGATACCACTTTTGGGTTTTAGGGGAGACAGAGAAGGTAGCGGAAACAAAAAAAATTCTTCTCCCAAACCCAGAAGAAAGGAATCGCATCAATGTCTATACAATAGGAAGGATGGTTTGTAGAGGCATACCTTGTCCCGAGGCTTGCTCAGTGATGTTACCTCGCGGCTTGCGCGATCTTCACCTCTGGTCTTGGACAGTGTCTGTGCAGCTCCTGGTCTCACCAGGACTGTCGGGATTGACAGTTTTCCTCCAAGCGAAAGAAGTCTCCCGCCTCTGCAGTCGTCTACACGGTCTTCCTGGAACTTCGATCTCTTTGTCCCATAAGGAATCGGAAGGAGTCACACCCTCCTGTCGGCGTATTAGTCACTGACACACTCTCCTACAACCAGTTGTTTTTCTGTAGTTGTCTTTCCCTTGTTGTGCCTCCCTTATCGGGTAGCACTTGCTCAGGTTCTCTTGGTTACCAAACCCAGAGAGAATGACAACTTTGCAGAGCAACTGGTATTCTAAGTTGTACTGAGAGAAGCCCCCAATACCCCTATATATATAGGAGGGTCATGGGACATGGTTCTCTACCCCGGGCAATGCGAGACTAAACATGAGTAGAAGGGTTCGAGATTTTCCACAAAACAACCAACTACGTCAGCTGAACTGATCATTTCAACCCTGAAATGGTCATTTGGTGACCTCAACCGATCGGTTCACACCTGAACCGATCGTTTGGGACACCTGAGCCGATCGGTTCACTTCTGAGCCGATTGGCTCATGGTCCTGGTCCAACTCAAATTGACTTTCATATTTGTTTCTGATTAATCAAATATTAATCCTTGTCCAAATCAAATTTGTACAAGTGAAACGAATTGCATTTGCAAAATTGACTTTCCAAATGATCTCTGTTGGTCACATGAATCGACAGGTTCAACAATTGAGTTGATCGTCTCATTGATACATGAGTCGATCGTATCACTAGTTGAGCCGATCAGTTCACCAACCTGATCTGATCGGTTCATCACATGAGCCGATCGGTTGGAAGTGCAGACTGTGCAAAATCAGTCAATTGCAGTTTCAATCAATCTGATACTCTAATCAATTGGTGCAACACCTTGAACACTATGATTTTGAGCTATCAATTAACTGAGTGTTTAATTGAACTACTAAACTCCTTTAGTAATCAATCTAAACATCATTTATGGATAAACTCCTCTTCCAGGTTAAATCCTATGTGTGTGACCCTACAGGTCCATTTCACGTTGGCAGTGAAAGTCCATAACATTTATGACTTCACAAGCAAAGAGCGGTGCCTAGTCGCACATCAGTGCTACCCAAGTGAAATAGAAAGTTGGAGAACAACTTTCAATCCTACAATCTGTGAATGGTGTTACAGACAGTGAATGTATAATTCCTTTCTCACTAATGTCCTGAATGAACTCAAGGCATGGTACAGTCATCCTTTCAACGTTCATCAATTTCCTTGATCTCAGAGAAGACTGGGTGAGATGTGTGTGACATCAATATCACATATTGATTCACACATGCATGGGCATGCCTTTCTCAATCCTACTCATCAAGTGGCCATGGACATTAAACTCCCTTAGGAGGGACAAATCCCATATCTATCACTCACCCCTCAAAAGCCCCATGTGTCAAAGTCACCCAATCATCACCTTTATAACAACCCATGTTTTAGGACTGCGCTTGATGATGTCAAAGTGTACCCAACGACATGTGTTGAGTGCAGTGATTTTAGGTCGAAGAATCACATTCACCATCATCACTGTGAGAGCTGGCTATGACTTCCAAATCATGGTTCCATGTGTCACTCTCATGGTGGGTTTGTCCGGTACACTTGTTCTGTAACAAGTACCTATGTGCTTGGTTTGATATCACTATATCATCACTAATGAGATTCTGTTATCAACCAACACACAATCTAGTCTTTAGTGTTATTGATGTCTATGGTTATTTCCACAATAACATCTGACTAGGGACTAAACACGAATGTATACTCTTATCATCTGTATGATCTCATCATTTAGGTCTTTAACCTAAAAGCATACGGCATTGAGTAAAATAATTCTTTAGACATATATCATGTTACACTATCATCTCAGAAATAGTTAAAACATATATATCGGAAATTGCCTTTATTATTATTCAAATCATTTACAAAGTATCCCATTACAATCATCACATGACTTGCTCTATGGGCATTCATACCAATACTAACGAATTCAGCCCAAAACTTCTTAGGAATGCCATATTCTAGAAGCATGGTCCTAGCCATCTCCTGTAGTGACCTATTCTTTCTCTCTACTACCCCATTTTGTTGAGGTGTAGGAGGAGAAGAGAAATTGTGCGAGTAACCAGATTTTTCACAAAAACATTCAAAAAGATCATTTTCAAACTCTCCCCCATGGTCACTATGGATAGAAACAATCCGGCAAGAAGCTTCATTTTCAACTCATTTACAAAAATTTGAGAAAACATCTAGAGTATCACTTTTAGAAACAAGATAGAATGTCCAAGTATAATGAGAGAAATCATCGACAATCATAAGACAATACTTGGAACCATGAAGCGTTTGAGTTCTCATAGGTCTGAATAGATCAATATGAAGAAGCTCAAGAGCTCTTTTGGTACTAAGGACTCTTTTGGATTTGAAGGAGGACTTGGTTTGTTTTTCTTGTGTGTAAGGTTGGCATTCCTCATCCTTTTCAAAATCCAATTTAGGAAGTACCCGAACCAATTCTTTTTTGCTCAATTTCTTCATTTGATGCATATTCACATGACCCAACTGGCAATGCCAAAGATAAATATCATTTTTATCCACGACTAAGCATCTATCAAGTACGGGCTTTAGAGCATCAAGCACAATAACATATAACTTACCATTTCTAGTTCCCTTATATATAACATTGTAAGTGAGGGAATCTAGAAGCAAACATTCTAAAGAAGTAAGTAGAATAAGATAACCATTATCACAAAGTTGGCTTACACTTATCAAATTGTTATGTAGACCATCAACAAGCAAAAAAAATTAATACTTAGCTCGTTGCCTACATCACCCTCACCTATTACCTTACCCTTTTTTTATCCCCGAAGGTCACCGATCCTCCTTTATTTTTCATGAATTTGTTGAAATGGCAAATTTCACCTGTCATATGCTTTGAGCAGCCACTATCAAAAATCCACCTTCTTTTGACATGCATGAAAGAAGGATTTTAGTACCCAACTCAAACTTTGGGATCCGGGTTAGATTGGGGACCCATTTCACCTTTGGCTTGGTCCCCTTTGGCTTTTAAGGACAATAAGTAGAGTAATGATCATCACATTTACAATAAGCACATACCATTGGGTTCTTAGAGACAGAAATCTCTCAATGAAAGAAAGGAGGTTCCACACTCTTTTTCTTACCCTTACTCTTGTTCTTGTTCTTACCCTTAGGAGCAGTCCCATCATATCCTAAACCACTAGTACCAATTTGTTTGGTAGAGTGTTCTAGGAAAACATTAAGGGATTTCTTTCCCATAATATACTTTTGCAAAGAATCTCTTAATTTAGTATTATCATCACTAAGATTAATGACAGTAGAAGATAAGCTAGCAAGATTATCTCTAGCATGCAACAGGTCGGACTTTAAATAGAGGGTTTTAGTATGAAAAGAATCACATTCTAAAGCAGTGCTAGCTACCTCATTAATTTAAAAAATAGGTCTAGAAGATAGATCATTACCTTGAGCAAGTAACTTAGCATTTTCAGATTTAAGAAAAAGAATTTCTTTTTTATAAGCATGAGTTTCTTCCTTCCTAGCTTCATCAATGAGGTTAAGTTATACATTTTCAGTTTTAAGAACATGAATCTCATCTTGGCATTTTTAGTTTTCTTCCTTAAGAGTAGCAATAGTCTTAAGGTAGACACTATTCTCAACTTCAACTCCATTGTATTGGAGCTCAAGATCAAGAAATTACCCTTGCAAAGTATCAATGCTATCAAGGTGCAGCTTTTCATTTTGATCAAGAATCTCAATCTTAGCATAAAGATCATCTATTATCTTTCCTAACCTTTTCTTTTTAGATTTGCATTTAGTAAAAGATGACCGACAAGCATTAAGCATATCATAAGAGTTTCTTTAGACAACTCACGCAAGTTAACTTCACTTACCTCACCTACATCATCACTTGTAGAAGCCATGAGAGCAAGGTGACATTCTCCATCTTCGGAGCTAGAAGAATTTGAAGAAGACTCCTCCCAAGTTGCATGAGATGCATATTTGTTTCTTTCTTTCTTATCCTTTCTCTTGTATTTGCCTTCTTTCTTGTACTCCTTGTCCTTCTTGGCTGCTCTTGTGGTGTCTCTTCTTGGCCTTGGGTCAGTCACTCTTGTAATGGCCTTTTTGGCCATATTCATAGCACCTAGGAGTAGATGAAGAAGACTTCCCTTTGAAGTGCTTGCCCTTGGAGTGGTTAGCTTCATGCTCATTTGGGCCTTCATCTTCACTTAAGGAAGGAGTAGGGGACTTGAGTGCAAGTTGTTGCTTCCGAACCATCTCTTCAATTTGAGCTTTGAAGGTTGTGTCCTTAATCTTCTTGGACTCTTTATCTTCTCTCTTTTCTTCTTCTTCTTGCTTATCAAGCCTTGGCTCGTGAGCTTGAAGGTTTCCAACCAACTCCTTGATTGACAATTCACAAAGCTTGTACACTTTTTCAATGGATGTTACCTTAGGCTCCCATCTCTTTGGAAGAGATCTCAATATCTTTGAGTTGATTGTGCCTTTGTCCATCACACTACCAAGGGATGCCAATCCATTGATGATGACATGAAGACTTGTGTACATGTTTGCCACTCTTTCATTCTTTCCCATCTTGAAGTTCTCAAGTAGACCACCAAGCATGTAGATCTTGGCTTCCTTCATTTGCTTTGTTCCCTCATAGGTGACACATAGCTTGTTATAAATCTCATGTGTTGTGTCACATGAGGAGATCTGGTTGAACTCAGATGGAGTGAGGGATGCATAGATGATGCTCACGGCTTTGGCATTGAGCTGAGCTTGCTTCATTTTAGCTTCTGTCCATGTGGAGATTTCCCCCTTTGGATCTTCATACTTCAGATGCACCACCTTCCACATCTCATAGCTTACTCCATGGAGATAGAACTACATTCTTCTCTTCCAATAAAGGAATTTGGTGCCATCGAAGATCGGAGGTTGCATGGAGAAGCTTCCCTCTAAGTTGAGAGATCCAAGTGCTAAATTGCCCATCTTCTCCTACTTGTATAAGTAGCTTGGAGAAGACCTACTTTGATACCAATTGTTGGATCAAGGGCTCTATATGGGAGTGAATAGAGCCTCACAAATCTCACAAAAAGAATTAAACCTTCAAATTATATTAAGTGCAGAAACTTAAGCATAAAGACAATTTGAAGTCCTAACTAGCAAGCATAACAAGGGTGAGAGACAAGGATAGCATACACTTGGACAAAGTGGTTTAGAGAGGGTCCCACTTCAAACTAGAAGTGAGTCAGTCCACTACCTAGAGGTGGTTAGGCTCTAGGACTTTGCAATCTTGATGCTCATATATTCATTCATAAGATTACAACACAAAACCACATTCATCCAAGGCCTTAATACCTCAAGCAAGGATCCTCAACCTACTGAAGGAGCTTACCCACTTGAACTAGGGAGTCTTTGGCCTTCAACAAGGACTTACCCACTCCATCTTCAAGTCTTTGGCCTTCAAGGAATTACCTATCCTTCTTGAACATCGGCCTTGCCTATCTACTGCACTTAGAGATCTGGAACACCATGCTTTCTCCAACCTTGAAGAACAACAACTCCTTCTCCTTCACTCGGAGAAGATCTTCAAGCATTTTATTCAATAAGGAAAGGGGGTAGGAATATGGAGGTGTAGAGCTTTACATGGATACAAGAGGTAGCTCTCTTACAACAGATCCTAACTCACTCATACTCACATATTTGACTTGAAGGTAGAGAGAGAAAGGGGCTCAAAGGTGTGCATCACTCTCAACTAAGCAAGAACCAAGCGTATATGGAATGAGCAACCTTGGAATGAACTCCAATTGGTCCTATTTATAGCTGGGGCTGCCCCTTTGAGTTGGGAACACTTAGGGCTGAATTGTAGCCATTTTTGCACAAGGAAACGAATCTATTTTTGTCCAAACAAGTCACCAATGGTTAGAATCACTTTTTCAGTGTTTTCCATACAATACATTCGGTCGAGATTCAATAAAGGTAACTTGACCGATTGGGTAAAAGACAAACCCAATTTTCAAACCATTGGTCGAGTTTGTCCTGAGGAAACTCGACCGACCAATGAAAGTTACATTTGGTCAGTAACCCGATCAGTCGAGTTATGTGTGTGCGCAACTCGACTGATGCACTCTTCAAAGAATTGATCCATTGGATCAGTCGAGATTGTAACTCGATCGAGAAGCTTCCTCTGATCAATTTTCTAAAGTGCACAAAAAGTGATTAAAATTTGGTTCTAAGTGTCCCACATAATTTTCTCATCTTAGTTACAAGTCATATCATCAATACAAGTGATTACAAAATTCTTCTAAGGTCATTTACATGGATTTTCTAATTAGCACACTTGTATAGCTTTTAACTTGAACTTGGACAAGCTAGGGCTTGTGTAATTTGATCCTTTTCATGTACCTAACACCTGAAATCAATCTTGAATACACATATTAGATACATATGAATGGAATGGTTAAGTCATTATCAAAATATGGGCAATGTATAACCTCTAGGTCAACACTCTTCCCTTGAGTGTCCCACCATGATAGGACATCAAAATTGCCTTTACTAAAAATAACATCCTCCCCCATATATATGTTTAACTTGATTTTGATATCATTTCAAGCCCTTTTCTCTTGTCTGACATAAGCATCATATCTATAGATGGTCCTCTAATTTTTTCAAAATTTCCGGGTTTGGAAAGATACCAAATAGCTAAAAGAAGTATGAACACTTATATTTATTCCTTCTTGATGCTCAATTAATAAATCCGCTCATTCCTTATGCACTTTGTTAGCATGAGCTTATTTAGTGTAATAAAACTTAAAAATAACTTGAACCTTAGATCTATGATAGTTGGGACCCCCATTAAGATATAAATGTCATCCCAATACTCCTTATATTTCCCATACATACACTGTGTCATTCCTTTAGTGATATCATTATCCGAATTACTCCATGAAATCAAGTTCAGTTGATGTCACATATGAGGTCAAAACATAGGCTTGAAGTAGGATATCTTCTCCCAAATAAATCCATAGTAGAAGTTAATAAAATTTTGAGCTTATCAAATATTTTAGAAGAAAAATGCCGCTCTTGTTCTAAAAGGAGTAATCCTAACTCCATTCTCTCTGGACCAGTTGTGACAAAGTGCATTTTTGCATAATTTTCAGTTAATTACTCTTTTTCCATCTTTATGATCACTCTTGACCTCAAAATATTTTTCTTGGCTACTAAATCAATGTTGACACTCAAATTTGAAATATGATGACCAATGTGGTTTTTATACATATTATGACACCACAAAGATTATTAATTCATCACTTTGACCGAGAAGTAATTTTGTCAATGAAAAAATATCATTTTATCTTAAAACATTTCCTAAATATTCTCCACGTAACATTGTTGTTTTCAACATTGTTTAGGTATTCTGTAACTCCAGGAGGTAAGTGCGACAAGTCATCACAAAATTACATGGAATGACGTGTTGCATGACCAATGAATGAGGAGGCACAAAAGCTCCCAATAGGAAATGATTTTCTCTAATAAAATCTCTCCAAAGGTAATGTCATCAAATTTGCACCTCGCTCAGAGATATGTAAGACACCCCTGTTATGTTTCAAAAGTCACGCCACACCTCCCTCCAAGCATGTGCAGTATATACTCCATTCACACATCTCCCCAGGTCATATTGGTTTCTCATCAAACCTTTGAGGACCATATCATGCTCTGTACACCATATAACATATGGCGGCGTGCCTTGTCTAGCCATAATTACAAATTTTGTATGTAATATATTGCAATGGTAAGACTTCATTTCACAATGGTGCAGACGTAATATGATAATTCAAAGATAAAAATTTAATGTGCATATATCTGGTGAAGCCATAAAAAAGCAACATTATGATAAAAAAAAAAGAGCATACATAAAGTAACAAGCTTATTATGTAGCTTTAACAACAAGCAAACTCAGGTGTCTGATTGGAGGAAAAACAGGGTATACATAAAGTAGTAAAAAGAAGTATTCTTGCAACTTCATTCATTGCCCCCACGACCTACTCCTACAACTCCATTGTTGTTATTTTTAACATTGTTCAAGTGTTATGCAACTCCTAGTGGATCACATATTGTGCTAAGGGATGAGAAGGTAATAAATGTGCCAAAAGGAAACGATTTTGTTTGATAAAGTCTTTCTTTAGGTTCTTCCAAAGAGTTTTTAACTGGTCCAAAGATATGAAATGCATCCCTGTTATGTTTTGAATATAACCATGTCACTATCCAACACTCTTGAGTATAAAATCCATTGACACATGTCCCCATGTCATACTGATTTCTCATGGCATCAAGTAGGATCTAATTGTGCTCTGGACGCCATAAAGCAAACATGCTCGTGGGTTGCCCAGCCATATTACAGATTTTGTATGTAATATATTTTAGATGTAAGGGTGTATATCACAATTATGCATATATAATATGATATTTCATATTTAAATAACATATAAAACCCTATTTGATCTAGACATAAAATATTCATCAACATTGTGATAAAAATCAGCAACTTTATAATGTAACTCAAATAACATTACGATAAAATTAAATAAGTTTATAATGTTAATAACATCCATCTATATCTAACATTATAATTCAAGGTTATGGCATCATCGGAGGTGAAGGAATGTCCAGAAGAAGACTACAAGTTTCCTCCATCTTTTTAACAGAGGAATGTCTGGATATTTGTAGAACTTCATAGTCGTACTTTTTGGAGGTGTAAACTTCTTCATGTTCATCGTCTGGCCCCACACTGACTTGCACTCGCCAGTTAGTAATGTAACCTCAACCTTCAAAGAATCAGTTGTTCGGGGGAGATCGACTTCCCGATGGAAGTATCTGCATTGGTCTTTTTCCTAAAATGTATTCCCAAGTTTGAGTTATGGCAACGAATGTGCAATCTATTTAGGAAGGGAAACCGATTGTTTATGGATTTACTATCCCACCTGATGACTAGGGCATATGTAATACATTTTTCCTTACCTTTCACTCAGAATGCTAAAGTCATATAACCCTGCATCCTCTGTGGTAATCCACAATGCTGCAACTAGACCACAAACACACCTTTAAACTTTAGATGGATCGATTGACATCTAAAATAAGATTGTTGATTAGTAACATAATGTGGAGCCCAAAAATTGGATTTCAAATCTAATTTTAAGAGTATTTCGATAGGAAAAGGTGATTTTTCTAACATCCAAGTGACATTTATTTGGATAGCTCATACTATATTACAACTATGATGTGTTGTAGCCCTCTTCCTCTGTTGAAGAGTCACTATCGGTTGGTAGGTTAAGTAGTTCATGAAGATATTGATGCCTCTTCCTCAGAGTTGAAATTTCTACTACTAGCCTATCGGTGTCTGCCCTTTTCGATTAGACAAAGTCACATTGTTCAAACTAGTTCTTGCGTTCATTGTGTGCATAAGTAAGTTGTTTTACCAGCACATCCCTAATTGTGGTAAGGGTGTCCACGGTAGGTTGTACTCGATGCGTGAGCAACATCATATGACATCTGTTTGGAACAAGACCCCTACCACATGTAAAATATAGTCTGTGGGGGGTTTTGTCTTCAAACTGTCCATTTGCCACATCTATGGCATCCATGTAGACTCGTACAGTGCATTGGAGGCCACATGGATAAGACGACATTCCAATCTCCATTTTAAGACAATCTAATGAAGCATAATGTGACATTTATAATTAGGAGTCATAGAAACATTATACGAAACAAAGCTAACGAGGACTAGAGCACATGTCAAGTGGTAAATGAGTTTTAAAATACTACAAAAATTACAATAAATATAAAGGGCGGTGATAGATTTTCCCAAATTAAACCAGAAATGTTTTCACACAATACATCACCCTTTGGAGCATTGGCTTGAGTTGTTTGTTGGAGGGAACTCAAGTCGACCCCAGTTCTTGGGAGGTCAGTTGGAAAACTGTCTTCTACAAAATCATCCATCATAACATCACCATCATTTTGGCGTTGTATGAAATTGTGTAGAATATAACACGTCAATATTAGGCAACATTGTGAATGTACAGAATACATCACGCCTTTTTTAGGTAAGCAAACCTCCTATTCAACACACTGAAAGCTCTTTCAACAATATTGTGTAATTGTGTGTGTTGGTAGTTGAACATATCCTTCTTGTTCTTGTATGTGTGTCTATTTCCCCGATACTCAGCTATATGGTAAGCTGTGTTGTGATATGGTGCTAGAAATTGGTGCGTGTTGGCGTAGCCAACATCAACCAGGTAATACTTTCCATTGGATACTTTTAAATCACCTATGGTTCATGTAGATTGTAGGATCCTTTGGTCTACTACAGAACCCTCCCATTCTATCAAGACATACATAAACTCCATTAAGAAGTCTACGACAGCCATGACATTCAGTGAGACAGACCCTTTTTTATTTTGATAATAGTTTTGCTTATCATGTCTAACCAGAATTGGGATGTGTGTCACATCAATTGCCCCAATGGCATCCTAAAACAAGAGAGTTAAGTGTTCAACTAACATTTCAATGTTACCATGAATCAACATTTTATGTAGAAAACTATTACCTTGAAGTAAGGGTAGAACCTTGGGCTCTTCCAAGATGTGACAGTGCGGCATTGTAGTTGTGGTTTGCATCACAATATATCTGTGACACAAGCTTTGTTGAACTTTTTGTTTATGGTCTCACCAAAGTGAATGTAATCCTCAACTAAAATATGATTGGTATGGCCATGGTCAACCATATGAAGAAAGTAGCATACAACCTCGACAGATGAGACACCTCTACTACTATGTAATAATACACGACTCTCAATCTTATCCACGAGGGCTAAAACTATATGTGGATGCATTCATTACAGGTCATATGCCCTTTGTTCATGTCCATGTATGATTTCTAAAACCTTTTGGTGACCGCTCCTAATACTAATTGACATGGGTAATTGATGTATTATGTCATCGTCAGTCGGATTGTACGGGATGGTGATTGCTATTGAGTCATCTATTTCTTTAGCAATACGATTTGTTGGCCCAGACATGATATCCAGAATTTTTGTAACTAGGGCTGGTGTATGTGTGTGGTCAGTACCAGCCATGTTGCCTACAATTATAAGGCTGACAAAACTAAGATATGATTTCTATAACAAGAATAAGATAACAACTCATGATGTGCATAAACAAAACTGCAACTAAATTAGATATGAATGTCAAATTAAATACGAATATTAAATTACATATGAACATCAAATTAAAAAAATTTCTATGGATTTAAATTTTATAACAATAACCATATGAAAATCAAATTATATATGAATATCAAATTTAAATGTTTGCTCTAGAATTAAACAACACAACAATAACCAAATGTAGCCAATGTTTCCAAGCTATCAAATAATACAACAAATAGCTAACTGATATTGCTAATTATTAAAGAGTTTTCTAAGGAGTATCACCATGGTGCGGAACCTAACTATGGTGTGTGACCTCTACTAGTCTCACTTGTGCCAACATCATTAGTCGTAGTATGAGGCAAGGATGGCATACTAGATGTGTTGCTAAAAGCCCAAGGGGGATTGTGAAGCAAATTCCTATGGAGACGAACCAAAAGTGGGGGGCATGGAAGGTGGTGGCATTGCATGAGCAAAGAGAGACCTTTCACACAGGTCTTGCAACCAGATTATAACTTTCTGTGGGGTATGTCGAAGGACGAAGTAGATATTGCGGTTGGTTGACTCCTTCATGGAATTAACAAGAGTAGTAAAAACATGGGTAGGGGCATCTAGGAAAGTTTATTGGAAATGCTGCAAAATCATTGCAAACTCTTCCTTTTCAATGGCTCTATTGGTGATACCAGTGCCCAAATCATGCACCTTTGCATACACATTTGTGAAATCAGATGCCACATGAGTGGTTAGCGTACATTGCTCAGGTGTCATTGATGATCCCTTCTTGCGCATGTGACTAGGAGAAGTACTTGTACCAACGCCTTGGTTGTCTATTCTGGCATTATCTCCCTCATTCTGAGTGCCAAAATAGGTTGTGTCTGTTGTGACACTAGTGCTATCCACATTCACAGGAGTATCAGAAGCATCCAAGTTGACAACAACATCATCCTCAGAGGTGACGTCATACTACAGTTGTTTGTCTGCTGAAGACATTATGTGGTGGCCTTTAGCAATGTTATGTCCCCGCATTATCTCAATATCATGGTAATGGTAGAAAGGTCGGTTCATCCACCTTTCTAGTTCCTTGTTTCCCTATTGTCAAATAGTTTCAACTAGGAGGTAAAATTAATTGCAAAACATGTTTGGTATGTCAATGTGTTATTCTACTTTCCATAAGTGTCTCCTTCCACTCGGGGGTGTATGGCACTAGCGGCTTGTTCATGGTCCCATCCCATCCAACACCTCTCTTGTTGGTCATAAGCTTCAACTTTGCAAATTCCTTCTTGAGGTTCTACTAGAAGAAATCCGGTTCAATTTGACTAGATTTCATTTTAGTTCATTTTATTGTAGCATTTTCCTGCCAAAGTTGGATTTCATACTGAAGAATAGTTTTTGTGCAATAGTTGGAATTCAGACTCATACCTATTTACGTATAACATAACTAACACAGAAAAATCACAGGGAATACCCAAATAGCATAAGTTTGTTGTGGAAAATCAAGTTCAAGTTGACTATGTTTAATTTCAATTCAATTCATTTTAGCATGTCCCTGACAAACTTGGATTTCATACTGAAGAATATTTTATGTTCAATAGTTGGATTTCAGACAGAAGACTATTTTTGAAAAACATAAATAAACACAGAAAATCATAGGGAATGCCCAAATAGAAAATATTTCATGTAGAAATTATGTCAGATTCATCCATATACATACCACATCACCACGAAAAAAGAGGGCCCCATCTAAAGCAAAACCACTTGATGAACACAATCAGAACCATAACTAAACAACCCATTCATATACAACCTCCCTCCTCCTCACTCAAATAATATTGACCATGACCTTGCACCAGACGTATATATTTAACCACTAAATAAATAAGTTAGATTGATGGTGGAGGTCCTCAAATCAGAAATCATATAGCAACTCAACATAAATAACCACATACGAAAAAATTATATCCAGAGTTAATGGATGATCACACAAACCTGGTACAAATTGACATGAAGAGAACAATTTAATGACAAAAAAGAGAAATTTCTTTTATACTGGTGGAACAAGTAATATTATCTGTAACTGTAACATCCTCAGTTTCATAACTAATGTAAGTCTTTAAGGAGGAGTTTTCTAGTAAGTGTATACCAAGTGACCTAATGAACTTAAAATGGCTCGGTATATAATTAAGTTCACAAAATTTGTAATACAAGTCATCTTGTCAACCAATACACACATAATGGTTTAAATGATTGTAGAGTATAGATGAATATAAATGAATTATTCCTATGAACAATAATGTGACAAATATATATAATATGAAGACTTGAGTTACTGGTTTGAGCTTTAGACCAACTTAGGTCTCATTATTAAGGAAGTAAAGTAATGTTGACCTAATGTATCATATGGAAGCTTTCGTTGAGGGAATATTGATCCATGCTTTAGTTCCATAACCGAGAATAGATAATGGACCTTTTGAGAGATCAGGGAATGGTCTGGGGGGGGGCTAGAACCATATTTGTCTTGATTGTGCCAATGAGGATTCACATATGGGTCCTTGGAGTAGAAATTTGATAATTTAGCATTTCATGTTCATAATAAATATTCAATGTAATTTTGATAGATGGATAATTGATATATAAGATCAAGAGAGAAAATTTAGATTTTTTTTATTTATCTAGTGACATAGGTGATTAAATTAGTAATTATCCAATTTTACTTAAAAGGTACTTTTGGAGTATCTATCTTATTAGCCTTGATGTACACTTTTGTCAAAGGAAAGGTAATGAAAATATAATGTTAATTCTAAAATTTGAGACTAAATAGGCTCATAGTATAGAATATATAATTATTTATAGAAACTAGACTTTTATGCAAAACTAAATAAACAAATAATAATAATGTTCAGACTTGCCGACTCCAGAACACACAGGTGAAACAGGACTCAAACGGAGTTTGAATGAAAGGGGATTTTAATGGGTGAGATCTCAAATAGGAAGGCTATAAAAGGCTCTATTCTAACAAGTGCATGGCGTTACAAATCCGAAGTTAGGGTTTTGGCTTGATTTGAGAGAGACAAAGAATACATGAAGAAGAAAAAACGAAGAGGGAGCTATGACGATTGTGCAAGGGTAGGGGAAGGGAGTCTCTATTCTCATCCTACTAGTGCTCGGTGACGGAACCGCCCAAACCATGGAGATTGGAAGAAGTTGATTGAGGTCTAGACACGAGTTGTGATGGCCTGAGCGTCGATATCAATGTCGTCGGAGGCAACCGAGTGGAGGATATAGTGTTCGCAGGTAAAACAGGGAAGGATTGGTCGGTGGCTTGGAGTTCTTCTGGCTTGGGCCTCCAATCATAGCCTTTATCAAACCTTGTGGCGTCGCTCATCTAGGATGGCCAAGTCGTAGTCAACAAAGGCTCCACCAAGCATAAAGATCACCCAGACACCGGCCGCAGAGGTCAAAGTGTTGCTTCTCTGTTTTAGGTGTGAAATAGGGCACCTTTCCCCCAGATCAGCAAGTGATGCAGAGACCAAGACGGGGCCCGGGAGTTCAACGCTCAAGAACAAATGCGGAAGGTAGAGATTTTGGGTACCCTTCGTCGGTGGTGGTACGAGCTTCTGGGGTGCAGCTGCTCGCCGGACTTGGTAGTCCCAGCGGCGCTCCCGTAGGAAGGAGTCGGGGTGCTTCTCGTGCACCTGGGTCAACAAGAAGCTGGACCCATCTGGGGATCTATGAACAGGTGAAAGGAAGGGGGGAGCCAACTAGTCTGAATCCTCAGATCTCGAACCAACGACTGAGATCAATTCAAGTTCAGATATTTTCAAACATTTATATATTGGGCTAGGAAACAGAAATTTTACCAAATAAGGTGTCTGTGGAAAGCTTATGATGTCTAGTATCTTATAAAAATGGTTGCAAAGGGTTTTTTAGACGTTTGATAATTAGTATAATTTGATTTTCAAGATATAGGATATTTCAATGTTTTGGATATTAAAAATAGGAAATGACTTCATAAATTCTTGAAATTTTAATAATAACTATATATTGATGTATTTAACATAATTTCAAAGCCTGATCATTTTGATATGAAATTTGAATAAGGTTTTAAATGTAAGCCCTAATAAGTGTATTTTGGGTATTTCACCCATGATCTGATTTTAAATGACCTTATATTTTAATACATGATTATTCCAACATTATATGAATACATTTATGGTGATTTGATGAAGTTTCTTGTGCTATTATATTAGTTATTAGTTTTAGATGAGTAGCCATTATGAAAGAATAATAAATGATTATCCTGACACTATAAGTGATATATGTATGGACAATTAGGCTTGCTATTAGTAATGTGATGGTATTCTACTTTAATTTCTTGATTGAGTCAACAAGTTTACAATATGTGACTATTTTTTAGAATTATTCTCATTATATGAAGTGTATGTTCATATTAGTGCATAAGACGATTTATGTCTTATTTGAGTATAAAGATAATACTTATATAGTATGAGTTTTATTTTATTTCAATGCTAAGATTTTATGGTGATTTTAGATTTAAGTTATGTTTCATCTAAATAAGAACCCTAAGTTGGTATATGTAGTTAGGAAGATGGGGTTTTGAGATTTGGAAATAGAAATAGGGAATATAGGCTTGGACTGATAAAACTATGATGATATCCAGGTTATTAAAGTTATGGAACTTAGAATTGAGACTTCCTTATCGATGCCATCTGTACAAGAGGTAGGTGGTCCATGCCCATGAGTACTCATGTTTTAAGTTCAGTATGTTTACATGTCTCCTGATAAGACTTTTATAATTTATATGGTTCAATGTTCTAAGATTTTAATGCAAACAAGAATATTCTCATATCTCTATCATTATGTAAGTTTAGATATCCAAAATCTCAAATAGAGACATGTTGCTCAAAATAGTTGTGATCCATGGACCAAGTCCATGAGAAAGTTAAAGAATCATGTTCCTACAAGATTTCTTAGAAATGTTCAAAATTAATGAATAAGATTGTAAGATAAGATATGCAAGTAATGTAGCCATACTTAGTTGGTGATTTGGGATAGTTTTGTATTGAGAATTTAAGTACACATATGTTGTCAGGATTTCTCATATTTATAGGCATAACTATGTATTACGATTTCAACTAGAAACATGCCATTAAGATTTCATGCATATGTATAGATATAACAACTAGATTCCTTAGAATGAATAATATCTAGAATTTAATTACAATATAAGAATATGAATTTCAGAATATTAAGACATGGTCTACTTTTAGAAATAAAGGTACTTTTGGGATCACAATGTATTGTAAAAATGAGTTCATGATGGCATTATAAGATAATGACACATTAAGTTATGATTAGGTTGCAATACACTATTTTATAAGATTTTTATTTTGATATTTAAGGTTTAATATGTAAGTTCATATGCAAAGTTTCAGGGTAACATCATATTTTATAAGAAGTATTGAACCATCTTGTCAAAATTGATATTTTTAGATATGTTGTACTTATCATACTTTCATAAGCTTGACTTATGATACTTTGTACACTTAGCATTTCTATATTCATGTCAGATCCTTTCTCATAAGACATTAGACTCATTTATGATATAATTGGTATAATGAAGTAATCGTATCAAATAAGAGTTTTAGAATAAGGTTTACCCCGATAATGAGATACATGTTCAAATCCAGCAATGAATTCAGTTTAGAATTTAAGAATAACAGATTTAGATTCAGACTTAGACTACTCACTGTGTGAGTAGCCAGGTTTTTTAATAAAGATATGTGATATGGGTTATAGATCCAATCTCAATTATGTTGTAAATTGAAATACATATTCAAATTCCATAATACATTCAGTTCATATTTGAAAGAGCAAAGATTCAGATTCAGATTTCAGATTTTAGATTCAAAACTAAGTACATGTTTAGTACTCAGTTTCAGATAAGTTTAGATTTAGAGGTTATTAAAGATAGACTTAAGATAATTAATTCAAAACCTTCACATAATACATTATATAATAAGCCCTCACCAGAGAGTCCTGGGACGATTCAGAGGGCGCACTGCGCCAGACACTGCGGGTGTCATAGAGGGTATTTATGCCAACAGAGGGTATGTTGAACCATAGAAGACACTTTGGTGTCAACAGAGGGTACGTTGTGCCAACAGAGGGTGTGTTGCACCATACAGGACACTTCGGTGTCAACAAAGGGTACATAGTGCCAACAGAGGGTGCATTGCACCATAGAGGACACTTCGGTGTCAATAGAGGAGGACCTATTGTATAATGGTGGCCACAAATAGATAAAAATCATAAGTAAAAGATACTTAAGATTAGAGCATGTCAATAATCCCATCACGAGTGTGATGACAGAAATTTAGATAATATATTTATGATCCAGTCACTTTGGTGTAGGCCATGAGACCTAGATTATAGGTCATTAGAAAAGATAGAATAGAAAATAAGAGTTTGAGAAATGAGAGATAATATGTTTCTAGATTTAATCAGAGTTAAATGTTCGGTTCATATTCATGATGTTCAAGAATCTTTTGTAATATTTCAGTTCTATAGTAATGTATATTTTAGAATACTCATGCCACTTACTCTAACATCTATTTTTCCCAATGCATGGCTGGGGACGCGATGTCCGTAGGTTTTTGGAGCGATTGAAGAACAAAGGGACCAACAAAGACCTAAGAGACTTTCAAGCTTGCCCAGTGGGGTGCCATCCACCTTGATGATCCTAAGTATTGACATCTTTTTATTATGAACTTATGAATAAACATGATGTAGTTTTATGTTAACAAAAAACTATGTATGAATCAGTTTTATAGTTTTCCAAAGTGTTTCATTTACTTTTATTGCAATGGTTATCATGTTTGTGACACTCCTAGAAAAAAAAAATTGCTTCCGCTCATGTGATATAAAAATATGGGTGTTATAATATGGTATTAGAGAAATTTGGTAAATGGCCACTAGGAAAATATGATTCTCATAGTCACCCTAGGATGAAGATAAGAGATTAGGGTTTAGGGACAGATTCCCAAAGAAAGATACTATGACCTTGAATGACTAATAGTTTTCACCTTAGAAGAAATAGAGATGTATGAGATAGATGTTTACCTATTCTAGGTCTCAAGTAGCAACCTAAACCTAGCTAATGAGATAGGGTCTCCATTCTCAATGGTTATGTCCATCCAATTGATAATGTAAGAGGGATGTCATAAGCATTAGACTTTGATGCATATCTCCTTTCTTACTAGTGCATGTGGTATGGGACACATGTATTAGTAGGTTAGTGAAAGGTAGTATGTCAGGATCCCACATCTCTGGATATGTGCCTGATCACCACATATCTAGGAATGTAGGAGTTACCTAAAGAACCTAAGATTAGATAATCATGTACACCTAATGTTATAAAGTCATGAAAATATTGAGGTAGATGCCCTAAGTATAGAGCCAAATTTAGTTTTATAAACTCTAAGTATGAGTTAAGAAATAGACCAACGTAATAGATAATGCTCACATATATATTTTATGAAAATACATTACATATCTCTTTGCATACAAAAATTTGAGCATAATTGTACCTTAATATGTTAATTATCAATAAATGAAGAGGTAAGCAGAACTCTAAGGTGGGTAGTAGTCTAGAGAAATTTCGAGGATGGAATTTATTTTAAGGTGGGTAGAATTGTAACATCCTCAGTTTCATAACTAATGTAAGTCCTTAAGGTGGAGTTTTCTAGTAAGTGTATACC
Organism: Alisma plantago-aquatica; assembly: GCA_963693085.1. Lineage (NCBI taxonomy): Eukaryota > Viridiplantae > Streptophyta > Magnoliopsida > Alismatales > Alismataceae > Alisma > Alisma plantago-aquatica. Next base: position 919,594,106 of record OY856412.1, on the reverse strand, counting down.
AAGTGACCTAATGAACTTAACATGGCTAGGTATATAATTAAGTTCACAAAATTTGTAATACAAGTCATCTTGTCAACCAATACACACATAATGGTTTAAATGATTGTAGTCGAGTATAGATGAATATAAATGAATTATTCCTATGAACAATAATGTGACAAATATATATAATATGAAGACTTGAGTTACTGGTTTGAGCTCTAGACCAACTTAGGTCTCATTATTAAGGAAGTAAAGTAATGTTTACCTAATGTATCATATGGAAGCTTTAATTGAGGGAATATTGATCCATGCTTTAGTTCCATAACTGAGAATAGATAATGGACCTTTTGAGAGATCATGGAATGGTCTGGGGGCCCTAGAAACTTATTCACTCTTGATTGTGCCAATGAGGATTCACATACGGGTCCTTGGAGTATAAATTTGATAATTTAGCATTTTGTGTTCATAAAAAAAATTCAATGTAATTTTGATAGATGGATAATTGATATATAAGATCAAGGGAGAAAATTTAGATGTTTTTTTATTTATCTAGTGACGTAGGTGATTAAATTAGTAATTATCCAATTTTACTTAAAAGGTACTTTTGGAGTGTCTGTCTTATTAGCCTTGATGTTGACTTTTGTTAAAGGAAAGGTAATGGAAATATAATGTTAGTTCTAAAATTTGAGACTAAATAAGCTCATAGTATAGAATATATAATTATTTATAGAAACTAGACTTTTATGCAAAACTAAATAAACAAATAATAATAATGTTCAGACTTGCCGACTCCAGAACACACAGGTGAAACAGGACTCAAACGGAGTCTGAATGAAAGGGGGTTTTAATGGGTGAGATCTCAAATAGGAAGGTTATAAAAGGCTCTATTCTAACAAGTGCATGGCGTTATGAATCTGAAGTTAGGGTTTTGGCTTGATTTGAGAGAGACAAAGAATACATGAAGAAGAAAAGACAAAGAGGGAGCCATGACGGTTGTACAAGGGTAGGGGAAGGGAGTCTCTATTCTCATCCTACTAGTGCTCGGTGATGGCACCGCCCAAACCATTGAGATTGGAAGAAGTTGATTGAGGTCTAGACACGAGTTGTGATGGCCTGAGCGTCGATATCAATGTCGTCGGAGGCAACCGAGTGGCCGAGTGGAGGCGACAGTGTTCACAGGTAAAACATGGAAGAATTGGCTGGTGGCTTGGATTTCTTCTGCTTGAACCTCCAATCACGGCCTTTATCAAACCTTGTGGCGCCGCTCATCTAGGATGGCCAAGTCGTAGCCAACAAAGGCTCCACCTCGCACAGAGATCGCCCAGACAACGGCCGTAGAGGTCGAAGTGTTGCTGCTATGTTTTTGGCATGAAATAGGGCACCTTTCCCTTAGATTAGAAAGTGATGTAGAGACCAAGACGGGGCCAGGGAGTTGAATGCTCAAGAACAAATGGGGAAGGTAGAGATTTTGGGCACCCTTCGTCGGTGGTGGGACAAGCTTCTGGGTTGCAACTGCTCGCCGGACTTGGTAGTCCCAGCGGCGCTCCCACAGGAAGGAGTGGCGGGTGCTTCTCGTGCACTTGGGTCAACAAGAAGCTGGACCCATCTGGGGATCCATGAAAAGGCGAAAGGAAGGGGGGGCCAACTAGTCTGAATCCTCAGATCTCGAACAAACGGCTAAGATCAATTCAAGTTTAGGTATTTTTAAAAATTTATATCTTGGGCTAGGAAACTCGCATTTTACCAAATAAGGTGTCTGTGGAAAGCTTATGATGTCTAGTATCTTATAAAAATGGTTGCAAAGGGTTTTTCATACGTTTGATAATTTGTATAATTTGATTTTCAAGATATAGGATATTTTAATGTTTTGGATATTAAAAATAGGAAACTACTTCATAAATTCTTGAAAATTTAGTAATAACTATATATTGATGAATTTAACATAATTTAAAAGCATGATCATTTTGATATGAAGTTTGAATAAGGTTTTTAATGTAAACCCTAATAAGGGTATTTTTGGTATTTCACCCATGATCTGATTTTTAAATGACCTTATATTTTAATACATGATTATTCCTACATTATATGAATACATTTATGGTGATTTGATGAAGTTTCTTGAGCTATTATATTAGTTATTAGTTTTAGATGAGTAGCCATTATGAAAGAATAATAAATGATTCTCCTGATGATGCGATGATTTTGAGTCGCATTTATAGACTTGTTTTTTTTTTGTCGGTCCAAAAAGTGTGTTACTATATTACCAAAACTTTGGGTACAAAAGAGTTTGCGCCCCCATTACAACCGTGGATGAAGACATACAAACGACCAGATAAACAAACTAAACACAAGCTACACAATAGCCATCTACCTAGATAAAAGAAGAAAGAAGACCCGCAATACTAACTCAAGAGATAACAGAGAACCTGAAATGACAATCCAAACTACACATGCCAACACTGGCATTAGACTCAACCTATGAAATTGTGGTAACACGGGCAGCCGAGAACATCACTTTAGCACCCTGAGAAACTCAGGAGCAGTATAACAGAAACCTCCACTTCTATCATCCAGGTCTTCAAGTTTCTGGCAAGCAAGAAATCGCCAAGAGGACCAGGTATTTCTTTAAGCAAGCCCAGAGACCAAGCAAAGAATACTGTTGTTTGCACAGCAACACCCCACATGCACCCAAAGGTGAAACTCCTGTCAACCCATCTTCTCAAAGAAGACTCTGAAGACAACTGAACAGGCTGACACAATGCTTCAATAAACCAACATATAACTCCTTCCCATATGGCAGTTTTATCATCTTCTGAAGTTAGTGGTCAGAAGACATATGAATCTTGAACGAAGGCACCGAGCAGATGATTAGTGTCTTGGTGAATTAGACGAGAAGATAGAAACAGGATCGATCATGGAAACATCCCAGCAAACAACTGAAAGATGTTGCCATGTCCCGAAGGCAGAGAGATCAAGGGGGAAAAGGAGCACGAGCACTCAGCTCCCCGAAGATCCATCCACACCACAAACAACCCCTGTTTGCACAAAGGCATAACATCAAACACTCTAGGAGTGTTCCATCACGAATCAGCAGAAGGGGCAACAGGGTTCCACCAATCTCCCACTACCTGTTGGATTCCCAGGTCTGAAGGTGTCGCCAAGGTATCAGCAGGCCAACCGCCTGAGAGGCAGGCCCGTTTCCCCTGTTTCCACAGAGGCAACACAGCGAGCGATTTGAGGGAAGTAGCAAATCGGCACAAGGAGCAGCGGCGACCTATTCGGATTCTGGAAGAGTTGCACACGACGAGGAAGATTGCTAATCCTTCGCCACAGACTCTCCAGTCAAACGACATCGGCCCTCCTAGGGTCGAAGCCAAGGAAGCTCAGGGCACCATCGCAGAGAGAGCAGCGCCAAGCGGGAAACCTGGAGAGGGCCAGAAGACTAGCGACCCCAGACCATCGATGAGGAGACCATGCCGGAGCCGAGGCGAGCACAGCAGCAGCACCACGCGAGAGCCATCAGGCGAAGAGACAGGCCCCAGACCTCCGTCTAGGGACACGCGCAGACACACGAGCCAACAGCAAGGCCGCAAGGGGCCCGGAGAGGCACGAACCGCCGCCACCACAAGCAGCGAAGGAGCACCCAGGGCAGCAAGGGAGAAGCACCCGCACGCGGTGAAGCAGGGGAGAGCCCAGCGAGCCACCAGGGGACACCATCAGGGAGCAGGCCACCGAGAAACCACCAGGGGAAGCAGAGAGGGTAGGGACGGGGAAGGATCGAGGTAGAGAAGGGAGGGATAGGGAGGGGGCGGGGTAGAGAAGCCAGGGGGGCTCGCCTAGTGAAGCGGCACCCCTCCCCCCAGTAGAGAAACCCTAGTGGGGGTAGAGAGAAGGCGGAGCGTTTCTAGAGAGAGAAGTAGAGAATTGGTTGATCTCTTTATAGACTTGTTTTACTTGTGTTTTACGCATTTATTGATCATTTTTGTGGTTAATATTGCATAATTCATTTACTTTATTCTATGATCCTTCTCAGTGTCAAATCTCCCTTATTTTATTGTTTTGAGCATAAATGATTACAATAATATGTTTTATTTCGCCTTATGTGGTTTTGTGTTGCAATTTCAGGAAAAACACATATTTGCAGCTGTCGATACCATCGACAGCTGTCGATACTATCGACACAGCCACAGGTTGCCAGCCGCAAGGAGCAGTACAGAGTCGATACCATCGACAGGGAATTTGATGGTAGCGACGTACCTTTAGGTTGCTGGCGAGTAGATAGTCGATACTATCGACCATTAAGTCGATACTATTGACCCCAGAAGATTTAGCGACAGAAAAGGACAAAAACCGATGCCTTAGGGTGTCGATACCATCGACCCTCATCGATGGTATCGAGTCAGCATCAGGCGCAACGACAAAAAGAAAAGAAGACTGGCCGATATCATGCAGTGTCGATACCATCGACCCGTGTCGATGGTATCGACGCCGTTAGATACAAGTTTGTTTCAGAACGATCCAAATCTGATGGCTGTGATATTTTTGCAACCTAACTCGGTGATTATACCTAATGACGGCAGGCAAGAGCCAGGGATCACGTCATTAGCTGATGCACACGTCCCAAGAAGGTGTGGAGAGAAGAACGGAGCCTAGAAGCATGCCCCGATTGTTTCGGAAGCCGAAGAAGACGTTTTCCACCGCTGAAAGGCTGCAGATCGCACATTCTACGCCAAGGAATGCTCAGATCTTCTTCGTTTAGGGGTTTCATTACTTATTCACATTTTTCTCCATGTTTCCCCTTTTCTCAACCATGTTTTGCTCTGAGATGAACATCCGGGGCTAATCCCCTTTATCTTTAGGACCGAGAGTAGCCCGGGGAAGCATTGTATGACATTTTTATCATAGTAATTCATATTTTATCTCTTAAATCCGTGGTATAATTTCGTTTTCTCTATTATATTGTTATGCTTGATCACCATAATGATAATCTAATGCCTTTAATTACTTTGAAAGAAGAATTAACGGTTGAAAAGAGATGAAATTCACATTAATTAACAAATCCCTTGAGCAAGGTGATGTAAGATTAATGGTGGAAACCCAGAGGTTGATTCTAATGCACCTAGTTTAGAGTATAGGTTACTACGACGGTGGAACCGACCTAGACATAGGTAGTGAACTGTACCATGACAGTGGGCAATTCTGACTACAGGCCACTACCCGAATTGAGAGATGAACCTGAATTATTATATGGAAATTCATACAATGATGACCCGCAGTGAAACCACAATCCTAAAGGTCTCCACTTGAATTGATTAAACTAAACCCTTAATCAATTGCTTTGTTTTGTTTTATTTTCTTTTATTTTTACAACAACTCTCAAACTCTTTTAATCGGTTTAGCTGATCGCAAACAGTTAGTAGTAGTCTACCGATAGTTCAGTGTCCCTGAGTTCGACTCGGGCCTCACAAAGGCCTATACTACATTGACGTGTGCACTTGCGTTCTACGCACGGTAAAATTGTGTCAAGTTTTTGGCACCATTGCCGGGGACACGGAAATTGTGGGCACTACGAGTGCTGCAAGCGGCCATTCTATGCCACTTTTTAATCTTTATTATTCTGAAATCATTTTTTTAATTCATAGTTTATCTTTCACAATTTGTAATCGGCTAGCACAGTACTAAATTGAAATTACCATTTTGTAGGTACTGGTGTATGGTGAGGACGCGTAGCACTGACTACACGCAGCAATCACCAGAGGTTCCACTGCCGGGATCTGACGATGAGGAGAATAACGTTCAAATCCAACTGGAAGATATAGATTCTGACTCGGAACAAGAAGCCATGGCAAAAGAGCAGACAATATGGGAGAAGATAAAAGCTTCTTCCTCATCTGCTTCAAAGGAGCCAATAAAGAAGCAAGCGGTCAACATTCTGACTTATAAGATTGATCCTGCACTAATAAATCTGGTCAAATCAAATGCATTTCATGGGCTCAAAAACAAAAACCTGGTGACTCACATTAGCCAGTTTGTGGAGAATTGCGACATGATCAAGATAGACAGGTTTCCACAGGAGACATTGTATGTAACACCCCTGACCTGGGTTATGACCTAACCCTGGAAGTTTTGCCCAAATATGTAATTAATATACTTTTGAACACTCCCTGGCATGTAATTAAGTTCCTCAGGAACATTTACTTTCAATATTGCTCCTTTTTGTATAAAATTGTAGCATTGTGTTGTATGCAAGGACCTATGTGCAAATTACCCAGTTTAAGGGTTGAACTTGCAAAATTCACAAGATAAGATGTTCCTTTGATGTTGAGACATCATGAGAATGGTTATGGTAAAGTTTGAGGGATTTCCCAAGCTTGAGCACCAAGGTGCAGTTGTGGAAGAAATTCCCATGCTTAGAAACCCTAATTTGGGGTAAAGTGCAAATTACCCAAATTGAGGGGTCCAAGTTGTAATTCTTAATATCTAGAACATCTTTTATGACTCTTGTCATCATTTAGAGTAGAAATGATGAAAGGGATACATCATTTAATAATCAGATGAGAAAAATGACCTTTGTGATAGAAATCACCTAAAATGGGTATGAAACCCTTTCATGTATGTACCCTAGTTGAAGGTTGGATTCCTTTACCCCTAGATCTTGAGATTTCATGAGATTTGCATAAGGATAGATAGGTTTGGTCGTGCCTTTGAGCAAGGAGGGACCTAGATGTGATTTCCAATCTTGTGAGGTCCTTAGGGTGTAAAAGAGGCTAAAATATATAAGCCCTTTTCCCTTGCAATTAAGTGAACGGACTTTCTTTCCTTCACTTCTCTTCCTTTCTTGCTCAAACGACCAAGGGTAGCTCTGGAGCTCAGGGGGGGCGACCAACCTGTTCAAGGTAATAAAACCCCACCTTCTAGCTCGAATTCATGGAGGAATTCACTTTCTAAGGTTGGTTTTATGGTTAGCTTACTTAGTCTTCTTGTTCTAGCCGACCAAAGCAATGTTTCCTTGGAGAATTCACCTCTGACCAAGTTGTGGAAGCTCAAGGACGCCATTAAAGCTTGGATCTTGAAGGCTTGGAGCTCTAAGATCAACCTTTAGGCGGGTTTTATAACTCTAAACTTATGCTTTATATGTATGCTCAATTCTTGCAATTTACTTGGTAAATTCTCCTTCTACCACCCTTCTTCCTTGCACGTTTGCAAGAAAATCAGTGGAGAAACCGACCTTGCAAGAGGTTGAAGATGAGGGGCGTGATTCCCTATGTTACTTTTTCAAACGACCTTGGACCCTTTCGGTCCAAACGGTTGCAAACCGTTTGGGTTCAAACGGTTTCAAACCGTTTGCTCTCAAACGGTCTTGCAAGACCGTTTGATTTGAAACGGTCTCAAGACCGTTTGAAAGAGTTGACCAAGGGACGACCGTTTGAGGGTCTGTTCCTAACATGTTGAATTTCATCTCTGCAAAGAATCAAAGTCTAATTCTTAACCAATTGAGAGTTGAAGGCACTTCAACATGAAACCCTAATCGGGTGAAAAAGTGCTGATTTGACATATAGATCTCGTTGAGTTTTGGGTTGAGGGACCCAAACGGTCTCAAGACCGTTTGGGGATTTCTCCAAACGGTCCTAAGACCATTTGGGCACAACCCAAGACCGTTTGAAGGTCTAGGGTTAAGTTAATCTAATGGTTTGAGGGTCCAATTGTAGGAAATTGATGAATTGATGAAAATTGCTGATTTTGACCTAATTGAACTTCAACCTTAGTCAAAACTACTTGGATTTTGGTCAAACTTTGGGCAAACGGTCTCAAGACCGTTTGGATGATGTCCAAACGACCTCAAGACCGTTTGGTCCAAATTTGAGCCCAATTGGAGGTCAACTGATAGGTTCAACCTCGAATTGATTCACATTGTTGAACATTGATGACCAATCGAATTAAAACCCTAATTGAGGAGGATTGAACCCTAATTGGCTTGCAATTGAGGGTCAATTGGATGTCTAAGTGGTTAAGGCTAACCCTAACTGACTCAAATTATAAGTGGTTAGCATAGCTTTGACCATTTGAGGACTTCAACACACATATCCATGAACATTGGTAACCTTTGAACCACTTTGGAGGTCCAAACGGTTTGAGCCCTTTTTGGACCAAACGGTCTCAAGACCGTTTGGATCCAAACGGTCTCAAGACCGTTTGAGACCAAACGGTCTCAAGACCGTTTGGGGCCAAACGGTCTCAAGACCGTTTGGGCTCAAACGACCTCAGGATCGTTTGGTCCAATCGATCTCAAGTAAGTTTGATCAAACGATCTCAAACCGATTGAAGCTCCAAACGGTTTGGAAGTCAACCCTTCCAAACGGTCTTCACCTCCAAACGGTCTCAAGACCGTTTGGATCCAAACGGTCTCAAGACCGTTTGGGTGGTTGAAACCGTTTGAAGGTTGAAACCGTTTGGAGATTGGTGATGGTTTGTACTTAACCATTTGATGATGTAATTAGTTCAATGATGATTCAATCTAAACCCTAATGGTAACCTAGGTCATTAAGAGAATATGTGATTAGTGAGTTAACCCCATGATGGTAATCATGTGGCAAATTACCAAAATACCCTTGAGGGGTCTAAAGGGGTAAAACCTTGTTCTAATCAAACCCTAATCACATGATGTTGATGTTTTGGATCATGTTAGTCAATGGAGACTTATCTCAACCTGATCTAGAGTGGTATTGTCACCATCTACCAGTGAGAGGAGAGAGAAAGTATTTCTAGAGAGAGAAAGTATCTTAGAGAGAGAAAGTACCCTTTTTAGGAGGAAACTCTAGTGAGATACTTCATTTACACATGAATGTGCATGATTAGGGAATAACCCACCTATGTGAGGTCATGGAAACCCTATTTATAATATCTAATGGATCTTAATTCTAATTAAGAGCCTTAATGATGATGTTTCTCTTACATAATGATGTAATGAGTACAATTCACCATGGAGTGAATAGTAAACCCTAATTTTAGGGTGATGACATGAAAGATGAACAGTAAACCCTAATTGACAGGGTTATTGAATTAAACCCTAGTTGAGGGTGACTCCATGTGAAACCCTAGTTGAGGGTGATTCCATGTGAAACCCTAGTTGAGGGTGATTCCAAGTGAAACCCTAATTGGGAATGCATCCCTAATTATTGAACTGTTTATGATTATCCGTTGAACTAACCGTGCAGGTTATTATGAGATAATGGTCATACCCAGGTATGAAATACCATGTTATATTCATTGAAAGCATGTCTTAAGCTTTATGAATAGTGAATCATCTTGATGCACTGCGAAGTGACATCTTTTGTGATTTATGGGTTGTAAGAGCCATAAACACCATCAAGGTCATGCTTGACAGATGACTTGTGATGAGATAATTGAGAACTGGTAATTGAAATGAGTTAGGCCTGCTACATTTTAGTATTCTCATATATAGCTGTGTTGTTGTATGATGATAAGAATACTGAATGTACCTAACTAATCAAGTGAAATGTAGAGCCCTGATCATCGATCCATCATTGTCAGAGTCTAAATGATGGTGAAACAGGTTTTCCTCAGGGAACTCCTGGATCACATACTTTTGAGTATGTGGGGTACATGGATGTGTAGAACCTTACATCCTAGTATAGGTATTTGATGTAGATTCTTGTAGTCCGTCATACCTTCACTATAAACGAAAAGGTGAGAGGATGATGTAGATTCTAGTAGTCCATCAGACCCCACCATAAAGTCCTAAAGGTGAGATGTATATCTACACTCCCTTAAAGACACAAACACCGCATCGATAAAAGATAAACAAGAAATCTTCCGATGACGAAGAGAGTACAGAATGCCACTGTAACTCTAAAATAGCGAAGGTCCAGTTTACCCTGGAGAGCTATAACAAAAGATATCCCGCCAGATATCTAACATTCGATCCTCTAACTGACTGAGGAAGATGAGGTCATAAGAATCCGGCTCTTTTAATGACCTATGTATGATACTGATGTGACTTCTTAGCGATCAGTTGGAGTATGAGTGGTAAGCCTCATCTCCACAGGGCATAACAATAATGTTTGAAAAACATAATCAACAGCGTAGTATATCTGTTAGAGTTATCTACGAGATATTTGATTGATGTTATCTTGAATAGCATAGATGTTCTCATATTTTAATATTGATTGAACTCTTGCTTATCATCAGAACTGCTAGTGAATATCTTGAAGGCTCTTATTGCTTTAGTTATTCCTTGCTTTGCTTATAAAGCCTAGTGGAGAGTTATAACTCTCGCTGGGGCAATTATGTATAATTGTCTCACCCCGTAGACTTCTACTTTTTAGGTGGTTGTCGAAGACGGAGGAACAAGAACACAGGTGACCAATCCCAGCAACAGCAGCATCAGGAGCAGTAAATATCTCAGGTGGAGATCTAGCCTGCTTCATGGTGTAGTTAGAGTCAAGTCCTATGTGTCCTCTGTACTCTCAGGTCCTGGAGTTTTTTGGAGTATGAATTCTTGATAATTTTGGTATCATGTTGTATATAATTACTCAAGAAGTAATTGTCAGTGATGTAAACAGTTAAATCCTTTTTCTATGGAAAAGGTTTGTGGTTTCAGGCTCTTGTCTCGAAAAGTTTTAATTTCCCGTGATTTTTGTCTTCCGCTGTTTACCGATTGCTTCCGCACATGATTAAATCGGGATTAATTCGTCGTTTGGAGATCGGAGCCCACATTGTACTTGAAGTTGTTCCCCAACTCTCTGGCGGGAAATGCACGAGAATGGCTGCATAATCTCGATGATGAATATGTGGAATCGTGGAACCACATGGTTGAAGTGTTCTTTGAAAGGTTCTTTCCACCCGAGAAGACCAATGATTTGGTCCGAAAGATCCATAATTTCATCCAGAAGGCAGGGAAGACTTATTCAGAGACCTGGGAGCATTTTCAAATTATGCTGAGGAGGTACCTGCATCATGGGCTTGACAAGGAGAAGCAGGTCAAAATATTCTATTTTGCTCTTTCCGAGCATGATAGAAGTAACTTAGACTATGCAGGTTTAGGTTTCTTCTTGAACAACACTGGCACTAGGTGTTGGGAGATTCTGAAAAATATGGCAAAAAAGCAATCTTGGGGAGATAGGGAGGCACCAGAACAAGTCAAAGTTGTAGGTGAGTCCAGGGCTATCAAGGAGATGAATGACAAATTAGATCTTCTAGCCAAGAAATTGCTTGCCAAGGAAGATGCCAAATCCTATGAGGAAGCCCATGTCAAGTTTGTGCAACCACAAGACTATAGAAATAACGATTATGCTTGGAGAAAGGATAGGAAATTCTCATGGAAGGATCCAAACAACTTCTTACAAGATCCAGATGCAAAGCCACAGTCAACGGCAGAAGATAAAAGCACCGTGTTGCTTAGTCAAGTGGTGCAGCAAAATCAGGAGATGATGAGTATGTTTAGTAAAAAGTTGTAGTCTCAGGGTGAGATCTTGACTAAATTTGGGCAAACATTGCAAAGCCATGGAGCACAGATGAGGGCACTAGAGACGACTGTGACTCAGATTTCCAATGAAGTGGCAACCATGAAGCATGCCAACCAACAAAGACAGGCTGGGAATGCAGATGTTGTTCAAGCACATCATCAAGTAAAGTACATATCTGTGATTACTGAGGCAGGGCCCCCGGTGGTAGAGGTCCAGGACAAAAGCAAAATGATTTTTGATACAGAGGCTACACAAAAAATACCGTATCCTCGTAGTCATTATGGATTACCAGGAGGATGTTGTCCATTCAGAAAAACTCTTCAAGAGCACATCGCACCCGCACCTAGGCAAGAAGAGCAGGTGAAGGTCATGCATCATGGTAAAGCTACCGTCACTGAGAGAGAAGAGCCATCACAAGTTACAACTATTGAAAACGATGTGCCAAAGTCTATGCCAGAGGGTGACATTGAAGCAAGCTTAGGGGAGTTCGCCCCGCAAAGCCCATATGTGCCACCTCATAAGCATCGAAATGAGGCAGTTGTGTCTTCTTCGGATAACCCAAGGCTGAAGAAAGAGTATCGACATTACAAGAAGTTCTTGGAGATGTTCAGGAAGCTCCATATTAACATTCTGTTAGTGGAAATGATCGAGAAGATTCCCACATATGGGAGGTTTATCAAGGATATCATCACTAAGAAGAGGCGGATCAAAGACACAGATGTTTGTCGAGTGAATGAGATGGTGAGCTCAATTATCCATGGGAGTTTACCACAGAAGAGGAAAGACCCAGGAGGCTGCTACATTCCATGTTCCATAGGTGGTCACCAGTTTCCACAAGCACAGTGTGATTCAGGCGCCAACATTAATCTTATGCCACTGTCCACATTTCAAAAGCTTGGGTTGAAGAAAATAAAGAAATCAGCGGCAACTATTGAGTTGGTGGATGGGTCCATTGTAAAGCCATATGGAGTGTGTGAGGATGTGCTTGTCAAAGTAGACAGGTTTATCTTTCCAGTGGATTTCATCGTCATGGACATGCCACAGCTTAAAAGTTGTGAGATGCTATTGGGTAGGCCGTTTCAAGCGACGGATGATGTTATCACCGCTATCGAAAGAGGTACATTGACCTTGGGTATTAGCCATGATCGAGTTGAGTTCAAATTGCCGCATGATCCCCCTAGGGACACTCTCCAAAGCTCCAAGATGAGAAGCTTGATTTCTTCTAGCCTAAGACGTTAAATAAGGGTGCTTGTTGGGAGGCAACCGAACCATCGGTAGTTTCATTTAGTTTCTTTCACATTTGTACTTTGGTTTGATTTGTTTTTGTTTTTAGTGTAAAAATGATACCTTGGTCATTTGTTCAATGTGCAGGACTGAGGCAGGGTCGATACCATAGACCCTGGTGTCGATGGTATCGAGATGGACACAGTTAGGCGGCTGCAAAAATTGCTCCAAGTCGTTACTATCGACGGCCTCGTCGATGGTATCGACATACCATCAGGTTGCTCGCCAGAACGGGGTCGATAGTATCGACGTGTATGTCGATACTCGCGAGATCTCTGGAGATATTCAGACGAATTTGTCTCAGTAAAGTCTATACCATCGACAGGCATGTCGATGGTATCGACCCAGTTATAGACAGGAAGCGGCGGCCAGGCCTCGCAGGGTGTTTTCCCTAAGCAGAAGTCGATACTATCGACTTGCGTTGATACTATCGACGCGACACGTCACCGATCTGCGAGGAAATCAATGACGATCGCTACATCAAGAGAGTCGATCCGTGGGATGGGTCGATACCATCAACCCACATCGATGGTATCGACGCGTCATTGATCCGGGCCCCCACATCGGGCTATCGACAACCGTCGATACTAGCGGAAGACCGGATTGTGCTACAGGTGTCAATACCATCGACCCGCGTCGATGGTATCGACGAGTGCACAGCAGCGACGACCTCAGCTATAAAAGGAAGAGATTGTTGTCATATGACGTCACACCTTCAGAGCTTTTGCCCTCCACTTGTGTCGTGCGTATTGTTGTGCGACCGGAGACCGGCTTCGAGCATCCAAGGAGCGAGTTCTTCCCCGAGCCTTCACCGAGCGGAGATTGTCTTCTCTGATCTTCACTGAGCTCCGTCTTCTTTTCCTTCGTTCTTTGCGATGATGGTGCGTACAACCGGTGCTTCTTCTTCACGGGCGGATCCTATGGATATCCCCGAGTTCATCCCTCTGCCTACTGCATCTATTCCTCTCCCACGGATTATTCATCCTTCCGCGGAGGTCAAGAAGGTCTACGAGGAGCTGATGAAGAGAAAGATAGAGCCGACCCGCTACGTCGACCGGGACATGATCCGCAATCTGGGGTTCGAGGCTAATCTGGCCTACGTGCTAAAGGGGTAGGCAAGGCATACGGGTAGGAGGCCCGATGAGATAGAATTCCATGCCGACGGCCAGCCATTCTTCGGTGAATGACCCACATACAAGGAGCTAGTGGTGGAGTTCATGGCATCGCTGGACATATGCGTCGTGCCAAACGACATCATCGCTATTGATCGGGAATGGATCAAGGGCCGCGTTTCTTTCTGGCTGTACAATAACGATTACACTCTCACCCTCAGGCAGTTCAATTCCATCTACAACTGGAATCATGGGAGAGACCAGTACCGGAGGCCAGATAACAGGACGGACTATGATGACATCTTCGCCCAGCTTGTGACTGCACCACCGGGTAAATCTGTGAGCTACCACAACGCGACGGTGGTGAATTTCGAGCATCCGTTCATGCGGATTCTTCACCGCATGCTCTGCACCACCCTGTTTGCTCGTGGTGACCTGTCTCTCAATAAGTTTCAAGAGACAGACTTGTTTTTCCTACACAAGTTATTGAAGTGAGAAGAGTGTAATTGGGGCACGTTTTTCTTGACGCATGTGTTGGTTGTAAAGAAGAGTATGTGGAAGGCTCCAATCCACTTTGGATGGATCATCACACCGCTGGCCTCTTATCTTGGGTTAAATTTCTCCCAGCTTACTCCCCTCTCCAACAGGAGCAAGGTCAACTTGCAGCATATGCACCGCTCCAACCTCATCCTACTTCGTGATGGCTTGGCATATGCACATTGCCATGTTAATCAAGCATATCAAGAATGTTCACTTCCAGACCCCGTCTTCCACATCATAGGCGCTCAGCATTTCAAATGGCTTGTCATAGCCATTGATGAATCAAATGAAGACGGCGGCAATGTCGACAATGATAACGACGTCGATGAGCCTGAAGAGGAAGAGGAGGCTTTCACTCCTCTTCATGCACCAGTGGCACCCAGGAAGCATCCCCGCATGCATCTGGGTGCATCTTATTCTTCGCAGCCTCTGCCACCACAGCCCTCGCAGCAAGGCGAGGATGTCAATTCCATGCAAGGGATGTATGTAATGCTTCAGGATATTCATCAGACGTAGCAGCGACATATAGCTTCATATGCCAGTATTCAGGATACGACGAACTGGCTGCTTGACAACCAGAGGGCTATTTTTTAGAATGAGCGCCTCCTCCTTGACAACCAACAACACATTCATGACAGGTTGCATAGGATGGAGATGCAGCAACAGCCCTTCTATGATCATTATGGGAGCCAGAATTACTTTGGGGGGTATCCACAACCTCCGCCAATGCCCCAGTATGATCTGAGCTTTCAGGGGCAGTACCCGTCTTGGGACCCCACGGCCTAGCAGTACCCGCCTCCTCTGGAAGAATGATCAGTATCACTGTTCCACCTTTTAAGTTTTTTTTTGACTATGAGGCCATAGTCGAATTCAAGCTTGGGGGGGGTTGGAACAGCTCTATCCATTAGTTTAGTTTTTATCTATTTCTTGCAGTTTTTAGTTTGTTTGTAGGATCCACATTTTATCTAGTATACTCGTGGATGTCGTAAGTCATGTGTCATCTCACTTCTTGTACATGGGAATCAAGGGAAAATTTAAAAAAAATTAGTGTTCTGCAAGCTTGTGTTGTTCAACTTTGAGCACATAACTTAAGGAAATGATTGGGTTTGTCAACTCTAAAATAGTAAATCACAACTGTACATGCCTAGGATTCATGAAAAGTGGACGGAATTGGTTGTTTGAACCTAAACTGATCAAATGATAATGAGACCTTAATTTGAAATAAGAGAGAGAAACCTCTTAATTACCACACAGGTCAATAAGGAGGGACACATAATAATTTTCAAAGGTTCAGTCAATTAGTCTTGTGATCTATCCACCCCATTATTTTCATACTCCACCATAAGAATTGGAAGTACATTACGGTTTTAATTTCTTTGATTGCATTCCATGTAGATAGGTCTTGCATTGCAGCTATTTTCACATATTTTGCATGAAATGAAAAAATATAGATGAGTTATACATGCACATTATCCTTAGGTGTGTGTCATTTAGTTGCATAATCATCATTTTGTAGCTTCATTCACATTTTTGTGCATATAGTATATCATGCATCTTATTTCTTCTGAAACATTAAGGGTGATGAACTTGTTCCATACCTTCTGAATGCTTCAAATGTATAAGTCATGCAGCAATAAGTGAGCCTGACAAACAATTCATTGTCAGCTATGAAAATAAGGGCTTAAAAAATAATAATAATAAGAAAAAAATTGAAAAAAAGAGAGAAGAGAGTTGGGATGTAAGTAGTAATGAGAGGGAGAAAGGAACATAGTCTCACCTGCATTTTAAAGAAGAATAAGTACATGATGTAGTTCTCCTAGATATTTCATCTCATCTTGAGACGGGATGTTAGTGCACACATCATTCTACCCAAATGTAGGCATTAGGGCATTTTCATTTGCATATGCATCATTTAGGTCATTAATGTTTTGTGCATGTTAAAATTGTATAATGCTTCCATTTCTTCCATGAGCCACCCATTCCATCCATCCGTTGCTCAAATTGGTAGGCCAACGTGATTTTCTCCTCACTTGTTAATATCAGGAGAGTTGCTTCCATGTAGATGGTAGTTAGGGCGAGCAACGTAGAATAGGAGATCACAAGACGCACCGAGCCTGAACTGGAGAATTTCATTATGTTAACTACCTTATATGATAGTGTTCATCAATTTTGAGGTAGATATCTTTTATGGATGATTATTGTCGCCTTTAGGGTAATTATCATTCCGTGGTTAGTGAGGGTCAGTTTGTTAATGTCTGGTGGGGATCATATGGTGATGTTTGTTGTGATAATATGTTCTTTAATTGACCCTCGCAATCCTATTCTAAGGTCTTGTTGCTCGAGGGTGAGCAATGTTCAAGCTTAGGGGAGTTTGATGCAAGGATTTTGAGTCGCATTTATAGACTTGTTTTACTTGTGTTTTATGCATTTATTGATCATTTTTGTGGTTAATATTGCATAATTCATTTACTTTAGTCTATGATCCTTCTCATTATCAAATCTCCCTTATTTTATTGTTTTGAGCATAAATGATTACAATAATATGTTTTATTTCGGCTTATGTGGTTTTGTGTTGCAATTTCAGGAAAAACACATATCTGCAGTTGTCGATACCATCGACAACTATCGATACTATCAACACAGCCACATGTTGCCATCTGTAAGGAGCAGCACAGAGTCGACACCATCGATAGGGAAATCGGTGGTAGCGACGTACCTTCAGGTTGCTGGCAAGCAGATAGTCAATATTATCGACCATTAAGTCGATACTATCGACCCCAGAAGATTCAGCGACAGAAAAGGACAAAAACCGATGCCTTAGGGTGTCGATACCATTGACCCTCGTCGATGGTATCGAGTCAGCATCAGGTGCAATGACAAAAAGAAAAGAAGATTGGCCGATATCGCACAGTGTCGATACCATCGACCCGCATCGATGGTATCGACGCCGTCAGATACAAGTTTGTTTCAGATCGATCCAAATCCGACGGCTGTGATATTTTTGCAACCTAACTCGGTGATTATACCTAATGACGGCGGGCAAGAGCCATGGATCATGTCATTAGTCGTTGCACACGTCTGGAGAAGGTGTGGAGAGAAGAACGGAGCCTAGAAGCATGCCCCGGTCGTTTCAGAAGCCGAAGAAGACGTTTTCCACCGCCGAAAGGCTGCAGATCGCGCATTCTACGCCGCAGAACACTCGGATTTTCTCCGTTCAGGGGTTTCATTACTTATTCACGTTTTTCTCCATGTTTCCCCTTTTCTCAACCATGTTTTGCTCTGAGATGAACATGCGGGGCTAATCCCCTTTATCTTTAGGACCGGGAGTAGCCCGGGGAAGCATTGTATGACATTTTTATCATAGTAATTCATATTTTATCTCTTAAATCCATGGTATAATTTCATTTTCTCAATTATATTGTTATGCTTGATCACCATAATGATAATCTAATGTATTTAATTACTTTGAAAGAAGAATTAATGGTTAAAAAGAGATGAAATTTACATTAATTAACAAATCCCTTGAGCAAGGTGATGTAAGATTAATGGTGGAAACCCAGAGATTGATTCTAATGCACCTAGTTTAAAGTATAAGTTACTACGAAGATGGAACCGACCTAGACATAGGTAGTGAATTGTACCATGACAGTGGGCAATTCTGACTACATGCCACTACCCGGATTGAGAGATGGACCTGAATTATTATATGCAAATTCATACAATGATGACCCGCGGTGAAACTGCAATCCTAAAGGTCTCCACTTGAATTGATTAAACTAAACCCTTAATCGATTGCTTTGTTTTGTTTTATTTTCTTTTATTTTTACAACAACTCTCAAACTCTTTTAATCGGTTTAGCATTTTGCAAACAATTAGTAGTAGTCTACCGATAGTTCAGTGTCCCTGAGTTCGACTCGGGCCTCACAAAGGCCTATACTACATTGACGCGTGCACTTGCGTTCTACGCACGGTAAAATCGTGTCACCTGACACTATAAGTGATATATGTATGGCCAATTAGGCCTGATATTAGTAATGTGATGGTATTCTACTTTTATTTCTTGATTGAGTCAGTAAGTTTACAATATGTGACTTTTTTTTAGAATTATTCTCAATATATGAAGTATATGTTCATATTAGTGCATAAGACGATTTATGTCTTATTTGAGTATAAAGATAATACTTATATAGTATGAGTTATATTTTATTTCAATGCTAAGATTTTATGGTGATTTTAGATTTAAGTTATGTTTGGTCTAAATAAGAACCCTAAGTTGGTATATGTAGTTAGGAAGATGGGGTTTTGAGATTTAGAAATAGAAAGAGGGAATATAGGCTTGGACTGATAAAACTATGATGATATCCAGGTTATTAAAGTTATGGAACTTAGAATTGAGACTTCCTTATCGATGCCATTTGTACAAGAGGTAAGTGGTCCATGCCCATGAGTACTCATGTTTTAAGTTCAGTATGTTTACATGTCTCCTGATAAGACTTTTATAATTTATATGGTTCAATGTTCTAAGATTTTAATGCAAACAAGAATATTCTCATATCTCTATCATTATGTAAGTTCAGATATCCAAAATCTCAAATAGAGACATGTTGCTCAAAATAGTTGTGACCCATGGACCAAGTCCATGAGAAAGTTAAAGAATCATGTTCCTACAAAATTTCTTAGAAATGTTCGAAATTAATGAATAAGATTGTAAGATAAGATATGCAAGTAATGTAGCCATACTTAGTTGGTGATTTGGGATAGTTTTGTATTGAGAATTTAAGTACACATATGTTGTCAGGA
Source organism: Alisma plantago-aquatica (assembly GCA_963693085.1). NCBI lineage: Eukaryota > Viridiplantae > Streptophyta > Magnoliopsida > Alismatales > Alismataceae > Alisma > Alisma plantago-aquatica. The sequence goes on along the minus strand of OY856412.1, from coordinate 919,574,902 downwards.
TTTCTCATATTTATAGGCATAACTATGTATTACGATTTCAACTAGAAACATGCCATTAAGATTTCATGCATATGTATAGATATAATAACTAGATTCCTTAGAATGAATAATATCTAGAATTTAATTACAATATAAGAATATGAATTTCACAATATTAAGACATGGTCTACTTTTAGAAATAAAGGTACTTTTGGGATCACAATGTATTGTAAAAATGAGTTCATGATGGAATTATAAGATAATGACACATTAAGTTATGATTAGGTTGCAATACACTATTTTATAAGATTTCTATTTTGATATTTAAGGTTTAATATGTAAGTTCATATGCAAAGTTTCATGATAACATCATATTTTATAAGACGGATTGAACCATCTTATCAGAATTGATATTTTTAGATATGTTGTACTTATCATACTTTCGTAAGCTTGACTTATGATACTTTGTACACTTAGCATTTCTATATTCATTTCAGATCCTTTCTCATAAGACATTAGACTCATTTATGATATAATTGGTATAATGAAGTAATCTTACCAAATAAGAATTTTAGAATAAGGTTTGCCCAGATAATGAGATACATGTTCAAATCCAGCAATGAATTCAATTTAGAATTTAAGAATAACAGATTTACATTTAGATTTAGACTTAGACTACTCATCGTGTGAGTAGCCAGATTTTTGAATAAAGATACATGATATGGGCTATAGTACCAATCTCAATTATGTTGTAAATTAAAATACATATTCAAATTCCATAATAGATTCAGTTTAGATTTGAAAGAGCAAAGATTCAGATTCGGATTTCAAATTTTAGATTCAAAACTAAGTACATGTTTAGTACTCAATTTTAGATAAGTTCATATTCATATTTTAGTAAAGATAGACTTAAGATAATTAATTCAAAACCTTCACATAATACATTATATAATAAGTCCTCACCAGAGAGTCCGGGGACGATTCAGAGGGCGCACTGCACCAGACACTGCGGGTGTCACAGAGGGCATTTATGCCAACAGAGGGTGTGTTGCACCATAGAAGACACTTCGGTGTCAACAGAGGGCACGTTGTGCCAACATAGGGTGTGTTGCACCATACAGGACACTTCGGTGTCAACAAAGGAAAAATTGTTCCAACAAAGGGTGCATTGCACCATAGAGGACACTTCAATGTCAATAGAGGAGAACTTATTATATAATGGTGGCCACAAACAGATAAAAATCATAAGTAAATGATACTTAATATTAGAGCATGTCAATAATCTCATCACGAGTGTGATGAGAGAAATTTAGATAATATATTTATGATCCAAACACTTCGGTGTAGGCCATGAGACCTAGATTATAGGTCTCCAGAAAAGATAGAATAGAAAATAAGAGTTTGAGAAATGAGAGATAATATGTTTCTAGATTTAATCATACTTAAATGTTCAGTTCATATTTATGATGTTCAAGAATCTTTTGTAATATATCAGTTCTATAGTAATGTATATTTTAGAATACTTATGCCACTTACTCTAACATCTATTTTTCCCAATGCATGGCTGGGGACGCGATGTCTATAGGTTTTTAGAGCGATTGAAGAACAAAGGGACCAGCAAAGGCCTAAGAGACTTTCAAGCTTACCTAGTGGGGTTCCATCTACCTAGATGATCCTGAGTATTGTCATTTTTTATTATGAACTTATGCATAAATATGATGTAGTTTTATGTTAACAAAAAACTATGTATGAATCAATTTTGTAGTTTTGCAAAGTGTTTCATTTACTTTTATTACAATGGTTATCATATTTGTGACACTCCTAGAAAAAAAATTTGTTTCCGCTCATGTGATATAAAAATCTGGGTGTTGCAGTAATATATAGCTTCAAGGGATAATGCAGCGGTATTCACCACCATCACTGCAGTGTTTGTTATAAAATTTGACGCACTTGTACACACCAATGTAGCACTCATGGACTTGACTACAATCTAGGATGGCACAACCAAAGTCTTTGTGAACATCATTAGCCTCACCATAACATAAAACTTTTTTGTTTTATCAATTTCTTCTGCTCGTACATAGTTATATCTATTGTCATTTATGGCTATTGCAGCATAGATGCTTGTGGTGCGTCTAGCGATAATACAAGCAGGAATATCATTAAGTTTTCAAAGGAAACAAATCAATATTATCACTATTCAAGAACCTGGACATAACTCACCTCTTTTCAACTTAACATTACAGGAGGAAACTACATTAAAGAATGGATACAAATTGCTATAATTGGATAAAGGACTGAGTTTATTATCAGATATTAAAAATAAAACAATATCATATTCTGTACAGGTCATTCAAACATGTTCTGTTCCCTGCTTCTTACATATTAAGCAAATGCAGTCGACATTGTCCAACCAAACTAATAAATAATTTCAAAATATCATGCTTAGTCGATTATGATGTCACTGAAATGAGTTTGTCCATGTACTAGTAGCTATACTATCTAATTTTTCTTTTGCGGACTAGAGTAGTTGTTTGTAGACTTCATTTTTTCTTTTAGTGTGTGCATAACATCAGTGAAGATTTAATATATGAAATTATTAATTTACTTTATATGCCAACATTTTAGGAATAACATCATAGTGAATTACGAACAAAATTATACAAGCAACTAGATCTGTAAATTACCGCTATGTTAACCTCAATGTAATACAATTTGTGTAAATTGCCCAAATTAGAAGCTACTAAAATACTATATTTAGTTAGTAAGATTTTATAGCAGCAATGAAAGTCGAAATACTTATCTTATCAAGATGAAAAGAAAAAGAATAAAGTGTACACTACATGATATTCAAAACTAGCACAAGACTTCTAAATATCAAATGTGCTAAAATAAATACAAATAAAAACCTAATTTCCAACTATATATTAATTATTAATGGTTTGTACTATGTGTATTGTTTGTGTACTAAAATGAATATTTAATGTAGTTTTGTTTATACAAATTTTTACCATAATAATATATATATTTTAGGGAAATAACCCAATACCGGACAAAATTAATATTGAAAATTTCAATTTGTATATATTGGTGTATCATAATTTGTGTACTATATATATCTACCATGTGTATTTCTGTTCTTATAAATGTGTTGAGTGGAATATGTCATGAAATAATAGAAAACATTCCAATCAAATAGATATGAATAAAATGCTTATCAAATGTGTATTGTCCAAATGGAGGACTAAATTATTATGAATCAAATGCTTATTAAATGCATACTATCCGAATGGAAGAATAAATTATTATGAACCAAATGCTTATCAAATTATTTTGGCATGCATTTTCTTCCTAGATATTAAATCACACTAGATGGAACATGGATTTCATATACCATATAAATTATTCTCTGGGTTTTATAACAAATACATAGTAACAATAAAGACCAGCAACAAGTACACACAAAGGTTTATTCCACAGTAGGGATGACATATTCAAAATACAGGAAGACTAGAAACAAATACACAGTAGTTTATGTCACAGTACGGATGATAGATTCAAAATACATGGTAGTTGGGAAGGTAGTACCAACAATTGAAATGAACCACGAACATCAACTGATGATCCCACCACAAATATCAGACAAAAAAAAAGCAAAACAGAGGTAGAAGATGAGTATAACTGTCATATGAAATGGGGGGAAAATCAATACAGAGGGAAATGATGAGTAAATAGTCAGATGAAAGGAGAAAATGTTTTGGATAAAAGTTAAAATCAAATGAACAGACTTCTTACCTCTTCAGAAACGATTGCAGGTCCGAGTAACACAGATCACTTGCAGTAGTTTCACTGAAGACTTGGTGGATGATACGCAGATGTAAGGGGACGAGCTCAAATAAGAAATAGAGCAATATCAAGGTTGTCAGGAAGCTGGAGGAGGACGAACTCAAGGTAGGGTTTCTGCTACGCCAGTTCGTCGACAAGAAAGCACAACACAAAATTAGCAGACGGGTAAGAGGGGGTCAATGGGTTGGGGAAGAAGGGAAATGACAAGACATGACATGGGCAAACAATACAAACCTTGTTTGTGACCTAGTTTTGTGAAAACTAGTAGTCGCTTGTAGCCCGGAGGTGGTAGAGGGAATTGATTCCCTTACCTGTGACCTGGAAGATGGTGGAGACGAATAGCTTCCATTCTTCAGAAAAAGCATGCCTTTATCACGAAGGAACAATCGCATCCTATGTGTGGCATGAGAAGATGATAGAATGTGAGAGGGGTGATGGTCCTGAAGGTGGGAGAGGGAGAGGGAGAGGGAGAGGTAGACGGGTGTGTAAATAAGTGAAACCAATCACCTCTCTACTAATAACAATGGTAAACAAAATCCAATTTGGATAGCAGTGGAAGTTAAAAACTTGAGTATATTCAATTTAACAAAAGAGTACATAAATTTTCCCAAATATGGGTGTACATGCTTTACACAAAAGAAAGGACCTAAGTAGAGGGAAATTGACTACAACAATATGTCTCGAATAAAATAAATAACTTAACAAATGATTTCATGATGGAAGGGGGAAGTCCTTCTCCTAGTCTTAGGATGGTTCACCATGCATCCTGATGCGCACTCTGATCCTATACCTGGGTGGTTGGGGTCACCCAGCAAGAGGAGATAAAATGTATGTATCAATAAATGATAAGGATATTTATAATCTTAAAGAAAGAAATAATAAAGATCCAATATACGAAGAGGGTCAAGAATATGAGGCAAATAAAATAATAAGAATTCCTGCCATGTTAAACAATAACAAATTGCATGCATGATTAAATGTGACTAAATTATACTAACATAGGGTTGAAGCACCTACCAGACCTCAACCTCTGGGTGAGGGAGAGTAACACATTCCCAAACACCCTAATATTTTATAAATTGGGGAGAGTGGTCACATTCCCCTGGGCTTATGCCCAATACTATGGGTGGTTTGTACTCATGTATAATATATTAGTTAATTAGTCATTTTCATCATCATGCTAAAGTAATCCAATGGCAAATAGAATATGTCTATCAACATTTGCAAGTAAGGTCCAAGACCCTTAATTCATGTATAGAAGAATTGCAAGAATGAATAAAATAGGCTCATGCCTCATTCAAAATTTAGGCGTGGATAAATAAAGCCCAACTTTAGGGTTAGAATGCACATACCTCACTTGAGTTTCTTAAAGAAAATCTTTCATCAATTAAATATGTCCAATGTACTTTTTGTCCTAGATACAAGTTTATACACATGTATTAAGGTTTATAAATCATATTATGTGAGAAACCCTAATTTTGGGGCTTTTATGAAAACCATCAAATTAGGACTCAAAACTATGACCAAACGATTACTTGGATTCTCCTGATTATGAAAACATATTTGTTTCTTACATTTGGAGTTAAAATGAATTAGATGTATTTTAAGGAATTTTATATAATTAAAATGGTATTCATTACAAACATTGGAATAGGACAGAGAATCAACACTCAAAAACCATGAAATTGGATTTTATATAAAAAATTCTTTCCAAAGACTATTTATTTATATTTTTCTGACCAAGCCTTAATTTAATATGAATTAAATAAGACTGGCTAATTAGAATTTGAGAAAATGCCACATAGGCAAATAAATCTCGCAAATAGGCATGGGCCACAGAGGCCAGACCCACGCTGACTTGGGCCAATCACATTTGGCCCAATCATCCGATCCACAATCAATTGGCTCCGGTCAAAGGGCGACTGAGCGAGCGGGCTCAAATACTAAAATGTCCATGCTCGTAAAATCAAGATGGGGCCCCTAAATGGGCATTTCATCCACATGCCAAAGGAGGAGGTGAGTTATGGATATCTAGAAATGTCGGGTCATTGCGAGTTCAATGGAGAAAGAATTGATAGAAATGATGGAGTAACAAGGGAGAACGATGTCGTGGAATCGAAGCCTGTGAAATGGCTTCTGGCTTGCGTAACGACCCAAGGAAGGGGATGATGATTCAACCGTTGGATCGGGTTGATCATGGATGATCAGATGCCGGCTATTGGATGGCACGCATTTGAGAGAATCGAATGAACTATAATGTGTGACCAAGGGAAATAACAGAACTATAGGTAAATGTGGTGCATTAATGAAATCGGATTAAAGACTATAGTTACACTATACTCAATTCTCATAAAATCAATTTGAAGGGTCAAACCAAGTCCAAATGGCCTCAAATTTTAACCATAGGCTAGAATTAACATCTAGAACAATTCTATGTAATTATATTTTCATTTTTCACGAGATATGGCCATCAACTACCATATTGTCCATTAATGCATATATTAATGCATTAAAATGGGTGAGTTAATATGAAGAGACTCTTTTAATGAAATATTTGAGTGAAATTCAAGATAGGCAACCTTTATGATTTCAAGAATCATTTCTCATCACCTTATTAACTTTTCATATATTATTACCATATTGGAGGAGAGAGAGAGAAATGAGAGTCATTCTCTCCATTAACTATTCAAGATTTAATAAAAAAGTAATAATTATATTTCTAAATTTGTACCCAAACAACATTTATAAAGCAAATATACATCACTACCTTGACCGGTCAGTCAATTCAACATTCTTTATAATTCAGCCTCAATCACATATATAATGGATATATTTGAAATGGCAACATGTAAACTAAGAAGCAATTCAGTTTTTAAATATGATTTTTGAATTGACGTATCACTACACAAAATATATTATCATGAGAAATTGAGAATTCAACTTCACATACAACAAAGTATGATACAATTGCTTTGTTTAATGATGACAAGAAGTATGAGCACACCAGCACATTTAGTATGGATACGTTTAAGTAGAACTAATTAACGCATTCCCACAAATGTGGTCAATTGTAGAAGGCTTTCCATATTAATAAGCTGCTCGCTATATAATTTTCCACCAAGGTCACGATCCTCCTTATAGTTTTTGGTCTGAAATAGATGACACATAACCGATCCATTTAAGGAAGTTGGTATATATTATCATACAACAAATTACATAAACTATGTACTAGAAATTACATACATGAATCAATATATATTAGCAACTGACAGTCCTAATATTATGTAGCTGTAATAGAATAGTAAATAGACTAATAAGGGATTAGAACACTAACCAACTGCGTAAGTGATTAATGTCTACAATATAAGTCAACAATGGAGTAACCTATGATACCTACATTAATGTCCTATAGGTTGTAGTAGAACAATAATTGCAAATAGGAATTAGAAAATAATCACTTAATTTACTAATGAGGGATCACTAATTGGATTAAGATGGTTATTGTACATAAGAAGGGATGTAGGCATCGGTAATCAATCAAGAGTATATATCAATCATGAATATGCATACAACCATGATGTCTAGAGTCTCTCTCCCCGCACCTAACCCTGGCCGACGTTGCGGCGACGTAGTGGGCGATTAGGGTTTCGGTGCCGGTGGTTGCTGCCCCCCTCGTGGGTCTTCTCCGTCTATCTCTCTTGCAGGTTCAAGTGCTTGGTTGTGCGCGTTTGATCCCACCGGATGGCGGAGTCTCTAGCAGACCAGTGTGGGAGACTCAAGATCACAGACGATGAACATGAGATTGCAGATATCACTGAGGAAGATGATCAAAGGATACCTGATCATGTAGAACTCGCACTAATTGGTCGACTTCTTATGGACCGCTCATACAACTTCATGGCTATGAAGAAAACCCTAGCCCAGGCATGGGGCTTGGCGAGTGGGGTTATGTTCAGGTCGGTGGACCATGATACGTTTGTAGTCCAGTTCACACACTGAAAGGACAAACAGAAGGTGATTGAAGGAGGGCCGTGGAATTTTTATAACAAGGTTTTACTGCTGAAAGAGATAGATCCGTTGGATCAACCAGGGAGGATCGAATTCAAGGAGTGCCAGTTCTGGGTTCGTTTCTACAACATCCCGTTAGGGTTCCGGTCTGTAGAATCGATGAGGAAGATTGCCGAGAAGGTGGGAAGGATCATCAAGATGGACTGCGGCGAGTTGGGCTGGGAAACCTCTGCGCGAGTTTGATTGGGAATAGACATCAACAAACCTATAAAAAGGATACAGAAGATCAGAGGGCCGTATGGTCGGGTTACTGATATAGAACTGAAATATGAGCGACTCCCAATCTTCTGCTTCTTATGCGGGAGGCTCGGTCACACCGATAGGGACTATACGGAATACGTTGAGGAAGGCGAGAACAGTAGAGGTCGGGGCTCATGGCTGAAGGCTTCTCCAAGACGACCGAGAATCCCAATGGAAGAGGAACTCATAGGAGGGAGCAGATCAAGAGTGAGGAAAAACATTCTATTCCAAACAAAAACAGGATCGGCTTCGAGGGAATCACAGTCGGGCCCGAAGGAGCAGCAGAGGAGTGCCGACGAGGCGATGTCTACAGTTGCGACAGGCGTCGGTCATGGTTGAGGAGCAAACAACCCTGAAGATGAAGTGTCCCTGATGGAGGAAGACGGGTGGGAGATGAGCAGGGTGAAGGAAGCTTTTAAACCGAAGTATCAATACAAAACTGATGATCTTCTGGCTATGCGTAACCTACCGCATGGGAAGAGTAGCAGGTCTGTGAGGCACGAGGCGGATAACACGGATAGTCATAGTGAGCACGGTGGAGAAGGGGAGGGGGCGAATCGAGAGACCGGAGGGAGGGACCGGAACGAGAAGGAGGTGTTGTCGGCGGGAAACTGAGATCAGGAAGACATATCATCCACCGAGCTGCAACCATGCGGACAAGTCCAGCGAACAGCAGACATAAGCTGGACCTCAAACGAACAGACCAGCGGGGAGTTGCGTGGGAAGGAGAAAATGAAAGAAAAGGTGGGGACGGTGAGACAGGGGATGAAGGTGAGCATGGTAACTGTCAATAAAGAGCTACCAAGGTTTCATGGGAAGCAAGGGGAGGACATGGAGTGGGAGTGGAGGAAAGCAGAAGAGGTGAGAAGAGCTCAGCAGGTAGGGAAAGGGTATGTGGGCAACGTAATAGGGAAACAAAGGAAGGGGGCAGTGCATGTGGAGGGTAGTCAAAAGGAGATCAGGCAAAGGTCGAATAAACGAGAAAGAGAAGTTGGGCAAAAGGAGGATCAAGGTTTGCAGACGGTGAACAAGACGAGAGTGGATTCCCAGGTAGTGTTAAACACAAAAAGGCTGAGGAGCGATCGAGCAAACAGAGTTGTTCCAGATGAATGTTTACAGGTTGTGGAAACCAAAGTAGCGGGAGTTGGGCATACCCAACCCCGTGAACAACAATGAAAATCCTAAGTTGGAACTATCGGGGTTTGGGCCGTCCGGAAGCCATAAACGCACTCCGATCTCTGTGTGGGGGTGAGCGGCCCAACGTAGTTTTCGTAATGGAAACTATGCTAGATGATAAAAGGTTGGAAAAAATAAAAAGACAGTGTGGTTTTGTTGAGGGCATCTGTATCTCGAGTACTGGGAGAGCAGGCGGGTTGGGCCTATGGTGGCGTGGAGTTAACGTGGAAATCACTAGGTATTCTACACGTCATGTGGAATGCGTAGTGGAGGATGAAAAGAATGACATTTGGTGGAATGCATGTGGGATATATGGGTGGTCAGCACAGGTGGACAAGCACTTCACGTGGGATCTGATGAGACAAGTTCGAGCAAGGATGACTGATATGAATATTATCTTTGGGGACCTGAATGAGATAACAAACAATGATGAGAAAAGGGGAGGTCCGATGAAACCTAACAGAGTTATGAGAGAGTTCTGGGACGTCATTGATGATTGTGCACTCCTTGACATCGGCTTCTCAGGTAACACCTTTACATGGAGGAGGGGGAATTCAGTTGACACTTTTATGGAGGAAAGACTGGATCGATTTCTTGTGAGTGAGGCTTGGAGAAGCAAGTACAGGGGAAGTTGGGTTCACCATCTGCCTTTCTACCAATTCGATCATGCTCCGATTGTTTTGCACATTTTGTTGGGGGAGGAAAAGAAACACAAGAGGCAGAGACGTTTCTTTTTTGAGCCTATGTGGCTGTCAGAAGAGGGATGTAGTTCCACGGTGGAAGCGTCTTGGGAGATGGAAGGGGAGCAAGATTTGAAGCAGAAGCTAAGCAAGGTGAGTATGGACCTTGAGGGTTGGGCCTCTTCTAAGTTTGGAGCGTTGAAGAAAAAAATTAAAATCACGACCAAGATGTTAGGTGAGGAGCAAAAAAAATGGCCGGAAGGGAGAACGCTACTGTAACATCCCTGACCTGGGTTATGAACTAACCCTAGGTGTTTTGCTTAAATATGTGATTTGATGCTTGTGGTTAACTTTTGAAATGTAATTAAGGCTCTTGAGGAACTCATATTTCAATTTCAGTCCTTTTTGAATAATGTTGAAACATTGTTTTGTTAATTTTGGACTAAAGTGCAAATTACCCAAGTTGAGGGGTTAGATTGCAAATTGTGTATGATAATAAGTTCCTCATGTGTTGATGCATCATAAGAATGAATATGATGCAGAGGTATGGCTTGTGATAGCCTGAATACCAAGAAAGTGCTGATAAAGCAAAGTTTGTACATTAAAACCTAGTTTTGGTGTAAAGTGCAATTTACCCAAAACCTAGGGTTCAATATGCAAATTACCACTTCAATAAGGTCCCTAATAATCTTTGGCATCAAGTAGAGCAAAGAAAATGAGATGGGCACCTCATTTGAATTATCTTGGAGGAGAGAGAATATTGACATTAAAATAATCAAGATTTAATCCTAATTGAAACCCTAATTCAATTTAGGGCAAAAATGAATAAACATAATTGAAGGGCTTTCAACCAAAATGTTTTGGGTTGATTTTTAAAAAGTATGGACGTTCCTTTGCCAAGATAAGGAACGAAAATATCCTAAGTAGGTGAAATTCCACTCACCATTATTAGAAGGAAAAGAAAACCCACTCACATATGGATATTAATATAATAAGGATTAAGGTGCTTAATTTCTTTTCCATTAATTCTTGGATAATGAAGAGCTTTTACGAAAGTTTGAAGGTGGTTTCGTGATCAAGTAATGGAGGAGGATTAGGGGGAAATTAGTATGGAATTTATTTAAGGAAAATGATTTATTTTCTCTTTCATCAAAGACCCATATACATATTCTTTATATATACCTTATTTCAATAACACATAAGGAACGTTTCCCTTAGCCTTTTCCTTATTCCTTTTGCTTTGGCCGACCTAAGGAGAGCTCAGGAGCAGGAGAAGGACGAACACCACCTGTAGGTAAGGTTTGATCATCTTCTACCTTGGATTCATGGTGAAAACCCTAAATCAATGATTGATTCTAGGTTTTCTTCACTCGATTTCCATTTCTAGCCATCCATTTCATCCAAAAGCTCAAGAACGAACCTTGGATAGTTGCTGGAGCTCCATCCACCATTAAAGCCACGGAGCTTGGAGCTTGGAGATCAAATTTGAGGCGGGTTTTATAACTTAAACCCTCAAACATTGCTATTGCATCAATCTTCTATGCTTTGTTGATTGATTTCTTCAATTTGATAAACTTTTGCTTCTTTGCTGCAAATTCCATCAAGAACGGTTGCTGTTCTTGGGTGCACGAAGGAAGATGATGATGACATCATCATAAGCAAGCACCTCACCAAATATCTTGGGAGCAAATGATCTCATTGGCTGGGACCAAACGGTTTAACCAAAACCGTTTGGTGACCAAACGGTTTGCAGACCGTTTGAGATGGTTGACCAAGCATTGACCGTTTGGGAATCTCGTTCCTAATTATGTACTCTAATTACCCTCCAAATTTGAGTGGTTAACTCCAAAGGAATCATAGGTTGAAGGCCAATCAATTAGGCAAATCGAACTGAATTAAGTGCTGATTTTCAACCTGATTAACTTGACCTGGTTGAGCAAACGGTCTCAAGACCGTTTGAGATGGTTGACCAAGCATTGACCGTTTGGGATTCCTGTTCATAATTATGTTTATTAATAACCCTCCAAATTTGAGGGATTAACTCCAAAGGAATCGTGAGTTGAAGCCTAATCAATTAGGGAAACCTAATTGGATTAAGTGCTGATTTTCAATCTGATTTAATTGAACTTTTTGGGCAAACGGTCTCAAGACCGTTTGTGTGCGTTGACCAAGCGTTGACCGTTTGGGATTACTGTTCCTTATGATGTGATATAATGACTCACCAAATTTTATAGATTAATTCCAAACGAGTCATGAGTTGAAGGCCAATCAATTAGGCAAACCCTAATTGAAAACAGTGCTGAAATTCCAATGAGTTAAGTTGAGATTTTGGGTTGATTAGCCCAAACGGTCTCAAGACCGTTTGGGGATCACCCAAACGGTCTCAAGACCGTTTGGGGATCACCCCAAGACCGTTTGGAGGTCTGGGTTCAAGTATAGTTGACCAATTGAAGGTCCAAAGGTACTAATCATATTGCAAGGTAGTGCTGATTTGTTGATCAACTTGATAGACCAATCCATGATGATTTTTCACTAAAGTCCAAAGGTTGGATGGGCAAACGGTCTCAAGACCGTTTGGTGGTCACCCAAGACCGTTTGGAGGTCTAGGGTTGGGTATAGTTCAGTGGTTGAAGGTCTAAAGATATCAAGTTGATCTGCAATAAATTGCTGATTTGGTGAGCACTTCAATGAACCAAACCCTAATTGGATTGCTTGGTTTTGAGTGATATGATGGGAAAACGGTCTCAAGACCGTTTGGAGGTCATACAAACGATCTCAAGACCGTTTGGTGGTCACCCAAGACCGTTTGGAGGTCTAGGGTTGGGTATAGTTCAGTGGTTGAAGGTCTAAAGATATCAAGTTGATCTGCAATAAATTGCTGATTTGGTGAGCACTTCAATGAACCAAACCCTAATTGGATTGCTTGGTTTTGAGTGATATGATGGGAAAACGGTCTCAAGACCGTTTGGAGGTCATCCAAACGACCTCAAGACCGTTTGGGGTCAGGTCATACCCCATTTGAATGGTGGTTCAATAGTTATGAAGTAACTAGTCACACATTGATGAATATTGAAGGTTCATTGATTCTAAACCCTAATTCAATTGATTCCAACCCTAATTGAGGATCAATTGAGGGTCAATTGAGTATCAAATCAGTTGAGGGTTGATCTAATTAACTCAATTGATTAGTGTCTAACATGTGCAAGATCGATTGAAGGGTTCAACATTGAAAACCCTAATTCAATGTGATTGATGGAAACCATATTTGGTCCTTTCAGTTTTGAGGTGGTTTGGACCAAACGGTCTCAGGACCGTTTGAGTCCAAACGGTCTCAAGACCGTTTGGGACCAAACGATCCCAAATCAGTTGAGGCTTAAACAGTTTCAGAAGTTCAATTTTGTTAAGTGGTTTCAATTACTATCCTACTAAATGGTTTCACCTATTCCAAGATCACTTGGAAGGTAATCAACCAAAGAGTATGAACTCTCAAATTGGATGAAGGTCAGTGGTTTATGTAATCAATCACATGATGTAATCCAAGGGAGATTGAGTTCTTAATGATCTTGATATAATGACATATCCTATGATGTCAATTCTTCTTTCAAGATTGAGTTGACTTAGATTAATCAAGGTTGAAGTAACTTCATCTTATAGAAGATGAGGGATAAGTTATTAACCCTAATTGAGCTAAGGGAATGGTTACCCTAATTGAATTAAAAAGGAAACCCTAACCCTAGTAAGGGCATAGTGGGGTAATCCTTGAATAGTGATGTTATCATTATTTTGCATTGTACTGATATAAAATTGATGTGTTGTTATCATCTGTACTAATCATGCAGGTTTCATGAGGTATTGAACATAGTCAGGTATGAGCTATGATGCCTTGTGTATTGAAAACACTTTATAAGTTCTATAAGCAATGATATGCCATGTTGCCTAGTGAAAGGTAACAAAAGAGTTTGATAGGCTTTAAGAGCCATGTGAAATACCTGCATTACATTTATCATGTTTACACTGTTAGATGACTTGATGGGATTAAGTTACATGTTAAAGTGGTAACATGTGTCTTGATGATTTAAGGGTTTGAACACCCATATTCTTGAATCATGATGATGAGATGATAAGGGATTGAGATCCCAATGTTAGCAAAGCTGTGAAATGAACTTGATAGAAATAGTACTCATTCTTTATAGCAAATGTTATAATGTTATATGATTGACAACATGTCTGATGCTAAAAGAATGATGTAATGTACTTAAATAATCAAGTGAAATGATATCATGTAGAGCCCTGACCATAGATCCATCATCGTCAGTAGTCAGGTGATGGTGAAACAGGTTTTCCTAAGGGAACTCCTGGAGAGCATACTTTTGAGTATGTGGGGGTTATGGGTGCGAATATCCTTACGCCCTAATGAAGGAATTGATGTGAGATAAACACTAAATCTCTCAATTCTTCATTATATGTATATGCCGGGATGATGTATCACTAATCTCCCGATAATGTTGTTAATGCCGCATCGATGAGAGATAAACAAGAAATCCCTCGATGGCGAAGAGAGTACAGAATGCCACTGTAACTCTAATAGCGAAGTTGCCAGAATACCCTGGAAAGCTATTACAGCAGAGACACGAGATGTCTTGTATGTTGTTCCTCACACTGACTGAGGAGGATGAGGTCATAGAAATCCGGCTCTTCTGATGACCTATGTATGGTACCGATTTCGACTTCGCAGTGGTCGGTTGGAGTATGAGCGGTATATCTCATCTCCTCAGGGCATAAGTATTTTTGTAATATGTAATCAGCCGTGTAGCATATTTTCTTTGGGTTGAATTACGAGAATCAATGGTTGAGAATACATTGATTAACATGCTCTAGTTGGATAATGAATTACATTATCTTTATATTCCTTATTAAATGGATAACTTGTTGCTTATTCAAGTTATAACTGGAATGAACTGTATAGAGATTACTACTCTACATTGCTTAGTTATTGTTCTATCTGCTGATAAATGTTTATATTTCCACTGCTCAGTGTTATTCTACTATTTGCAATAACAATGTTTCTGGCGAAGAGTTATATCTCTCGCTGGGACAATTTTTATAATTGTCTCACCCCCGTGGGATTAAATTTTTAGGTAACCGCCGACGAAAAGGCAAGGAACCTATTACAGAGGAAGAGCAGCAGTAGAAGTAGCAGGGACAGCAGTAAATCCCAGGTGGGGATATGAGCTGTCAAGTTGTATATAGAAAGTCCTATGAGTCGTCTCTGTACTCTCAGGTCCTAGGAGTCAGTAGAGTGTTTGATGTTGATCTGAGATTTTGGCTTGAAGCCTCGAGATTTTTGTATCCTGCTCATGCATAGTTTAACAGGGCTGACAATGTTATGACTCTCGAGATGAAATGATACAGAGATGTAATGATGAATCAGTTTGTAAATAACTTACTTTGGTTCTTTATGTCAAAGTTTCACAGTTTGTGGATCTTCTTGCAAAAAGTTTTAATTTTTAGTGATTTTCTGTAATTCCGCTGCTAATAATTCGCTTCCGCATTAGTTAATCTTGTTTTCGCGAGACGGTCGTCACAATTTAGTGGTATCAGAGCTCTAGGTTCCCTGAGTCTACAGAGACATAGGACTAGGGTTGTTGAGTCTGTTCTAGTGTCTTCCAGTAGATCTGAATAGTGTCTTCTGCTCATATAGGAGGAGAAGAGAAAACTAAAGATGTCTGGATCACACGAGGAACATGTTGCTAAAAGTAGTGTCGCTGCACACGGAGGAGGTGCAAGTGACCATCATAGGGAGGAGCATGTGCCTGAACCACCCCAGTTCAACCCAGCTGACATGGGGAATCCAGCCTTCCAAGCTATGTTTGGGCAGTTCATGACTGCCATGACACATATGACTGATAGGATGCCCATGCCTGCACCCAGGGCACCTACTCATCAAGAAGGACAAGGAGTCGGCAAGATGTTTGAACGACTTCGCCGAGTTGGAGCCACAGAATATGCTGGGACAGCTGACCCAGTAGATGCTGACATGTGGCTAACTGAGCTAGAGAAGGCCTTTAGAATCCTTAACATCCCAGAAGCTGAGAAGGTCAGGCATGCTATGTACCTTCTTAAGGGGAGTGCTGGTCACTGGTGGACCATAGAGGAGGGAAAAAGGCCAGGTGTGGAGATTGCATGGGAAGTATTTCGACAAGAATTTGTCAATAGATACTTTCCTAAGACCTTTCTGGATGAGAAAATCTCTCAGTTTGAGAGATTAAGACAAGGACCAATGAACATTAGCGAGTATGAGGCTAAGTTCATGGAGCTTTTGTGGTTCTGTCCGCATATGGCAACCACTGATGAAGAAAGGATCAGACGTTTTGAGAAAGGATTAAATGCTGAGTTGACCACCCCTGTGTCTGCTCTGGAGAACAGGGAAAGATTTGCTACTTTTGTAGAGTCTGTTAGAAGAATAGAGAGGTCTATGACTGAGAAGAGACAGACCCAGAACAAGAAGGTGTACCCCCAGTTCCGAGGATCTTCATCCAAAGGTTTCAAGAAACTGAGGTTTTCTGCACCAATGGCACCACCTAGATTCAATACCCAGACACAGTGGACGTCAAATAGGGGTAGAGGACGAAGTTTACCACCAGAAAGAGCTCACAGCTCAGCATCTATATCGGTTACAGGACCATCCAGACCACGGCAGGGGATCAGAAGTTGTTTTATATGTGGAAAGTTGGGACATCTGATGAAGGATTGTAGAGCCCGAGAGGTGAGTGTGACTCAACCTCAAAGGCAGAGTCAGTAAGGTTCTCAAAGGAGGCAGTTTCCAAGTGGAGTTAGAGGATGTGGACAAGCGTCCCAAGTTGGATCATCAGCACCTAGTCATCGAGCACCAAATCAACCACAGGCAACAGCGAGATTTTATGCGATGAATCCACCTGATGCAGTGATCAACCCTCGGGTTGTGACAGGTCAGATGAAACTATTTTATTCTGATATGTCTACATCCTGCATCGTATCTGTTTTAATTGATCCAGGAGCTACTCATTCCTTTATCACTCGGAGAGTGATTCTTGACTGCAACATGACTACAAGTCATAGAGCAGATAGTCTGTTGTTAGAAACTCCTTTAATGGGATCTGCTATGTTGTGGGAAGTATGTTCTCCCTGTATTCTTTCCTTTTCTGAACATTACATCCAAGTGGATCTTATACCACTTGAGATGCATGGGTTCGATATAATTCTTGGGATGGACACCTTAGAAAGGTACAAGGTTGTCTTGGATTGTGAGTCCAAGCAAGTTGTGTTTACAGATAACAGTGACACATGGATCTTTCAAGGAGACAGAAAGATCCTTCCAACCTGTCTTGTGTCAGCCATGGTAGCTGAGAAGATGATGAGGCAAGGATGTTATGCATTCTTGGCCCATGTGGTAGATACCACCATGGAGAGTCCTAATCCTGCTGAAGTTCTTGTAGTCAGGGAATTTCAAGATGTATTTCCTGAAGAACTTCCAAGTGTACCTATACCCCGAGAGATTGATTTTGAGATTAATCTAATCCCGGGCACACAGCCAATAGCAAAAACACCATATAGAATGACGCCTGCTGAGATGGCAGAACTCAAGAAACAACTACAAGAGTTGCTTGAGAAGGGTTTTATCCGACCAAGTACTTCACCCTGGGGTGCTCCGGTCCTCTTTGTTAAGAAGAAGGATGGGTCAATGCGGTTATGCATTGATTACAGACAACTTAATAAAGTGACTATAAAGAATAAGTATCCTCTGCCAAGGATTGATGATTTGTTTGACCAGTTGCGTGGTGCAACCATCTTCTCAAAGATAGATTTGAGGTCGGGATACCATCAATTACGTATTAAGGAGGGTGACATACCTAAGTCTGCCTTTAAGACAAGGTATGGTCACTATGAGTTCACAGTTATGTCATTTGGACTAACTAATGCACCAGCTGCATTTATGGAACTCATGAATAGAATCTTCCGACCTTTTCTTGATCAATGTGTAGTCGTCTTTATAGATGACATCCTGATCTACAGTAGAGATGCTCAGCAGCATGAGCACCATCTTCGTCAGGCTCTGACTTTGCTAAGAAATCATAAGTTATATGCTAAGTTTAGCAAATGTGAGTTCTGGCTACCAGAAGTTTCTTTCCTTGGACACGTAATATCTGCTTCAGGTATTCGTGTTGACCCTAAAAAGGTAGAATCTGTTCTACAGTGGGAGCAACCGAAGACACCAACGGAGATTCGTAGTTTCTTAGGGTTGGCAGGCTATTATCGAAGGTTCATTAAGAACTTCAGTTCCATAGCCTTACCCTTAACCAAGTTAACCAGAAAGGATGTTCCTTTTGTGTGGAATGACAAGTGTCAACAATCGTTCCAGTTGTTGAAGGAAAGGTTGACTAGTGCACCTGTATTGGTGTTACCTGAGCAAGGGAAAGGGTATACAGTTTTCTGTGATGCCTCTAAGAATGGACTAGGATGTGTGTTAATGCAGGATAAGTAAGTGATTTCTTTTGCTTCCCGACAGCTTAAGAAACACGAGGAGAATTATCCAACACACGATCTAGAACTAGCTGCTGTAGTTCATGCCTTGAAGATCTGGAGACATTACCTCTATGGAGAAACATTTCAGATTTTCACAGACCACAAGAACCTAAAGTATATCTTTTCTCAGCATGAGCTTAACATGAGGCAACGCCGCTGGATGGAATTAATCAAGGACTATGATTGTACAATTGATTATCATCCAGGGAAAGCCAATGTGGTTGCTGATGCATTAAGTAGAAAATCAGCAACACCAGCTCTAGATAAAACACAGTTGAACTCCTTAGTGTGCTCTAAGAGAGATATGCTTATCTCCTTGAGGCAAAACAACATACAGCTTAAAGCATCATTATTAGCCGGGTTGTTAGCTGAGATGCACATAAAACCTACTCTGAGACAACAGATTAAGGAGGCACAGCAATCTGATGTTGTAGTTCAGCAGATTAAATCAGATTATGGTAGTGAGAAACGAGAAGGTTTCTATGATTCATATGATCAGGTAGCCTGTTATCATGGTAGAATGATAATACCTGATGCTGATAACTTAAGGAAGTTAGTCCTGGAAGAAGCTCATTCTTCTATGTATGCTATGCATCCAGGAAGCACCAAGATGTATCATAACTTGAAAGATATGTATTGGTGGCCTGGTTTGAAGAAGGATGTTGCTGAGTTCGTGATGCAGTGTCCAGTGTGTCAACAGGATAAAGCTGAACACCAAAAGCCTACAGGAACACTGTAGCCTCTGCCTATACCACAGTGGAAATGGGATCATGTGACCATGGATTTTGTGGTTGGTTTACCCAGAACAGCCAAAGGTCATGATTCCATTTGGGTAATAGTTGATAGGTTGACAAAGACAGCACACTTCTGACCTGTCAAAACAACCTATTCTGCTGAGAAGCTGGCACAGCTATATGTAGATGACATAGTGCGGCTGCATGGGGTCCCAGTTACCATTGTTTCTGACAGAGGTCCCCAGTTTACAAGTCATTTTTGGGAGCGACTTCATAAAGCCTTAGGCACACAATTAAGGTTTAGTACAGCCTTCCATCCTCAAACAGATGGACAATCTGAGAGGACAATACAAACCTTGGAGGACTTTCTTAGGGCATGTGTCCTTCAGTTTACGGGAAGTTGGGATCTACATCTAAGCTTGATAGAATTTGCCTACAACAATAGCTATCAGCACAGCATTGACATGGCACCTTATGAAGCTTTGTATGGTAGACGTTGTAGATCTCCCCTATGTTGGTATGAAACTGGTGAATATCAACTTTTGGGCCCGGATCTTGTGCAGCAAACCACCGAGAAGATTAAAATAATACAACAACAGTTGAAGACTGCACAGGATAGGCAGAAATCCTATGCTGACAAGCGTCGTAGACCTTTAGAATTCCAGGTTGGAGACAGAGTATACCTCAAGGTCTCACCTTGGAAAGGAGTCCTTATATTTGGTAGGAAAGGAAAGTTAGCTCCTAGATTTATGGGGCCTTATCCAATTATAGAACGGGTTGGAAAGGTAGCTTATAAGTTGGAGTTACCACCTGAATTGCAAAAGTTACACCCAGTGTTCCACATTTCCATGCTAAGGAAATGTCACCCTGACACAGAAACGGTTCTACAGCCTATGGAGGTTGAGCTTAATGATGATATATCATATGTTGAAGGACCTGTGTTGATTCTTGATAGAAGAATCAAGAAGCTGAAAAAGAAAGACATAAGTCTTGTGAAAGTCCTCTGGAATCATCGTGGTACTGAAGAAGCCACATGGGAACTAGAGGAAGAGATGAGAAGGAAATACCCTGCTCTTTTCTCTTAATATGTTTTGTAATGATTTCGGGGACGAAATCCTTGTAAGGGGTGGATAATTTGTAACATCCCTGACCTGGGTTATGAACTAACCCTAGGTGTTTTGCTTAAATATGTGATTTGATGCTTTTGGTTAACTTTTGAAATGTAATTAAGGCTCTTGAGGAACTCATATTTCAATTTCAGTCCTTTTTGAATAATGTTGAAACATTGTTTTGTTAATTTTGGACTAAAGTGCAAATTACCCAAGTTGAGGGGTTAGATTGCAAATTGTGTATGATAATAAGTTCCTCATGTGTTGATGCATCATAAGAATGAATATGATGCAGAGGTATGGCTTGTGATAGCCTGAATACCAAGAAAGTGCTGATAAAGCAAAGTTTGTACATTAAAACCTAGTTTTGGTGTAAAGTGCAATTTACCCAAAACCTAGGGTTCAATATGCAAATTACCACTTCAATAAGGTCCCTAATAATCTTTGGCATCAAGTAGAGCAAAGAAAATGAGATGGGCACCTCATTTGAATTATCTTGGAGGAGAGAGAATCTTGACATTAAAATAATCAAGATTTAATCCTAATTGAAACCCTAATTCAATTTAGGGCAAAAATGAATAAACATAATTGAAGGGCTTTCAACCAAAATGTTTTGGGTTGATTTTGAATAAGGATGGACGTTCCTTTGCCAAGATAAGGAACGAAAACATCCTAAGTAGGTGAAATTCCACTCACCATTATTATAAGGAAAAGAAAACCCACTCACATATGGATATTAATATAATAAGGATTAAGGTGCTTAATTTCTTTTCCATTAATTCTTGGATAATGAAGAGATTTTACGAAAGTTTGAAGGTGGTTTTGTGATCAAGTAATGGAGGAGGATTAGGGGGAAATTAGTATGGAATTTATTTAAGGAAAATGATTTATTTTCTCTTTCATCAAAGACCCATATACATATTCTTTATATATACCTTATTTCAATAACACATAAGGAACGTTTCCCTTAGCCTTTTCCTTATTCCTTTTGCTTTGGCCGACCTAAGGAGAGCTCAGGAGCAGGAGAAGGACGAACACCACCTGTAGGTAAGGTTTGATCATCTTCTACCTTGGATTCATGGTGAAAACCCTAAATCAATGATTGATTCTAGGTTTTCTTCACTCGATTTCCATTTCAAGCCATCCATTTCATCCAAAAGCTCAAGAACGAACCTTGGATAGTTGCTGGAGCTCCATCCACCATTAAAGCCACGGAGCTTGGAGCTTGGAGATCAAATTTGAGGCGGGTTTTATAACTTAAACCCTCAAACATTGCTATTGCATCAATCTTCTATGCTTTGTTGATTGATTTCTTCAATTTGATAAACTTTTGCTTCTTTGCTGCAAATTCCATCAAGAACGGTTGCTGTTCTTGGGTGCACGAAGGAAGATGATGATGACATCATCATAAGCAAGCACCTCACCAAATATCTTGGGAGCAAATGATCTCATTGGCTGGGACCAAACGGTTTGCAGACCGTTTGGTGGCAAACGGTCTCAAGACCGTTTGAGATGGTTGACCAAGCATTGACCGTTTGGTAATCTCGTTCCTAATTATGTAGTATAATGACCCTCCAAATTTGAGGGGTTAACTCCAAAGGAATCATAGGTTGAAGGCCAATCAATTAGGCAAATCGAACTGAATTAAGTGCTGATTTTCAACCTGATTAACTTGACCTGGTTGAGCAAACGGTCTCAAGACCGTTTGATATGGTTGACCAAGTGTTGACCGTTTGGGATTCCTGTTCATAATTATGTTTATTAATAACCCTCCAAATTTGAGGGATTAACTCCAAAGGAATCGTGAGTTGAAGCCTAATCAATTAGGGAAACCTAATTGGATTAAGTGCTGATTTTCAATCTGATTTAATTGAACTTTTTGGGCAAACGGTCTCAAGACCGTTTGAGTGCGTTGACCAAGCATTGACCGTTTGGGATTACTGTTCCTTATGATGTGATCTAATGACTCACCAAATTTTATGGATTAATTCCAAACGAGTCATGAGTTGAAGGCCAATCAATTAGGCAAACCCTAATTGAAAACAGTGCTGAAATTCCAATGAGTTAAGTTGAGATTTTGGGTTGATTAGCCCAAACGGTCTCAAGACCGTTTGGGGATCACCCCAAGACCGTTTGGAGGTCTGGGTTCAAGTATAGTTGACCAATTGAAGGTCCAAAGGTACTAATCATATTGCAAGGTAGTGCTGATTTGTTGATCAACTTGATAGACCAATCCATGATGATTTTTCACTAAAGTCCAAAGGTTGGATGGGCAAACGGTCTCAAGACCATTTGGAGCTCATCCAAACGGTCTCAAGACCGTTTGGTGGTCACCCAAGACCGTTTGGAGGTCTAGGGTTGGGTATAGTTCAGTGGTTGAAGGTCTAAAGATATCAAGTTGATCTGCAATAAATTGCTGATTTGGTGAGCACTTCAATGAACCAAACCCTAATTGGATTGCTTGGTTTTGAGTGATATGATGGGCAAACGGTCTCAAGACCGTTTGGAGGTCATCCAAACGACCTCAAGACCGTTTGTTGGTCACCCAAGACCGTTTGGAGGTCTAGGGTTGGGTATAGTTCAGTGGTTGAAGGTCTAAAGATATCAAGTTGATCTGCAATAAATTGCTGATTTGGTGAGCACTTCAATGAACCAAACCCTAATTGGATTGCTTGGTTTTGAGTGATATGATGGGAAAACGGTCTCAAGACCGTTTGGAGGTCATCCAAACGACCTCAAGACTGTTTGGGGTCAGGTCATACCCCATTTGAATGGTGGTTCAATAGTTATGAAGTAACTAGTCACACATTGATGAATATTGAAGGTTCATTGATTCTAAACCCTAATTCAATTGATTCCAACCCTAATTGAGGATCAATTGAGGGTCAATTGAGTATCAAATCAGTTGAGGGTTGATCTAATTAACTCAATTGATTAGTGTCTAACATGTGCAAGATCGATTGAAGGGTTCAACATTGAAAACCCTAATTCAATGTGATTGATGGAAACCATATTTGGTCCTTTCAGTTTTGAGGTGGTTTGGACCAAACGGTCTCAGGACTGTTTGAGTCCAAACGGTCTCAAGACCGTTTGGGACCAAACGGTCTCAAGACCGTTTGGGACCAAACGATCCCAAATCAGTTGAGGCTTAAACAGTTTCAGAAGTTCAATTTTGTTAAGTGGTTTCAATTACTATCCTACTAAATGGTTTCACCTATTCCAAGATCACTTGGAAGGTAATCAACCAAAGAGTATGAACTCTCAAATTGGATGAAGGTCAGTGGTTTATGTAATCAATCACATGATGTAATCCAAGGGAGATTGAGTTCTTAATGATCTTGATATAATGACATATCCTATGATGTCAATTCTTCTTTCAAGATTGAGTTGACTTAGATTAACCAAGGTTGAAGTAACTTCATCTTATAGAAGATGAGGGATAAGTTATTAACCCTAATTGAGCTAAGGGAATGGTTACCCTAATTGAATTAAAAAGGAAACCCTAACCCTAGTAAGGGCATAGTGGGGTAATCCTTGAATAGTGATGTTATCATTATTTTGCATTGTACTGATATAAAATTGATGTGTTGTTATCATCTGTACTAATCATGCAGGTTTCATGAGGTATTGAACATAGTCAGGTATGAGCTATGATGCCTTGTGTATTGAAAACACTTTATAAGTTCTATAAGCAATGATATGCCATGTTTCCCAGTGAAAGGTAACAAAAGAGTTTGATAGGCTTTAAGAGCCATGTGAAATACCTGCATTACATTTATCATGTTTACACTGTTAGATGACTTGATGGGATTAAGTTACCTGTTAAAGTGGTAACATGTGTCTTGATGATTTAAGGGTTTGAACACCCATATTCTTGAATCATGATGATGAGATGATAAGGGATTGAGATCCCAATGTTAGCAAAGCTGTGAAATGAACTTGATAGAAATAATACTCATTCTTTATAGCAAATGTTATAATGTTATATGATTGACAACATGCCTGATGCTAAAAGAATGATGTAATGTACTTAAATAATCAAGTGAAATGATATCATGTAGAGCCCTGACCATAGATCCATCATCGTCAGTAGTCAGGTGATGGTGAAACAGGTTTTCCTAAGGGAACTCCTGGAGAGCATACTTTTGAGTATGTGGGGGTTATGGGCGCGAATATCCTTACACCCTAATGAAGGAATTGATGTGAGATAAACACTAAATCTCTCAATTCTTCATTATATGTATATGCCGGGATGATGTATCACTAATCTCCCGATAATGTTGTTAATGCCGCATCGATGAGAGATAAACAAGAAATCCCTCGATGGCGAAGAGAGTACAGAATGCCACTGTAACTCTAATAGCGAAGTTGCCAGAATACCCTGGAAAGCTATTACAGCAGAGACACGAGATGTCCTGTATGTTGTTCCTCACACTAACTGAGGAGGATGAGGTCATAGAAATCCGGCTCTTCTGATGACCTATGTATGGTACCGATTTCGACTTCGCAGTGGTCGGTTGGAGTATGAGCGGTATATCTCATCTCCTCAGGGCATAAGTATGTTTGTAATATGTAATCAGCCGTGTAGCATATTTGCTTAGGGTTGAATTACGAGAATCAATGGTTGAGAATACATTGATTAACATGCTCTAGTTGGATAATGAATTACATTATCTTTATATTCCTTATTAAATGGATAACTTGTTGCTTATTCAAGTTATAACTGGAATGAACTGTATAGAGATTACTGCTCTACATTGCTTAGATATTGTTCTATCTGCTGATAAATGTTTATATTTCCACTGCTCAGTGTTATTCTACTATTTGCAATAACAATGTTTCTGGCGAAGAGTTATATCTCTCGCTGGGACAATTTTTATAATTGTCTCACCCCCGTGGGATTAAATTTTTAGGTAACCGCCGACGAAAAGGCAAGGAACCTATTACAGAGGAAGAGCAGCAGCAGCAGTAGCAGGGACAGTAGTAAATCCCAGGTGGGGATATGAGCTGTCAAGTTGTATATAGAAAGTCCTATGAGTCGTCTCTGTACTCTCAGGTCCTAGGAGTCAGTAGAGTGTTTGATGTTGATCTGAGATTTTGGCTTGAAGCCTCGAGATTTTTGTATCCTGCTCATGCATAGTTTAACAGGGCTGACAATGTTATGACTCTCGAGATGAAATGATACAGAGATGTAATGATGAATCAGTTTGTAAATAACTTACTTTGGTTCTTTATGTCAAAGTTTCACAGTTTGTAGATCTTCTTGCAAAAAGTTTTAATTTTTAGTGATTTTCAGTAATTCCGCTGCTAATAATTCGCTTCCGCATTAGTTAATCCTGTTTTCACGAGACGGTCGTCACAGCTACAAAGGTGTGAAGAATTATCAAATGAATTACAGAAGCTGCACAGGGATGATGAGGCATACTGGTGTGCAAGAGCTCGGGTCAAAGAGATCAAAGAGGGGGATAGAAATACAGCCTACTTCCACCACAGAGCTACCCAAAGACAAAAGAAAAATGATATTGCGGGCCTTAAAGATGAAAGGGGTATTTGGAGGACAGAGGATAAAGATATTCAGAGGATAATTGAGAGATTTTACCACGACCTTTTCACTTCAGGGGGGACGGTGGATATGGAGGAAGCGGTGAGGGGGATTGAGAAAAACATTACCGAGATGATGGCGACGACGCTGGACATGGATCTAAGTGATGATGAGATTAGAGAGGCTACCTTTCAAATGCATCCTAATAAGGCACCGGGTCCAGATGGTCTTAAACCAGTCTTCTACCAAAAATTCTGGCATGTAGTAGGTAAGGATGTTGCTAACTACATTAAGGGGTGGTGGAAAGGGGAGTATTCTCTTAAAGGTTTCAATGATACATTGGTTATTCTAATCCCAAAGGTGAAAAAACCAAGAACGGTATCTGAATTCTAGCCAATCAGTTTGTGTAATGTCATATACAAAATAGCTACCAAGGTGTTGACAAACCGTTTGAAGCCTTTTATGGATAGTATTATTTCCGTAAATCAGAGTGCTTTTGTCCCGGGTAGGATGATCACAGATAATGCTCTTATTGCGTTTGAATGTTTCCATGCTATGAAGGGAGGGAAGGGAGGTAAGAGAGGATAGATAGCGCTTAAGCTTGACATGATGAAGGCTTATGACAGAGTAGAGTGGAACCTCCTTGAGATAGTGATGCAAAGGTTTGGTTTCAGCGGAAAATGGTGCAATAGAGTTCTAGACTGTGTTTCCTCGGTCTCCCACACTTTTACTGCCAACGGGGAAAGATCAAGTGCCTTCCAGCCTTCACGAGGACTCCGCCAGGGTGACCCTTTATCCCCCTACCTTTTCATTCTTTGTGTCGACGCTTTCTCCACCCTCCTTAACCTCACGGTACATGCAAATACCATCCATGGTATGAGCATTTGCCGTGGGGCACCCCGGATCTCACATTTATTTTTTGCAGATGACAACATTCTTTTTACTAGAGGGACAAGGAACGAATGCCTGAAAATAGCTGAGATAATCAGCCAGTACGAACAGGCATCGGGTCAAAAAGTAAATCTCACCAAGTCCGAAATCGCATTTAGCAAGAAGATGTCGAGAAGCAAAAAAGAAGAATTGCGAGATTTGTTGGGAGTCAAGGAGGTGGATAGGCAGGCTTCTTACTTGGGTCTTCCTACGGCAATAGGACGGTCTAAGAAAAAGGTGTTTGATTACATAAGAGGGAGAGTGGGAAATAAACTATGGGGGTGGAAGGAGAAGCTGCTTTCCAAGCCGGGTAAAGAAGTCCTCATCAAGGTAGTGGTGCAAGCTATCCCTACATATATTATGAGTGTATTCCAACTTTGGCTGGGACTAATTGGAGACTTGAACTCCATGGTGGCAAGGTTTTGGTGGGGGTCAAAAGACAGGGAAAGGAAGATATCATGGCTGTGTTGGGATAGATTGTACAAGACTAAAAGAGAGGGAGGTATGGGTTTTAGAGATATGCATATTTTTAACCAAGCTATGCTTGCGAGACAGGTGTGGAGACTGGATTCTAGACCGGAGACACTGGTTGCCAAGGTTTTAAAGGCTAAATACTTCCCAAACAATTCCATTTTAGAAACAAGGTTGGGGCTCATTCCAAGCTACACATGGCGTAATCTGTGGGGGGCAAAGTCTCTTCTTCTTCAAGGTACTATGAAGAGAGTTGGGAATGGCTGTGACACAAACATCTGGACGGATATGTGGGCGTTAGGAGTGGACACAGATCTTAGTGTGTTCAAACTGACCGACGGGGACCAAGTGGAGACGGTGCACGAGCTGCTGGTAGAGGGGAGAAAAGAATGGGATGTGGACAAGCTACTACGTTTCTTTCCTAGGGATATTGCGGCTCAGATCAAGGCAATACCCTTATCCATAAAAGATATGGAGGACAGCACGTACTGGTGGCCGAGTAATAATGGGGCCTTTACAGTACATTCGGCCTACTGGTTGGGCAAGCTAGGTGGAGCAGGACTTCGAGAGAGGGAAAGGGCAGTGCCGCACGATGCATGGAAGCTTATTTGGGACAAGAGATGGCCCCAAAGTTGTCTCATTTTCTTTGGAGGGTCGCTACGGGAAGTTTAGCCACAAGAGGAAGATTGAGAGACAGACATGTTATATCGGAGGGAGTGTGTCCGATCTGTGTCGTGGAGGTGGAAACAATCTCACACATGCTAAACCACTGCCCGGGAGCGGAGATAGTTTGGAGAGAAAGCTGGTTAGACAATCCAGCCATCGTGGCAAGCACTGGGAACGCCCATGAGGAGCTGCTCGACACCATGGGTAGTTGTACTGAAGCGGAAAAAGATGAGTTAGCTGATGTGTGGTGGACCATCTGGATGAGCAGAAACAACAAAGTCTTCAAGGATGAAGAACCGTTCCCCAGGCCAGTCCTCCAATCCTACCGAGCCTTGATCGCTGACTACAAGAAGGCGCAAGGTAGGGCGGTGGGACTCACTGCCACGATCGGGAGGGAGACGTCCGCGCACCAGCAGGGTGACGGGGTGATCCACTCGACGTCACTTGCAGGGAAGGGAGTCGACACGACGTGGCTTTGGCTGCACGCTGATGCGGCAGTCCGAGACAATGGGCAGTGCGGCCTGGGTGCGGTGCTACGAGACGGACGAGGGCTCTTCCTGGAAGCAGTGCAGCGGCAAGTCCATGCAGCTTGGAGCTCAACTATAGCAGAAGCCATGGCGATGAGAGAAGGATTGTTGATGGCGCGGGCGACCTGTTCGACGGACAAGAAATTGCTCCTGTGCTCCGACTCACTCAATCTGGTGAATGCTTTGAAAGAGACAGTTAAACGACCAGATTATCTGGGGCTGCTAGCTGAAGACATTTGTACCTTGGCATCCGATCTCGCTGTTTTCATGTGTGTTCATGTAAAAAGGTCTAGGAACCAGTTGGCGCACCTTGTTGCTCAACACGCCTTAGCCTTAGGGGGTCAGTGTGTAAGATGGAATACCATACCTGTTAGTTGGAGGCTGACCGCTGAGAATGATGTCTTTTTTGTACCTTGAAAAGTTATGAATGAAACGACGGTGAATTTCAAAAAAAAAAAATGAATATGCATCAATTTTTGATAAATAAGACAACAACTTTTTGCTAGTATAAGGAATAAGCACTTACCTGATTGATTTAAATACTGAGAAAAAAACCAACTTCCACCGTAAAGATTCAACACAGGAATTTATAGACAACTTTGTAATCTCAAATTCAGCCTCTAACACCAAGGTTTGTAGTCGGTGACCTTCACTTTTTTTTTTTTTGGTATTCAGCCTTAGTAGAGGAAATAAAGTCGCTTGTAAGCAAAGGAGTTAATTTTAGTATAGAAGAAAGTCGAACCCATGAGATAACATGTTATTATAAATGATATTAAATTCAATTTGTTAAGAGACATTATAACTGTAACATGAAATAAAGACCGTAGAAGCAAAACTAATCAAGTTAATATTTAATTCAATTAATAAAAAGTATTGGGGGGCGGTGGTTCACCATTATAACCTGCGCAGTTATCTAATCTAATTAACTCTTTGATTTGGAAATGTTAAATTAGGACCAAACAGATTTATGTACTTACAAAGCGTAAATCCAGTAAGGATCAAACTCCCCACAAATCCGATTTCTTGATGTTTGTAGTTCCTTATCCAATCATCCATTAGAATTTAATCTTGGATCTCTTCAAAAGTATTACGCATTTGATCCAGCGTTTTAATCATAGGATCCGGGATCTCATCACCTAGGATCACAAAAAATAAGAACAAATGATAGATCAATCAAAGAGATCCATCCGGATCTCATACGGAGTTTCTATGGATTCACTCGACATTCTTAGCCTCGAAATCCGTGATCTCTTCACCTAATATAACCATAAGAATATAATTGACTGAACCATACAGCAAGTGAGTAGATTAAAAGAAACACATTTAATAAATGAAATTCTTAGAGTTTACATAATTAGAATAAGACACGGGCTATTACCCAAAAATAGCGTGCCCTAGTCATGGTCATGGCTGGGAGAGGAGATGGTGGTGGCCGCGGCAACCGTCCCAGTGGTAGGGGGGACACTACCCAGTCCAGGCCCCCACTGCGTCCAAGCCCCACGACTCCATGCATCCCGATGCAAGATCTTGATGACTCCACCATGGCCGCTTCCAAGGAAGTCAGAGTTGCCTCGTCCTCGACTTCAGTGACACGACTGCACATAGGAGCAAGATGTAACGCGATCCTACGCGGCAGCCACCGCCCACCGCAGGTGCTAACCCCAAGGTTCTCCCATCCATCAAGCGGGTATCGCCGGATACGATCAGGGTGGAAGACATCCTGATCGACCATAGTGGACCTGTCCCAGCAATCACAGTGAACCCAAAAACCATTCAACCGTTACTGGAACCATGGAAGTTCGCAGTAGTGGTGAAGGTTATCGGGATTAACATTGGCTTTCAAGCCCTCATCAACAGACTCTAGGGACTCTGGACCCCTACGGAGATGTTCCGAGCGATCAATCGGGAGATGGGGTACTACATAATACGGTTAGCCAATGAGAAGGATTTCATTGCGGCCATGACTAGAGGCCCATGGACCATCTTCAAGACTGGGTTAAAATCCGCGGGTGCCCATGGGTCGACCGGTTTAAGTTGGGTTTGGGTCCTAAAATTTACCACCCGCTGGAAAACACCCAGACCCATACCTACCCGTTTAACTAGCAGGTTTCATGGGCAATCCGCGAGCACCCGCGGGTGACCCGCTTTATTACACTGATTTTATTAATAAAAATAATTATATAAGATTTAGTTATCTGTTAAAAAATATACAGACGTTGTATATATGAAACTTGTCGCTTCCGTGCGTTTGCGTCCAAGCCACTACCACTTGGTAGTAATAGGTAATATATATAATTTTTTTTGAAGTCTAGTAATAGGTAATATTAAATATGTCTTGTACTCTTATCTCAAATTTTAAACCACAACCAAGTTAACAAAACACATAGATTGGTTTATAATATTTTTTACTCATTAAATAGTTTGTAAAATTTATTCTTTTGTATTATTTTGTGAGAATGAGAGGCATACATAAGGTTGTGTCATCGTCATACTACAAATTAAAAGGGTGTGGAGTTGTTGGTTGTATCATCTTCATATTGAAAATTAAAAAGGACGTCGAGTTATTGGTTGTCATCTTCATACTGCATAATAAAAGAATGTGGAGTTGATGTTTGGAACATGCCAAAGTTTTAGTCTTTTTTCAGTTCTCTGATTTATACCCCATCTCATTTGGATGCCTCCTTCATAATTTACGTTGTTCAATTAATGTTTAGTTGTTTGGTATAGGTGGTTCTCGCTATTTAAAAGATGTATGCTTTTGAGTTAAGCTTCTAAAATATGTATTATATTTGTTGTTCTAGCATCTATACAATACTGGTAATTAATTCAGCCAGTCGGAAGTTTTTCTTTAATAGCATGTAGCATCTCTGCCCATGGGTGTATTGTTGTTTGATGCTCTTCTTATAGAAAAATTTTGGACAAATGAAAAAGGTTTACATGTCAATGTGATTGTTTTGTGCAATATCTTATGTAAACAAACATTAGCATGGTAATTTTTTTTAATTTTATATGGGCACCCACGGGCAACCCGCTGGGTCGGGTTTGGATTTATCTTTCTTTCACCCGTTTAGAACTGGTTCTTTTTTACCCGCACCCGCGAGATCCAAACCCGCAACGACCCAACCTAAACCCAACACACCCACCCGTTTGACAGGTCTATCTTCAACAATTATCTCTTTGTTCAATAATGGACCCCCGACTTCAGGCCATCCGACCCCATACCACGCAAACTGGTGGTCTAGTCGAGAGTCCCTGATCTCCCTGTCTATCTCTACCAAACACAGCTCTTGGCTAGTATTGGAGGCTTGATAGGGAAGATCATCAAAATTGATGATAAAACAACTGCAGGTAATAGAGGAAAATTCGCGTGGATCGCTGTAGAGGTGGACACGTCTAAGCCATTTCTGCCGGCGATCATGGTGAACGGGAGTTGTTCCGAGTGGAATATGAGAATATGCATGTTATCTGCATGAGATGCGGGCGGGTGGGTCATGCTGACAAAAAATGTGCCTTTGTTCCCTCCTTCTCAACCCCCAATACTACCGCACAGACGCTACAACCCGTTGTTGTGGCATCTCCCTACTCAGGCGATCCACGCCAAGAAACCTGAGAGGAAGCAACCCCCAAAGAAACTGGGTAAGAAGACCACAGATGCATCTTCACCAACCCCACCCCCCTACGGGGACCGAGGCCAGTGACCCATCCCCTAATTAAAGAGCCTGGGATAGATGGTGATGACTGGGAGACTGTGATAAATCGCAGACACAAGAAAAAAGGAGTCAAAAAACCTCCACCCACCCAAGGAAAGACGACAGCCACTGCGAAAGGTTCATCTAGTCAGCAATTTGCAATTCCTCAGGACACAACAATGACTTTGATAGATGACGAAATGAGCATAGACCGGGACACCAGTACCCCTTTCTAGTTTGGAAGCAGCAACACCCTCCCTGATCATGGTACTCCAAACTTCAATTGGGGTGAATCAGGGAAAAGCAACAGCGACGTCCTTTTAAGGAGCAGGAAGGTAATCTACCAACTTGTTCAAGCTAGTCCCGGAAAGGAACGGAAAAAAGGGAAAATCGCCCAACTATTTTCCACTATGAATTACAACAATGAAGCCATACGCATACTCAAATTCCCATAGGTGAGTCAGGAGGTGAATGAAAACCAGTCTAGTGATGGTGGCCTGTCCGTTGGACTTGGGTCCGCAATTAACTAGCCTCCTCACTTTATTAGATGGTGAACATCCTCTGCTGGAATGTCCAAAGAGCTAAATCCAGGGACAAAATTTGCCTTCTGAAAGAATACAAGGTCATGTATAAAATTCAGATTCTTGCTCTTATTGAAACGTGTTGCAGTGGCAACATTGCTTTATCCATCATCCCTAAGCTTAGTTACACTACCTCACATCACATGTAGGTACTGGGCATCTCCGAAGGCATCTAGCTCCTCTGGGATTCTAGATATTGTGATCTTGAAGTCCTGGTTAACCATAGATAATTGATTCATTGCAGAGTCAATCAGACATGCTTGCTTACTTATGCACTACTACAGAAAATGTTTTTTACAACGGGAGATAGACAACAGTTCTGATGTTTGTGTTGTAGTTAGCATACTTATCACAACGGGCCTTTTTTCGTGTTGTATATTGTATATTTTATACAACACAAGTCATTTACAACATGCCAACCTCGTTGTAGTATACATAGGATACTACAACAAGTGCTAAAGTGTTGTAATAGGTTGTAGTATTACAACATATTCAACCCCGTTGTAAAAGACGTTAATTACACAACATATTGTGACCCGTTGTAATAGTCACACATGATAACATGTTGTAATAGACCATCATTACACAACAGAGACTGACCCGTTGTAATATATGGTAATTACACAACATGCCTTTACATGTTGTATTTGATACATGTTGTAATAGACCACGATAATACAACATATTAAAACTCGTTGTTATATCCCAACATGAGACAACAGACTCCAACCTGTTGTTATATATTATAATTACACAACATGTTGTGACCTGTTGTAATATCCACACATAATAAATCGTTGTAATAGACCACCATTACACAACGTAAACTAAACCATTGTAATATACTATTATTACACAACATGATATCACCTGTTGTACTAGCTACATGTTGTAAAAGATCATAGTCACACAACACGCTATATCTGTTGTTGTATGCCAAGATCATACAACAGACTCTGACTTCTTATTATATACTGGGAACCGAGCCGAACCCAATTTCTTTTCATAGATTTTTTTCATAAACATGTAATCAGATAATTATTTTTTCATATAAAATTATTGTCAAATATGGGTCCAACTTCTTTTTGCGATTTAAATTTCTCAATATGGGTGTTTTTTTATAGATATGTGGGAACCACCCCCGAGGACGGGCCGCGATTAAGCGAGACCCACAATGTTAACCCTTGGTCCCCCCTCGCCTACCCGCACAATGGGAAGAACATTTAAATCACGTAGTGTGCCGGCCTACATGACGGGACAAAT
This sequence comes from Alisma plantago-aquatica, assembly GCA_963693085.1. Lineage (NCBI taxonomy): Eukaryota > Viridiplantae > Streptophyta > Magnoliopsida > Alismatales > Alismataceae > Alisma > Alisma plantago-aquatica. Next base: position 919,540,839 of record OY856412.1, on the reverse strand, counting down.
CCATTTCCGAGGAGATGTGTTTGACCCGGGTCCCTTCATCGGGGAACCGACCTCTTAACCACCCAAGCTACTACCTTGCTGGCAGTATGGGTGGATTTTTGTTTGAGAGGTCGGTTAAACAAAATCCAATTTCATGTGGTCATGAGAATGACAGTTTTTCACTTTGGGTAGATTTTTTGACCCGAAACCGACCCAATCCCAATATTATATAACACAAAATATAATCATGAGCATCTAATCAAAGATTTTTTTTATAAATTCATTGTCAAATTTGGCCATGTTTGCTTTCGAATTTACTTTTTTCAATATGGTTCTTCTCAATTGAGATGCATATCGAACAAAATATAGTTTCTAATTCCGGTTCGATACTGACAATTGAACTCCATGGTCACATTTGGACCTGTAAGAGACTGATTCGAAGCGGATTATCTAACACCCAACGTGAGATTATCATATAATAACTAATTAACCTACATATTTTTACATGTTATTTAAAAAAAAAACTAATTAACCTATATATATGAGACACATATCTATACTATATAAAGTCCGTCCAGGGTTTTTCTTGCAATATTTTCCATCATTTTCCTAAATTCCGAACTGATCCTTTGTTATGCAAACTGGTCTTCATTTTATGTAAAAAGGTATACGAGGGGTACATTGTAATTGTAACACCCATTTGTTGCCAGAAGAATCCGGTAGCAGTTTCTCAGCACCGACTTTCTGCGTTTTCGGTTTTGGTACGCAGAGTCTCCGATTGACGAGAGTCCAGGGGATTATAGGACCTTGAGTGAGAGACGAATCCAAAGTGGTATTGTCATCGACATGTCTTCTTCCGGTTAGGTGGCAGCGGTGCTCGTATTTCTTTTTCAAGCCGACCGTCAGCGAGCGTCTAAATTGATCTGTGCTGGACGAGATTACAAGTCGCTAATCGCCGCCTTTTCGGCACCCTTCTCGACTCTGAGGTATCAAATGTGAGTACTGTAGCCGCAGCAAGGTCAATTTTATGCATGTAGCTACCAGCGCTTTCATCCCTCTCCTCCCTCTAGTTTTCCATGTGATTCAATGGGTTTCTTACTTTCTGGTTCTATTACATGTTTTCTATCTCTAGAGTGCACGGTTGGGACATTACTCCTTTGCCACACTGAAGAATGAGCCAAACATCACAATTCATAGTTGTGATGCCGCTGTTTCGTTGTTCCACCAGAGAGGGAAGGCGCTATTACAAATCTCCGTTCAGGTTTGTTCCGTTCCATATTGAATGATGTTAACGACGTGCACATCTTCGAAAAGGTGCATGCCAACTAGCGTCTTCCTCCCTGATCCGTCTTTTTTCTCCTTTTCCTGCCATCCCAAGCGTAGAATCTTGGCAGTGTTAAATTCTTGCTTTGTATGATTAGGATAAGTATCCTCGAGGTAAGTGGAGGAGAGATTGAGAGCGGCGGATCTTTATTTTCCTCTGAATTTACCAGTGCGTCATCTAACTAAGAATAGTTGGAGGGGTACTCTGCAATAAGCTTATGGAACTATATAGATCAAGAAAAAATTATAACTTTGTAAGAACTTGAGGTCCTAGCTTATGTATGTAAGTGCCCCTTATCAATCAAGCTATATTCAGTAAATATATATCTGTATTATACTTTTTAGATATTTTTGTTCAACTCTGGTGTCCTCCGGAATTCTCATATCTTAGATCGTTCCTCACACTTTCGATATCTTAATTTTCCAGCTAAATCTTTTTCCCATGACTGATACATCCGGTGATTGGGTGATTATGTTGAGCTAGATATGCATAGTTGTCATGGCCACGTCTATTATCTAGGGCATCCCTGTGGTGATACTTCATATGAAGTCTGCTATAAACATATATCAGTTTTGCTCTCAATCAAGGCTTAAAAGAAGCCTGTAGCAATAACTTTCATGGGCGAATACAAAGAAAGTTAATGTGCAAGCAAACTTATGCAACTTGAGGTATCAATCTGGTTTGATATGTTCGTTGCAACTGTATAATGTGGATGTTATCCACTACATCATGTTGGCATCTCCGTTGCCTCTACTTGACACTTGTGGTAGTTGTAGGTCTCTTCATTGAAACGAATTCTATTTAACCATGTTTTTCACAGTTTGTTATTGCATACCAGTTTTTAAAATTTATGATGCATTGTTGTTGCACATCATTCTCCGAATCATAGACATATGTATCACTACTTGTACATATGATACTCACTGGGTATTCAGTTATTCACTAATCAATAAGCTGGGTTATGCACTATGTAGGAAAAATTAGAAAAGAAGAAAGTAAATTATGGTGAAGAAAAAAGCAACACTAATTCATGAGGAAGAAGAGTAACATAAGGCGTATGTTGAATATAAGTGTGGTGAGGATATTTTAAAGCTTTGATGAGGTTGCCACCAGGAATCGCTCCAGTGGGTTAAATCGTTGGGTGCTTTGGGGGATAATGACAAATCTGGGACCGCATATGGGAAGAAAGAATTTCTTCAGAAGGAAATTGTCTCTCTGTGGTCTTCGCTATAATTACATAGGAATCATTGTATCTGATGATCTGGAATGTAAAGTTTGACATTAAATCTAAGTTATTAGTAATCATACAAACCAGTCGTATGATGGTTTTTCCTGTCTCCTGACCTGAGTTAAGTGGAGAAAACATATGCAATATGTACAACTGTCATTGTAATATGTTTTCAGTGTTCGGTGAAACTAATCCAAACTCTCACCAAATATAGTGGTTTTATTCAATTGCAGGTTGTATGGTTATCTTTAGTGATGTTTGGTCGTATGGTTATGTGTACAGTTATAATTTTTCCAGATATCCAATATGATTGAAAGAGTGACCATGCATATAGCCGCTATTCTCGCAATGGAGTTCTCAACTCGTGTGTGTATATTAACATCTTATTTTATTTAAGAAGCAATGATTGTACGATGGTTTGGCCGGTAATGATCTCAATCTTTCATCATTAATATGATGCATCGCTGCTGATTTTGCAATCAAATATAATGTTTTAAAATTTTAATTGTTTTCGAGCCCATGCATCGCACGGGCTTTTGGCTAGTATTTACATATTATACGTACATACTAAAATAAATATGAAAGGCCCCTTCCGCTGCCCAAAAGGAAGAGCGCATTCTCGATCCCTCACGTACATCCTCGTCTCCCGTCGATTCCTGCCCCTCCGCCGATTCCTGCCCCGCGTGCGATCGTCCACTCCTGCGCGATCCTCCGCCGGTTCCTGCCCCAGTGCGTGATCATCGTCTTCCTCTGCCGATTCCTGCCCCTCCGCGATCCTCATCTCCCACGTGCGATCCTCCACGGATTTCTGCCCCTCCATGATCCTCGTCTCCCCCGCGCGATCCTCCACCGATTCTTGCCCCTCCCGCGGGTCACATCCTCTTCCTTCATCTGCCGGATCGTGCACCAGGTGTCCTCGCCGCCTCCTCCTACGACGCCGCTCCGCTAACCCAGTGAGACGGCCGCGTGCAAAGACAGCAAGGCCGCATCGATCCTCTGACTTTCTCAGGGCGCCATAACTGCCTTCTCTAGGCTTAGCTCGAGCTTTCTTCAGTCCAATTTGGTAAGCCTAAATTTCTATTCTAACTGCACCTCTTCCTCTGCAAATTGGCTCTGGCGATCCTCTATTCTAACTGCACCTCTTCCTCTTCATCTACTTGAACAAATCACTAATGGGTATCCATCCTATTAGAAGACATGTTATGATTTAAGTAGTGATACAAAGAGTTAGGGACATCGACTACTAACCCAGTCAGTTGTGGCCACATCTACCCAAATAGGAACCCAAACTGGTAACATTGGTCGTACCTTAATGCAAAAATCAACTAGCCTCACAGCTTGAAGATCCTCAAGCATTGACATATATAGTTAAAATGCCCTCTCAAAACTTGATTCACAACTAAATGTTGTAAAAATTCCAAGTACCTATAGTCCACTTTTATAATATAAATTACGTGATTGTTTTAGAAGTTTTTAATAGTACATCTATTTCTATGGACATGGCTTAGATCAAACTATCAAATATTTTATTTCTCGTTACATCATTTCTTAAAATATTAGGTTGAAATGCTCTATTCGTTAGACCTTATCATTGAAAACCCAGAATATATCAAACTGATATAAGAAACTGATTCGGTACATCCTTCTTACAAAACTATATCCATGTCAAAATGTTGCAAAAGAATTCAACTCCATATGACCCTGATCCATGTCAATTTGGTAGAGAATTTTGACACTATAAATCTTATTTTTCCTAAACAAGAGATATTCTCAGAGGACATGGCTAAGTTTCATGTGGAGTATATAGAGGCCGCAGCAGCCACAGCGTATTCCATCTCTAGAGCTTCACCATTCTTAAACCCTGAGTTGGAGCTTGGACCGGAAAGACCGTATGCTTTCATATATTTGAGACCCCTTTCACACTGCATTTGCATTTCCTTAACTTGCTCCAGCCAGCGCTCCAGTCCTTTACCCTCTTCATAGAGCCTTTGGTCCATCTGACTAAAAATGGTCTTCCATCTAAAAGCATGAGTATCTACATTGGCATTTACTTCTGAAGATTGCATGGCATTTTCCAGATAGTATACATTTTCCTTTGAGAGAAGATAAGGTAGTTCAGTCTGTATCATATTGCGTATTCTCTTTCTACTTCGCTTAAGTGCAGCTAGACGGCCTCTAATATCCTGATATAAGAATTCCAGCCACTGGAAAGCAACACTTGCACCTCTAAAAGAAATTGATTTTAGATTCTCATGACAAGGTAAAATGTAATAATTAGAAATTTCTTTTGTATGCTCTGAAAACGTGCCAACCCCATATGACAGTTTCAAGGTAAGTGAGTCGTCATAACTAGATGTCATGCATGAATAAGGATAACTTTCAATGGAAACCCTTTCACTTCCTGGAACCTGTCTGTTGTCATCATCTCCATATTCAGATTGTGACGCTAGAGTTGATGTGCATGCTGACTTGTCTGTCTTCATTTCAAGTGAAAGTACATCTTTCTGCACAAGAAGTTGGAGCAAAAGAAAGGACCCCATACAATTGCTATACGTATGACGACGTTCCAACCTCATTATTGCCTCATATTATCAGGTTGAGATCTGGGAATGTCATCTTTAATTATAGGTACTACAACAATTTGCTTCACAGAATGGAAGGTTGGTTCTTGGTTGCTCTTTATGTTTCTTTTACTTATTTCTTTAAAGATTTAAATGGTTTTAATCTAAAGTTCTATGAATGCATTCATAAGGGATTGACACTTCTGTACATCGCAAATCAGAATGTTAATGTAAAAAGTGTATAACTTTGCCATTGGATGTTTATATATAGATAAATCAGTAAGATCAAATGTTATACAAGGTGATGCTTGATGAAATAATTGCGAGCAGCCATAGTAATAATCACAAAAGAAGCAAAAGCAACTGCAACAAAGCCATGCTGTAGTTGCAGATTTTGGTCGAGCCACGCCCAAGCTGTGTCTCAGCACTTTCCGCTTCTTGTTGGCTAAAACAATTTAAATACCTAGCAGTCCTGCATTGTTTATGTTGAGTGTTGTCTGTACTGGACATGCATAGCCACAGACACTCGTTAGAACTATCTGTGCTTCTTTTGTTGTATAAATTTGATACTCAAATCCTTTACCAGGTTTCTTATTTATGTATGTGGGCGTTTTAATATCTTTTGAAGTAAATTACAGGATTTTTGGTTCTAACGAGGGTCTTAGCTTTTAAGTTGTGACACGTATGCCATATTATGTGTTTACTGCATCTTTAGTATTTGATTTCTCAAATAACACATCTTCAATATTGAGGCTTGATGAGAGCGTAAACCCTGTACTCATAATTGCCTTTTGTATTCGCAAAAAAATCAAAATAATTTAGGCATGATTATTATCATTGAACCACGGTTGTTTAAGTAAATCGATCATATTCAAATTCTTGATTTAGTTATTTTGTTCTTGTCAAAACAGTTACTGAAGATTTCGCATGCCCCTTTTGCTTAGTGCAATGTGCAAGCTTTAAGGGCCTGCGGTATCATTTGATGTCTTGCCATGATCTATTTAATTTTGAGTTCTGGCTCACTGAAGAATACCAAGCTGTCAACGTTTCGGTCAAGGTTGAAACCTGGAGATCTGAGGTGATACTTATCTGACACTGGCACACAATTGTTTATGGTTGAATATTGTTTTTATCTTCCCTTTATAATGATCACATTGTCAAGTTCTTCAAAGCCAATAGTAATTAGATTACTATGTTGTATAAATTTATTTTGTGTATGTCTTGAGCTCTATCATTAGTTCAATGCATACTCAGCCTTCTTATACAAAGAGGAACTCCCCTCTCGTAGTTAATGAAACACCATCACAGCAACATATTGGAGCATTCGAGCATTGTGAGCATTAGCTGTAACTCCACTTTTTCTCCAGTAGCATTCTGCTTCTGCATCACAGGTTGTCATTTGTGTGCCACCCTCCAAACCGTGCGTCATTATATGTTGCTCAAGCTCATCCTCTTTCTCTGATGAGATTCTCATGTGACGAGAGGGATGGGTTGTGATTGTCAATTTAGCTCCAAACCCCCATTAGCCTCTTTAAGGATTGATCTTTCTCACCACCAGGCTCGCAATAGGAAGTGACCCTTTCTAGGGTGGGGGTCTGTGGTCCCTCGCAAAAGGTTTGTTGGTTCACTTTCGTGTGACCTCATGCTACCATATCGAGAATTTGTTTTGCAAATTGTTTATTTGTGGTCGGCTGGCCACGGTATGGAGTTCAGATCGTCAACCACATTGGAGATCCACTGTTTGGGGGAGACGATTTTTCTGTTAGGGCCTGAAAACTGTATGAGATGTTCACAGGCATATATACAAAGTCTGTAGGGAAGATGGAATGCATTTTAACTAATAAGTTATATGAGAAATAAATAATAAGTCTACTAAATAAAATGTTGCAAATTAGTAAATGAGCACATACAATAACTTCATCATTGTGCACACAATTATTTACACCATGATGAGATGTTTAGACCAGAAGTGGCAAAGAAGCCTCTAATTCATCAGCTGAAGACCTAGAGGATAGGGTATTGGTGCACTAGGGGGCCGTTAGAAGCCCTCTTGGGCTGCACCAACACAGTTGGTTGGTTATTACTACTACATGGCCGGTAGTTTCACTTTCAACCATGATGGGTCAACAAGAGCTGCAAAGATAGTTTGCAAACTTGCATCTTCGATGTAGTGCCATATGCTGGGTAGCTGTCAGTGGCCCTGCTTCTCCTTATTGGAGCCTCTCACACCGGATCACCAACCCTAGGGGAAGGGGACTTTGTGACTACTATTCCTGCCATGGTCGATCTGGGTATCTTTTCTATGTTTTGAAATCTGAACTATTCTGTGAGCTCAGAAATAGAATACGGATTGAATTGGTAATGTTGGCCCCATTTTGATAACAAATCCCACACATGCAGTTAAGGCATGTATTGCCAAAGCCTCAAGTGCCTCCTGCCTAAATGTCTAATTTTCTATAGTTTGGTTTGGAACGGTGTACTCGGAGCGAGACACGTGATTTTAGAAGTAGAATGTTTAGAAGAAATGATTTAAGGATGTCGGGAACATGTTTGGAAAGATGCAGTATGAACATCTGGCTCACTTGGTCTGGTGTTGTTTGACAGCTGAAAATGGTAATATGGTGTGTCACAAGCTAACAACATCCACTTCCAGCCCAGACAGCAACGACCACACCCATTTAGGATGTGGTACCAACTCCACACTTTCTTGCCATAGCAAGTCTTACCGATTAGTTGAAACCAACAATTTGTTTTCCAATCAACTAACCAAACAAAAATCACACCCCAGTTCCTAGATTTTAAATGTGATGATCTCTTTTGGTTCTCATCAGTGTCATCATCGGTGTCTCTACCTGAGTAACTTTGAGCTTGATCAGCATTTTTTTCTGATTTCACTATTGCCTCAATTATGTTGTACACCTCCCCACTCACACGACACCTCAACACCAACCACCGCAGGCCTCGACTCCAGCCGCCTAAAGTCTTTCTCCATTCTGCGCCAAGAACAACTCTCTCCTCCAACACCACTGAAGCCAAGAGGATTTGCTGCTGTCAGCATCAAGAGTAGCTGTTGTTGCCATCGAAATCTGCTGCAGCTATAGCCGGATGCCGACAACCACTCCCAGTGCCGCCGTAGTCAAGAAAACAATCTTGCATACTGCTTCCACCTTCTGCAATTTTCAAGTACTCATCTTCCTTTTTTGTTTTTCCTTATCATAACTCATCCTCCGTCCGTCTTCTTCATGGCGCTGCTCTCCCTTTGACATTCTCCCTCATTTACCACTTTGTTCTTTCCCTACACTGGCAGTGTTGCGTAGCCGACAACTTCGGTCTATGTTTTATGATCCTAGGGTAGGATGCATTGAGATTTAAAGGGAACTGCAGAATGAACACTGTTCAGACGGTTTCCCAGGTCCCAGTTTCCTCCCACTATCTAGCGTCCGACTCAGCTTTTGTCCTCCTTTCCGCACTCAACTCACGTGCTACCCTTTTGCCGCCCTTCTTAGCATCTCATCCCTTCTTTGTATACCATGGAAGTAGTAATAGATGGTCGTAGCAGCCCGTTCATCAGGCACTTGGCTCAAACAAGGTATCTAGAGAAATCCCCCATGTTTCCCAGTAAGTGTGTTGAGGCGTATCTCATATGGTCGTTGATGTATCTAAGAGGAAAGGTGAATGGTGTGCGACGTGTGTCGCATTTTTTTCATGCTTCCACGTTTTGCACAATCATCAACCTTCTCGTCAAACATGCCTTCCTTCTCAGCAAGAAATCTTGATAGAAGCTAAGGCTTTCAGAGCATGTGGTCATTAAGGATCTATTTTGCTTAGGAGGACTCTTAGACAATCCAAATGTGAGAGTGATAACAACTCCATAATCAAATTCGTAGTCAAATTGAGATTCTAATCACAACTTCATTTTTGCAAGTTGCTTGATGTTAATGCCATATCCTAAATCCAGGGGATTGCTGGTGAAGGCCCCGTATGTAATTCATGTATTAACGACTTCTGTGGACTTGTGGAGTACGTGAATTCAAGTCCATCAAAGAATATGTGGGCACTCTTGTCTGATTATCCAATATGCATGCGTATTGATTGATGGTACCAGGACGACAGCAGACGGAGTGGTTAGGAGATGTAAAGAAGGACAAAACAGTTGTTGTGGTACTACCTTTTTCCCATCAACAAACCAAGTGCGTTGAGCCTACCCAAAGGGCTCATCAGCACCTGGATGACTCTGCTGTGAAGAGCAAGGGAGTCAAAAATTGAAACATAATAAAAAAACAAATAGGGCCATAGGCCGGTGGTGTACCACCTGTAGTTGTTGTGTTTAGAACCAAATATGTTGTTGCATGTTGATATATTAGTAATTTTTACACTGATCATGATATGTGATTTTGTAAATAAGGATGACTACATTGATTTTAAACATTCTGTTTGCCAAATAAGGATGACTACATTGATTTTGTAGCCACGACCATGTATTTTCATTTTCCTCTCCTCTCTTATCGTCTGTTTTGTGCCTCGTGTGCTCAATCTTTCATTGTTCTTTTCTTGTGCCAGCTTCTGGACTGGGCAGGATCCGGGTGATGAGTTACAGTGTGAAAAGTGAAGGAGTAGCAACGGCGTCCACAACCTGCACGTGAATTTCTTTTTGTTCCAAAATGGTCATTGATTATCTTCGCCTTGATCATGTCGATTAGTTTCTCATCTCTACCAATTTCTGCGCTTCACACCGCTTCTTACTTCGTTCCCTTTCCCTGATAACTTTATCTGGCTTTGCCCACTTCTCACTTTCACAGAGATAGATCGGGCTCAGAAGAGCAGTGAATGACCATGACAAGCCGAAGCTACAACGGCGGCGATGGTGACTCCTTGTCGTCGTGTTTCTCTCTCAAATAGCCGTCTATTAGCATCTCAATGCTATCGGCGTCGGGATAAATCGCAAGCCGCCGACAGATGTCGGCACCCCTTTCAATTTCTAGGTCCAGGTGAGCGTTGTAACCCAAAATCAATTTTATGCATCCGCAGTTTAGTTTGTTGGGTCCTTTGGTCTGGTTAATGTCAGTCGGCCTGGCCAGTCTAGCTTCATTAATTTTCTGAGCAGCTCTCTCTACCTTATTTGGCCTTCCATTCATTACTCTCCCTACCTTCACCAATCTTCTTTGTTGGGAACCGATTTACTTGGAATCGTATGTAAAGGCTCGGAATGACGACACCGTGGGAGCAGAGTTTGTTCTTGTGGCATAGGTTGTTGTCTGAGAAGCCCATCAGTTCATAGTTTCTTACTTTTCTCTTTTCGTCATGGTATTCATGAACTTATTGATGTCTCTACACCCATCTTTTTTGTCTCGTCATTGTAAAAAAGTAATTCGTGAAAGCTAAAGAGCTGATTTCATTCGATTTGGTCTCAATTGATGGAGAAAGTGGATGATGTTTTACACTTGGCCATCGTTTAAGCTGCCAAAAAGGAGAGTTTCAAGGGGGAAAGAGAGGACTGCTTGTGGCATTGGCCGAAAAAGTAAGAACAAAGTAAAAAACAGAGAAGATAGCTTAAATTTAAAAACTAAGAACAAAGTAAAAAAACTGAAGCTAAGAACAAGTATGCATCTGCTTTTTTGCTCACATACATTAATTTCTCATCATTTAGTTTTTATTTATGTATTTATGTTTAGTCAAGTAAAGCATGTTTCAAAAGGGGAAATAAAGGAGTTTAATGCCAATATATAGATTTTCTGGTGTTTATAAGAATACCATCAAATCATGAGACTAATATAAGAGTTTACTTGATAAATTATGAGGTTAGATGCTTAGTGATTACATTGTTTGATACTCTGTTAATATACATCCTCCTAGAAACGTCAGTGAATTGACATGAATTTTTCCATTTAGTGGTATGCAATGATTGTGCTCCCACATAGATTAAATCTATCCATTTCTTAAATTACCAAGATGGATATTTTTATTGACTGGTACATCCAGTAATTCGGTGATCACAAATATCATTGCCACATTTTTAATCTACCGATGCCCTATATTGATACTTAATATGATATCTACAGATCCGTTGTAGGAATAAATGTTTAACTGAATACTTTCCCTATTAGTGGTCAGAAGAAGCTTGCATCCATAACTTCATGATAACACAAAGAAACTAACATGTCAGAAAAGTCAAACAAAGTTGAAGTATTTATCCATAACTATCTTTTTCACAATTTTTATCTGATAAAATGCAACTCTATTGCCAGTTTAAAAACTTCCTGCGGCTATTTCTCCATGACTCTCAGGCAACCTTGAGCTAATTTGGCTAACCGACTTACTCGGCTGCTACAGTTGGTGGTCTCCTGATCATCACACATCTCGTGACTATTTCTCCATGGCAATCAGGTCAGCACATCTGATGTAATTTTTTTTTATCAACTTCTGTGTTTAATCATCTCCTGTATAATTCACTTCCAATTTACTAATCAAATGGATAAGAGAATCCGCTAACCCTTCTAGAGACCGATAGTCTCTGGTAGGATTCAGTTTTTGTCAGATGGTGGCATCAATTTCGAGTTAATTAATCTGATTCTTGCTGCTAAGACACGGTCTGGTGTCTTTGATGTCATTTCTTTTTTATTTAAACTACCATGTATACTATGTTACCTTTCCGCTTCAAGGAGATTCCTAATTAATTTATTTCTAGCCAGACTAAAGAATGAATGACTCATCAAACTATGTAATTAAATTCCTAAAGGTCTACCATTGTGTGATCCCACAAGGACGATTGTCGGATCTATACTTCCTCTTCTTTTTTTGCATGGGTGGTAAGTCAAGAAAAGTTTTAATTGATATTTTATGGTCTTCAGGGGCGCTTCTGACCTCCGATAAGCCTCACACTGTACTCTTGATTTCCATTTCCAACTTTAATATTTTTCTCGTATTGTGAAGGCAAATCGACCTTTATGACCCTAAAGAACTTCTTTGAATCACTATCATATGTTTTCAAATTTATAGACACCCTCCATAGATTTAAAGTTCTATTTGTTCTTTGATGCCTATTTTTCATTACTGAGACCTATGGTTTTTAAAACCCGCCTTGAGGGTCAAGAGGTCTCGAAGAGGTGTCTGGTACGCCTTGAGGATTAAGTCTCAGTCTGCCACTGAGAGGTGTGTGCCTCAGTTTGTGTGAGGGGTATCGAGGTGCCAAGGAGCCTCAGACTGTGTCTAAAAGAAGACTATTATTCTATTTTGGGCTTAACATGGGCAAAATTAACCCAAAATTGTATGTATATAGAAATTATGTATGTACATGTTTGTTTGTTATTATATGCCTATAAAGAAGGTGAGGGAGACAAGGGGATCACAACCATTTACCTCAGGGGGACACAGAATCTAATAACTGATTATATTTAGTAGTGTAAAGGAAAAGAACAAAGTGCAAGATAGTGCTGCCAGCCCGTTAAAATTCAGGGTCATATGTAAATCAATCCAGATGATATTTATCCCTAACATATGATATAATTGTTGTCACATATGTTACTTATGTCAATATAGAACAAAGATCAAAAGAAGATGCTTATTAGGAGTTTTTTTTAATAATAAACCAAAACAAATCACCAGTCATACAAAATTAGATTCGCATACTCAAGTATGAAAATGCTCTGAGGGGTTGTTTCCCTCACCCTAATTTTGGGAAATTTGTTCATGATAATATCTCATTATGTATTGTTATAATATTCTTTTCCTAATAATTTTGTTTGTTCCATCAGTTTCAGAAGTTTGAAACCTACACGACCACCCTTCACTTGTGCTCTGTGCATACAATGTTAAGCTTGACTTTTCTTATTGCTGGTTTAATGCTCTTAGGTGTAGTGGTTGTTGTATTTGCTAGGTTCCTATACATTCCATCTTTGCAACTGTTACTAAATTTAGTTATTTATGTTTGCATGTTGTGTGCACTTTAAAACATTCATTTTAGTTGGGTTTCTCAAGTTTGTGCAAACTCTCAACTTACAGAATCGGCTCACTCATAAGTAGACATGATGGTGCGCTAGCATGCATACTTAATATCCTATGTTGATATTCTATATTATGGTGGGATCATTTTTATTGGTAATGTCATTTGTGCTCAAAATTGTTATTCCGTTTGGATTGAAGGTCTCAACATAGCTTACACTTACTACCAATTAGGTTCTCTGCCAAGTTTCTTGCTTCATCTGCAGTTTATGTTCTATATTTCTACTGCTAACTAATAAGCAGAAAAGAAATCTGCTTCTAATAGAGGTGATTATGTATGCCCTCCAACAAAACTATTTGAGGTAAATATTCTGAATAATGCATGATCGGTCTTATTTATTTATTGATTGTGTATTTTCCGGTGGTTCTGTTCACTGTTTTCTGAAATTGATAGTGTGTGTAGATTGGATAGTGGAAGTTAAAGCTTTTTGTGTATTTTTTGGTGGTTCTGTTCACTATTTTCTGAAATTGATAGTGTGTGCAGATGGGATGTACACTGTTGGTATCTTGGGAGTACCAGATCACTGTAGTACTCGAACAGGCTGGGAATGCCAGCAGGGCATGAATGTGAAGCATATAACTTCCAAAGCATATGCAGTTGGCAATTTATTGGGATGAGGAGCTCGATACTCTCATCAAGGGAGACCATTGCTAGGGGACACCTGGTGGTGTTTATCTTGGGTCTGTTTGTTGTTGTGTGAAGTGGCTTATAGGAAAAAGATCATTTGCTGCCAAACAAAAGCGTTCCAGTAGTTGAGTTAAATGGATCCGGAGAAGAGTAGCCCAACATCTCCTTGGGGTTTCTTCAGTAAATGGGAGACCTGGTCAATGTAATTTACAAATCAAGAGCATCATGTATATCTTATATTTGTTATTTTCTTTATGAACGCAACCTGCTAGCTGAAAAATTAGTCTGTCTCCTGTTTGAGCTTTATTACATTTTTATGGAGTCTAATATTAAGTCCGTGCATCGCACGGGTTTTATCTAGTAACTGCTAAAGAGAACAACATTTCACTAGATAATATTAAATAAAAAAAAGACTTTCTTGTTTGTGGGTTATAGCATATTGGTTATAACATTTTTGATTCTGTATACACATACCTTTTATGAAGTTTTCTGTTTATTTATACTTTTCCATCCTCTTATTTGCTAACAAGTTCTCACAATTATTTGGATAACAAATTAATATTTTTTTTGTATAGTGTCCAAAGCAACCGAACAATACAGATTGTGGGTATTATGTGCTGAAGTATATGAAAGACATCATTGATGTGAGAATTAGAAATATTCCTGAATGTGTAAGCTACTTAACATTATATTCTTTTAGTTTGTTCAAATTTCTAAATAAATTGAAAAAATCACAATATGTTGATACATTTGTCATATGATTGCAGCATTATTTGAAGTATATTTGTCATTGTGTCAACCAAGAAGAAATCGACGAAGTCCAAAATGAGTGAGCGACGTGTTCTTGAGCACACAAAAGATCATATGACGTGGGGGAGACATTTATCTTTAGCATAGACCAACGAGTGAAACTTTTTTAGTTAGTTTTCAGTTTGATTCTAGAGTGGATACTCGGTACTTTGTATTATTGAATCTTTGTATGGATGATTTAATATTAATTAAATTTAGTACAAGTTTCTTTCAAGATTTGATGGAAATTTTGTTCAATTATGTGCTTGTTTGTGAAATGAAAAAGTACAATTGTATATTTATTATAATTTATTAAATATGGTTAATTTGATCAATACAATTGGTTCGATATATGACCTGTCAAACTCTAATCAAAGACAACAGTTAATGATATGTTGTAAATGTATGATTCTACAACAAACAACACATGTTATGTTATCCACACCTATTACAACATGTGTGTCAGGAAAAAATACACCTATTACAACAGGTGTTTCTAGTGAACTATAACATGCATAACCTGTTGTATAAAATACATATATTACAACTGACACACACCATGTTGTATAAACAACCCTATTACAACGGTTGAATGTATGGAAAGACAACATGCTTCAACTGTTGTATATACATGTATATTACAACATGTGCATTACATGTTGTAATAAACCTACCTATTACAACAGGTGAGTTTAGTGAAAGACAACATGCTTCAACTTTTGTATAATATATATTACAACGGGCGAACCACATGTTGTAAAAAACACCCCTATTACAACGGGTGTGTTTAGCGAAAGACAACGTCGTTCAACTGTTGTATAATATATATTACAACGGGTGCACCACATGTTGTGTAAAATACCCATATTACAACAGGTCATTCCTTAAAAGACAACATATTTTAACTGTTGTATAAAATACATCTATTACAACATGTGATCACATGTTGTGTAAAGCACCCCCCCATAAGACCACGCGATCTAATACAACGGTTAACACCTGTTGTAAATTTGAAAAATGAACTGTTGTAAAAAGCATTTTCTGTAGTAGTGATGTTTACTAAATTCCAAACCCAACCAAAATACCCCTCCTTTGGAAACGTCTACAAGAACTCTCCCACAACATCACCAGCGCTTGGGTTGTTATGGGAGACTTCAACACTATGCTCGATCCAACCGAGAAGAAGAGAAGCAAATACTTCGACGGAAGATCTTCAAGGACACCTTGTTGTATACTGGTTTAGCTGAACTCAAAGCCAAGGGTCATTTTTCACGTTCAAAAGGCTCAATGCGCATGAGAAACTAGACAGAGTTCTAGCCAACACGGCTTGGCTCACCATAGCTATTGGCTATTTCGTTATCAAAACTGCCCTTTTTAACTGCTTTCCTCTCTTTTTATATATACTTTTGCAATAACAGGTCACGCTACGCTCTTAACCCAATATTTCCATCTTTTGCAGAGTTTTCCTCCACTTTTAACTCATTTATCATCGAAAAGGCCCGTCCCGACCCATAAACGTGTTCTACCTGCATCGGCCTTTTTCCAGGATGTCGACCAATACGCTTGCTGCCTGGTAGGGTAGCGCGATACACTGACGTGCGACACAAGGGTGCCGCACAAGAGGAAGCCCCAAGCGATACGCCTTTTTACCTGACAGGGAGCCGGACTCACCACGACTGTTGTAGCGTGTCGCGCGATACAGGCCACCCACCGGCAGGCGCCACTCGTCACGATGACCGACAGCCTGACATCTTTGTGACGGGCGATACGCGTATCGGGCGCCCCTGAAGGCCGCAATAACGGAGCTGATGAAGAACATGTGGCGACCGGAGCACCATAACTTCCTCCAACCGCTGCCTATAAATAGCAGCTACAGGACTCCGATGGGACGGGTCGGAACCCTGCGAGAGCTACCAGAGTAAAGAGTTTGGAACTAGCATATCGTGCCTCAGAGGTTGCGTCGGGCGATTCTAGGTGAGCACTTCCCCACCCCGAGAGGGAGGAAATGGTTTACTTAGGGCCGTCCCGGGCACCACTGCAGGCCGATATCGGCCAATAAGGATACCTAATACAAGTGACTGATTCTTAAAGCGACACTCTAAGTCTGATACGATACTGAACACCGATACGTATCGCCTGTCACGGCGTGTCGCCCGAGAGGGTGCCACCTGGCATGATCATATCGGGCAAGGGCGCCCCGCGCGATACGTCTACCCGTCATGAGCGTGTCGCCTGAGAGGGTGTGCCGCCCGACACGGGCGTATCGGGCGAGGCTCCTGCCCGGTATCGGGCTGGAGAGTGGCTGCTGTCTGTCGACCTTCTAAGTCAATAAGGTGGTGTTTATCTTTGTTATTTCAGTCATTTACTTCTTTTTCTTATACAATGTAATCAGACCCTTATATGTTTATGGAAATAGAAGAGATTTAATCATCTACTGCTTTATGTTTGGCACCTTTGTTGGAAGATTGCTATGTTTAACATCTGAACTCTAGCTTGTACGCTTGGATCGCGTTTCGATTAGCTACCGAATCATGTTTTCCCGTCGCAACGGCCTTGAGAGAGATGTTGTGGCTCTAGCGTTGGTCCGATTCTGGAGTACGAGAGTATCCGGAATCGGAGTTGCTTTAGTAACATTTCCACTCTAACTTAAGCCCAGCAACCTCGAGAGGGGTGTTGATGCTTGGTTAGAAGTACCCGCTTCGAGAGGAGGGGTACAGGATGTTTCTGTTGCCACTTGTTTTACCAAAGTTTTCTCCTTAGTACCTTACTTTGGTGCTAGTATTATCTCTCTGTTTCCGTTACACGAAAATCCCTAAAAACTGATAAATGCTTAAAACCTTATTTTTCCTCGTAGCTCCAGTTGGAGATAGATTTCTTTTATTTTATCGGTCTTATCCTGATGTTCCCTTGGGGTATTTTGCCACCTCTTTACCCTTGTCGGAGTGTAACATGTTGATTCTGTGTTCTCAACACTACCACCATTGTCCCTATGTTCGACCCCGTATATCTACTTCGACCCCGTAAATAAAGTTGCGGGGGCCTAGAAGGTTTCGGGTTATAAATGTAAAAGTTCGACTACTTCAAATCCGCCTCTAATTTTTGGACGCGCGATTTAGGTCGATCAACTTTTTGGCGCCGTTGCCGGGGACAAGGCAAAACGGTACTGTTGACGAACCTGAATCCACTAACTACACTCCAGTGCCTCAAGCTTAGAAATAAGCTTGACAACACTCCTTTTTTTTCTTTTTATTATTTATTCTTTTCCTGAAATGAATAATTCGTATTATTGATAACAGATTTTTTAACTTGATTGTTACACGATGCTCAGGTACTCAGGACAAAGGCATCCTGTTCAACGGAGCACTGACACCATCAACAGGCAACCTCACGATGAGCAACCCCTTTCTGAAAGTGAACGCCAAGGGAGAGCCAGACCTCTCTCGAGCACCAGTCAAGGCCAAGATGAGGTTTCAAACCAACCAAACTTGGTTGGACAATTATTCGCTTTTATAAAGAGACAAGATACAATCATAAACCAGCTGGCACAAAGTACGCTTCCCCATCCAGGAGTTCTAAACTCCATGCAGTTCCAGATGGCGAATATGCAGACACGCCAACGTCAAATTGATCAACAGTTGGTCCAGATGGCAGACTTGATGAAGAACCCTTCAAGAAAGATGCTCTCCAGCCCTGAATCTTCCAGAATGGCAGTACTTAGATCTGAGAGGACAACAGAGCGTAGTGAGGAGGTCAGGACGGAACCTGGATTGAGGACTGTGGATACGGATCCCGCAGAAGATGAAAATTGACAAGCTGATGCCAAAGAGCCTGAATAAAGATCCTTTGAGGAGCTACCTGGTGGGAGAAGCCCTTACGCTCCGAGGCTACCTTTCCCATACATGCTGATAAAGGCAAACCTGAAGAAGCGCCACGAAAAGTTCATGGAATCAATCAAGAAACGTTATCTTGAAGTTCCCTTTTTGGACGCCTTAGAAGAGATGCCATCTTACGCCAAGTTTCTCAAGGATCTGATTACTAAGAAGAGAAGGGGAGGAAGAATGAAATTGTGCATCTAGCAGCTGTGTCCTCTGCTTTCATAAAACCGGATTTTCCCAATAAAAAGAAAGACCCTGGGGCTTTCACAATCCCTTTCGCCATCGGAGATAACGTCGAACGGAAAGGTCTTGCCGACTTAGGGGCTAGCATCAGCCTTATGCCCCTAAGCTTCACGAAGAGATTGGGTTTAACCGATATGGTTAGAACCAATATGAGAATTGAGCTAGCAGATCATACCTTCAAAAGACCTGTCGGCGTTGTTGAAGATGTGCCAATCCGGGTGGGTAATTTCTTCATTCCGTGTGATATAGTTGTCATAGACACCATGGAGGACCCCCGTTGTCCTATCATCTTTGGACGTCCTTTCCTGGCTATGGGAAGGGTGTTGATCGATGTTTCTGAGGGGATAATCACTCTGAGGGTCAAAAATGACCACATAGACTTCAAGGTGAAGGATGCAATGAGAGGACCTTCCCTGTCAGAGTCTACTTGCTTTGCAGATAGCTACGACCAGTTCTGCGAGGAGATAGAAGAAGACATCCGAATGGTAGACCCCCTTGCGAGGGCGATAAGCAGTCAGGATCCCGACTTTGAGAGTCCAGATGTTGCGGAGTGTCTCAGCCTTCTTAACCTATCTGATGAAGATTTGAGAAATGAGGATGAGGAGGTGGAATCTGTCAAGTATGCCTCTCTTGAGGGGGAGCCGCAAGAAAAGACATCCAGGCCCAAGCCTGAATTGAAGTCGTTACTTGAAGGATTGAAATATGAATTCCTAGATCAAGAAGAAAGGAACCCTATCATCGTCAACACCAATCTTTCAAAGAACCAGCTGGATAGACTTCTTGAGGAGTTAAGGCTCCACCGACGGGCTATAGGATACTCAGTGGAAGACATCAAAGGCCTTAGCCCCGCTTTATGTATGCATCGCATCAATCTGGAAGAATCTGCCAAATCTCTGGCTCAGCCCCAGAGAAAGTTGAACCAGACGTTGAAAGAAGTCGTCAAGAAAGAGGTAATCAAATTAAGGGATGTGGGGATCATTTACCCGATCAGCGATAGTAACTAGGTAAGCCCGATCCACGTAGTACCCAAGAAGGGCGGTATGATAGTGGTAAAAGGAGATAAGGGCGATGAGGTGGTGGTTAGGACCGTCACAGGATGGAGAATGTGCATTGATTATTGGAAGCTAAACCAAGCCACAAAAAGGGATCATTTTCCGCTACCTTTTATTGATCAAGTTCTTGAAAGATTAGCGCATCATGACTTTTTCTATTTCTTAGATGGTTTTTCAGGATTTTATCAGGTCCCCATCCTGCCAGACGACTAGGAGAAGACAACCTTTACCTGCATCTACGACACCTATGCCTTCAGAAGGATGCCCTTCGGCCTCTGCAACGCTCCCGCTACGTTTCAACGATGCATGATATCAATGTTTTTGGATTTTCTGGAAGATATCGTAGAAGTTTTCATGGATGATTTTTTAGTCTATGGAAAGGACTTCGATACCTGCCTGAAAAACCTATCTTTGGTTTTGCAAAGATGCGAGGAGAACAGTCTAGTTTTAAACTGGGAAAAGTGCCATTTTATGGTACAAGAAGGCATCGTTCTGGGACATAAAATCTCAAAGCGTGGCATCGAGGTGGACACTAGCAAAGTTGAAGCCATATCCAAGCTTCCTCCACCGAAGTCCGTGACGGGAGTAAGGAGCTTCCTCAGACACGCCGGCTATTACCGAAGATTCATAAAGGACTTCTCCATGATTTCAAAACCATTGTCCAATCTGCTGGTAAAAGATGTTGAATTTGTTTTCTCTGATGACTGTCTAACTGCTTTTCAGGCTTTGAAGAAGGCTCTTGTCTCACCACCCATCCTCCAAGCTCCAGATTGGGATTTACCATTCGAGCTTATGTGCGACGCCAGCGACTATGCAGTAGGAGCGGTCCTGGGGTAGAAAAAAGATAAAAAGCACCACGTGATCTGCTACGCTAGTCGCACGTTGGACGAAGCTCAGATAAACTATACAACTGCCGAAAAAGAGATGCTCGCAATTGTCTTTGCCTTTGATAAGTTCAGGTTGGAGCAAAGGTCAAAGTATACACAGATCATGGGGCCATAAGATACCTAATGCAAAAGAAAGATACAAAGCCCAGACTGTTGAGGTGGGCCTTATTGCTACAAGAGTTTGACCATGAGATTATCGATAAGAAGGGTGCTGAAAATGTGGTCGCTGACCACTTATCAAGGATCGTGGCTGAAGGACAGGGGGAACCGCCCATCAATGATAACTATGCCAACGAAGCTTTAATGTTGGTTGAAACCAAGGAAGAAGACTTACCCTGGTTTGCAGATATCTGTAACTATCTTTCCTGTAGAGAACTGCCCCCCGACATCACCTATAACCACAAAAAGAAGTTGTTCGCGGATGTGAAAAAAAATTACTATTGGGATGATCCTCTCCTTTTCAGAAGATGTGCCGATAACTTGTACAGGAGATGCATTCCCGAAGAAGAAACCCCGAACATTCTTAAAGAGTGCCACGCCTCCCCCTATGGAGGGTATCTTGGCAGTGAAAGGACTGCTGCCAAAGTGCTACAATCAAGTTTTTATTGGCCATCTTTATTCAAAGACGCCGCATAGTTTGTAAAGGTCTGCAAAGAATGCCAGTCGACGGGCAATATAGGGCGAAGAAATGAGATGTCGATGGAAATTGGATTGAAGTAGAGATTTTCGATGTATGGGGGATTGATTACATGGGGCTGTTTCCCCCATCAAGGGGGTATCAATACATTATAGTGGCAGTAGAGTATGTATCAAAATGGGTAGAAGCTATGGCAACCCAAACGTGCGACGCCAAGTCAGTGATCAAGCTGTTTGAGAAAACGATTTTCCCTCGGTTCGGTGTACCACGCACTGTAATAAGCGACGGGGGGTCGCATTTCGGAGAAAGACAGTTCAAAGCACTCCTACGAAAGTATGGAGTTAAGCACAAGATCGCTACACCCTACCACCCACAGACTTCTGGGTAGGTAGAGGTCTCGAATAGACAAATCAAGCAGATTCTGGAAAAGCCTGTCAGTCGGACGAGGAAGGATTGGTCAATGAAGCTTGGCGATGCACTTTGGGCCTAAAAGACTACCTATAAAATGCCCATTGGAACCACCCCCTATAAGTTGATCTACGGAAAATCTTGTCATCTACCACTTGAGCTGGAACACAAGGCCCTCTGGGCAATCAAATTCTTGAATATGGATCTGGAGAAAGCAGGAGAAAAGAGATTTTTGCAGTTACAAGAGCTTGAAGAATTAAGGATTCATGCTTATGAGAACGCGAAAATCTATAAATAAAGGACGAAGGTGTGGCATGACGCCCACCTAAGGAGAAAGGATGTAAGTGAAGGGGATAAAGTTTTATTATTTAAATCTTCCATTCGTCTTTTTCCTGGAAAGTTACAAACGAGATGGTCGGGACCGTTCACTGTGTCAAAGATATACCCATCAGGAATGATGGAGCTATACGACAAAGATGATCCGACCAAGGTCTTTCAAGTAAACGGGCACAGAGTGAAGAGGTACTATGAAGACGAAGCTTTTGTTAGGAGGGCAGAGATCAACTTGCAGGACACGGATACTGTCGGAAGACAAAAGTGAAGAGACTAAACCGGTCGAGCTGGTGATGAAAACCACAACGCTCCTCGGGAGGCAACCCGAGCTTTTACTTTTCTTTCTTAGAATAGGGTGTTATTTTCTTTCCTGCAAAATAAACATTATGGATATTTGGACTGTAATAAGGCCTGAGTCAGCACATGCACCATGTGTGCAGACTCTTCAGTTTTATGGGCCACCATGTTGTTTTATAGACCCGAATGAGTAATATTATCTGAGGCCAGGAACTTAACCTTAGGCCAATGATGTTTTACTCATCGACCGCTTTTTCCCGCTTTGTTTTGAAGTTTTTCTTTTTGATTTTGTTCTGAAGGTTTCGTATCGGGCGGCAACTCAACCGGCGCGCAGAACACGCTCATATTGAACAAAAGGGTCTATCGGGCATTGCATAAGTCGTGTCGGACGACACGCCCAGGGGGCAAGCTCCCGTGTCGGGCAAGATGAGTAATTACCCTTGATTAGACGGATGGGACCGTTCATCTCGGGAAAAACTTGTCTCAACGACCGACACACGTCCCGGATTTACCCATTTTACCCTCGGTTGAGATTGCTATATATAGTACGGAGGTTTTTACTGTGTTGGGCTACTACTTTTTCTCTTCGCGCTACCCGTATCATGTGGTAGTTTCTCCCTTTGCTCGTATGTCGTCCTGCTAGCTTTTGCTCTCGTGTCGCGCGAGAGTTTCCGATAGTAAAGGTATAGATCGACAGCCTGCTTTCCCATCACGACCTACTTATCGCGCGCAACGTACCGGGTTGACGACTTTAGTTGATTTCCTTTATGTCACCCGATATGTGGTCGCGCGATCCGTCTTTAAAGCGCGCTTTCCCGATACGCCATGATGGGCGACATGTTTCTCCTCAAGGAGGCCCTATCGGGCTGTTTGTTTCGCGCAACCGTATCGTCCGACACACTCGTGTCGGGCAACATCTTTAACACGCAAGTTTTTCTTTTCTGTATCGTCCAATTTTGTATTGCCCTGTATGTTTATGGATGACACCCGGACTTTGTAACGGGCGAATCTTGTCGTGCATCAGTTTTCTCGCCTACCTAACATTCGGATAATCAATGAACTTGCTTAATGATATCAGATATGGCCCATACAAAGTAAATCGCCCTTCGGATTGACAAACACGGCAGAAGAATCGACACTGAGGCAGCAGCCGAAGCAACAACGATCGGACAGAAACGCCAGAATCCCGAGGCAGATCCCCAGGCAGCTGAGCCCTCAACCGCTGAAAAGAGAGCAAGGACGGAAGAAGTAACGAGTCCATTTTCTTTCCCAGAGGATGCAGCCAGAACAAGTGCAAAGCTCTCAAGAAGGAAACGTAAGGCTCACGCAGATCATGACGATGATAACCGGCCTATGGTAGACGGAGAGCTCTTGAAAACACTTGTGGACGCTATATCCAAAGAAGGTGCCCCCCATGAAGAAAGTGGCTTCGCGGCTGATGAACCCAAAATACCCACATTCAATCCAGAAGCCACTAGATAAAGACTTCCACTGGTTTTCTCTTTTGGAGATGGTCCTAAACCACCGCAGAAGACAGACTATGATAAGGAAATGGATCTCTCTCGGGGGCTACCAAATCAAGAAAAAGTATTGGAAGAGATAAGGACTTCTCTGACTAGTTCAATAGATGATGAAAGTTTAAAGAAACTGAGATTGATGATCAGTCCTTTTGTTCATGTTCACAATGGAAGTATCTGGTTTAAGGGAACGCCTAATAGTCTTGGAACTTTCTTCCTCAGCAAAAGTGCATGACTGATCTCATTGAATCTTGCAATTCCGAACCCACTTTTGCCTTCTGGTACAACTGACTGCAGCATCTTCATCTTAGAATGGACATCAAATAAAGAGAAGTCTGACCAACTCCACCACGTCGACTACTGGCGCAGGCACACTCACCGGCTAACCCTCACCGGGGTAACATTACCCTACCTTATCTACTTCACAACTCTGGGACAGAGTGTGGAGTAAGTTTGGGGGGTACCATGTACCAGTGAGGGAGGTATAAATTTTTTCTTCAATCTCCACCCCTTTTTCTCTTCTTCTTCTTCGTCTATATCAAATTTTGAAAATTTTTGCTTATTTTGTCTCCTTGCTTATGTACAAAGACACTATATAGTAAAAATCAGATACGACTTCTTGCTAGTTTATTTTCTATGTGCCTAAGGAGACGCAAGTTTTGTTACGTCTTTCTGATAATGCTGCCCCAAATGACAGAAGACTACGACTTTTTATGCCAAAAATTTCGAAAAATAATCTCGCAACAGCTAAGAGACGTGTATGCAGAAGGAAAAAGTTGCCCAAACAGCAACAAAATTCCTCTTGTTTTCTCTTACCCAACAAAAATCCCAAAAAGAGAGAATAGCCTTATGAGTGTGAATAAAATCATGAGAGTTGTGTCAAATGAAAAGAAAAAAATTATACATATACACACTTGTTTTCCAAAAGTACCCATCTTTAGGCATGGTAGATCTGGGGCGGTGGTACGTAGGATGTGAAATCATTGCTCTAAAGCCAACTGGCTTGGACTGCAGGGACCACTTGCCCGTTAACGGACCCGTACCTGGATGGACTGATGGGAAACAAGAAAAAACCCAAAAAGCCTTAAGCCTACCCAAACACACATCTTTCTTCCCCCAAAAAGTTGTTTGGTGTGAAAGCTAACTTCGAAATCATGCACCTAAGTCTTGCCGAAGCTGTGGAGAAAAATTTTGCTTAAATAAAGCAGGAGAAAATAAAGTTTGTTGTTCGTGACCGGGCCGTATTCTCAGAAAGACACCTCAATACTCGCTCTAACCCATGGTCTGAAAAATATACCGGTCAAGAAGAAGCATCACAAAATAAAGTCTAAATATTGATTGAGGACAATCAAAATGCTAAGTTTGGGGGAGTTGATAACACCAAATTTTGTGATGTTTTTGACTGTTATTTCGTTATCAAAACTGCCCTTTTTGACTATTTTCCTCTCTTTTTATATGTACTTTTGCAATAACATGCCACGCTACGCTCTTAACCCAATATTTCCATCTTTTGCAGAGTTTTCCTCCACTTTTGACTCATTTATCATCGAAAAGGCCCGTCCCGGCCCATAAACGTGTTCTACCTGCATCGGCCTTTTTCCAGGAAGTCGACCGATACGCTCGCTGCCTAGTAGGGTAGCGCGATACACTGACGCACGACACAAGGGTGTCGCGCAAGAGGAAGCCCCGAGCGATACACCTTTTTACCCGACAGGGAGCTGGACTCGCCACGACTGCTGTAGCGTGTCACGCGATACAGGCCACCCACCGGCAGGCGCCACTTGTCGCGATGACTGACAGCCTCACATCTGTGTGCCGGGCGATACGTGTATCGGGTGCCCCTGAAGGCCGCAATAATGGAGCTGATGAAGAACACATGGCGACCGGAGCACCATAACTTCCTCCAACCGCTGTCTATAAATAGCAGCTACAGGACTCCGATGGGACGGGTCGGAACCCTGCGAGAGCTACCAGAGTAAAGAGCTTGGAGCTAGCGTATCGTGCCTCAGAGGTTGCGTCGGGCAATTCTAGGTGAGCACTTCCCCATCCCGAGAGGGAGGGAATGGTTCACTTAGGACTATCCCGGGCACCACTATAGGCCGATATCGGCCAACAAGGATACCTGATACAAGTGACTGATTCTTAAAGCAACACTCTAAGCCCGACACGATACCGAACCCCGATACGTATCGCCTATCACGGTGTGTCGCCCGAGAGGGTGCCGCCTGGCATGATCGTATCGGGCAAGGGCGCCCCACGCGATACGTCTACCCATCATCAGCGTGTCACCTGAGAGGGTGTGCCACCCAAAACGGGCGTATCGGGCGAAGCTCCTACCCGGTATCGGGCTGGAGAGTGGCTGCTATCTATCGACCTTCTAAATCAAGAAGGTGGTGTTTATCTTTGTTATTTCATTCATTTACTTCTTTTACTGATGCAATGTAATCAGACCCTTATATGTTTATGGAAATAGAAGAGATTTAATCATCTACTGATTTATGTTTGGCACCTTTGTTGGAAGATTGCTATGTTTAACATCTAAACTCTAGCTTGTACGCTTGGATCGCGTTTCGATTAGCTACCGAATCGTGTTTTCCCGTCGCAACGGCCTTGAGAGAGGTGTAATGGCTCTAGTGTTTGGTCCGATTCTGGAGTACGAGAGTGCCCAGAATCAGAATTGCTTTAGTAACCTTTCCACTCTAACTTAAGCCCAGCAACCTCGAGAGGGGTGTTGATGCTTGGTTAGAAGTACCCGCTTCGAGAGGAGGGGTACGGGATGTTTCTGCTGCCGCTTGTTTTATCGAAGTTTTCTCCTTCGTACCTTACTTTGGCGCTAGTATTATCTCTCTGTTTCCGTTGCACAAAAATCCCTAAAAACTGATAAATGCTTAAAACCTTATTTTTCCTCGTAGCTCCAGTTGGAGATAGATTTCTTTTGTTTTATCGGTCTTATCATGTTGTTCCCTTGGGGAACTTTGCCACCTCTTTACCCTTGTCGGAGTGTAACATGTCAATTATGTGTTCTCAACACTACCACCCTTGTCCCTGTGTTCGACCCCGTATATCTACTTCGACCCCGTAAACAAAGTTGTGGGGGCCTAGAAGGTTTCGGGTTATATATGTAAAAGTCTGACTACTTCAAATCCGCCTCCAATTTTTGGATGCACGATTTAGGCCGGTCACTCACCTATACCCCGACCACAATTCATTTCTCATCAACAATGCTACCTCCATTGGGAAGGTTTTCAAAGCTTTCAGATCTAAAGCTAGCTGGAATCTTTTACCAGAGTTCAAGGTCGAGCTGCTATCGAAATGGGATAATCGCATTTCTTTTAGTGAGGCACTGCCATTCTTCCAAATGACGGTGTTGGAATGGGAAGAAAAGCATCTTTTTCATCAACACAAAGAAAAGAACAACATCCTCAAGAGGCTAGATAGAAGCCAGGTAACCGCTAACTCTCACCCTTCACATTCAAATGACTTACATGTCATTGCCTTGCAAGAACATTTCCATCGCATACTTATTCGATAGGAGGCAGATTGGAGACATAAGTCTGATATCACTTGGCTCAAGGAGGGAGATGGGAATACATCCTTCTTCCATACATACATGAAAGAAAAAAGGCAAATGAACAAAATTGTTCGCATTCGCAATAACGAAGGAGAATGGATATCTGATCCAATGACCATTCAACAGGAGATTTCTAAATATTTTTGTAAGATGATGTCCAATCAATCCTCCCCATCTATCTAGGGAACTGATATCCATGAATACATTGGCACTTTCCTGGGCATCCCTCGCCAAACTAAAAATTTCCTTGCTCACATGCTTGGTCATGATGAAGTATTTAAAGTTGTAACTTCTATGGCGCCCAATAAAGCAACAGGCCCTGATGGAATTCATGGTGAATTCATACAATCTAACTGGCATCAGGTGGGCAACTCAGTGGATCTCACCGTTCAAAAGGATTTTAATACTGGGAAGGTGGACAGCGAGCTACCTAATGCATACAAGGTGATGATTCCTAAAATTTGACAACCTCAATGATGTAATGAGTTCAGACCAATTTCTCTCAACAACACATGCTTCAAACTCATCTCTAAAATCATTGTTGAGTGCCTGAAACCACTCCTCCCGGGATGAATTTTTGAAACACAATCTATTTTCATTCCAGGCATGCATATTATCAATAATATCCTCCTCATTCAAGAAGTCATACATTCAATGAAAAGCAAAGACACAGGGAAACAATGGGTCTATACGAAACTTGACATCTCAAAGGCTTTCGACAGAATGCATCGTCCCTTCATTCTTGATACTCTCCATAAAGTTGGACTCCCAGATAATCTTCTTCGACTAATCATGGACATCATTTCCAGTGGTGCTACCTCTATTCTATGAGAGGGCAAGCCACTGTCACCATTCAAAGCCACACAAGGTGTGCACCAAGGGGACCCTATCAGCCCCTATATCTTTGTCTTATGTATGGAACGACTATGACAAGCCATTAAAAATGAAGTTCATCTGAAACACTGGCACCCTATCAAGCTAGCATGCAATGGAGTCTTGCTTTCCCATGTTTTCTTTGCAGACGACATTATGCTCATGACAGAAGCTTCACAACACTAGTATAGATATCACCTTTAGCGTTGGTTAAATATGACTTTAGAAGTCAGTTTCCAAGTGACACACAGGTGGGTGACACTAAATGTAGACTCCTTCAACGTCAGTTTCATAACCGACTCCACAAAGCCATCCCCCGATTGCAAACCCAAAAAATGTGCCAGCAGGGGGGCATATGCATCGGTTATCAAGTCATAACCAACGCCACATCCCATTCGGGAAAAAAATTTGGCCCCAGGTTAGACCATTGGTGTCGGTTAGCAACATAAAACCGATCCGTCGACCTAAAATTATTGACGGTTTGTAAGTTAACCAAACAGTAACCGACACCATTAGGGGATAAAGACGTCAGTTAACTATTAATCACCGACGAGTTAAATTTTTTTTGTCAGTTTCTTTATTTAACTGACGACTATATTTTGATTTTTTTTCTTATCAGCTTGCAGGCTTGCTGTCTTGCTGGTCAGCAAGATGCAGAACCTATAGTTCAGTTCTGAACTGTAGGTTTTCAGCATCCATTGATTTCATCTAACAACAGGCCACAAACATGTAAAATTAACAAGGACGGATAATTAATATGGAATGATTCACACACATGTATAAGCACATTTCATATTATGATTTCATCACACATGTAGAAACCTATAGTTCCATTTCATTCCTCCATTTCATATTCACACACATGTAGCAACCTGCAGTCACATTCATTTCATCTCTTTTCACATTCAGACACATGTAGAAACATTCATGTATTCATCTTCACACACATATGTATATAGATAAGACAATTCAAAATAAAATCATTCAGACATGTATATATAAGTGTGTCTTTCAAAGTTTAACATGTCATCAAATACAAAAATAATTATGACAACAAAGTTTAGAAATATCATTCTTTATCATTATCATCGTCATCATCGCCATCAGTATTCTAATGATAATAAAAAATTCCCACTACTAGTAAGGCTTTTTCCCATTGTTCTCTTACATCATTTAATTCTTCCATCGTATAGGGAGTATATACATCTAATAACTTTTCACTTGTAGTGAAATCACTAATTTTAAACACCTACAAAGAGAATGAAGTATATATAAAATTAATAATATATAATAAGATTAAAATATGTCATATTATCTAGTGAGACTGTATATAATACATGTTGTATGGTATCGATTTCCATTGCAACATGTTTGATAATTAGGTCCATATATCGCATCACGTAGTATGCACATGCCCAGCCGTTGTTTTTTGTAGAACACTATAAATTGAAACATACAAAATGTTAACAAATACAAACAAGCATAGTTCACATATATAACATTTACATTGGAGTCAGGAAATTACTTTCACATTCTCCCAAAGTAACAGTTTCTTTGTCTTGGCCATGTTTCGTCCATCTTTTTTGAACACTTTTAAATCCCTACATATTAATGTAACACATTAAATTACATTATTAAATAATAATGTAATAATAGATGTTAACGGATATAAAATATGAAAGATTTCTCATATGAATAATGGCCTTTTCATTGAGTGTCCATATAATGAATCTAATTCCTTCCCTGAAATATCTAGATAATAAATAGTCCACATCTTGGGGACAATAACTAGTAACTCCCAATGCGTACCACTAGAGGTAAGAAGTTAAAAATTAATAACTCAAAATCCAAAATATAAATGTAATTTTCTAAAGTCCAAATCATAAGCAAAGTAAACTTACTCAACATTGAATGGAGCTATTGTCACCGTCTTCTTTTTTTACTAAAATATTTAAAAAAGGCAGAGCGGTATGAGGTAACTGATGAAGGCTCTTTATCTACGTGACTGATCAAAGATGGAACTAGAAATCCCACATGGGAAAATGAAAAATCTTTACAGATCATGTGTAAGTGGTTGCAAAACATGTATTACTTATGCATTAATATATAAGAAACCAGATCACCATATATAAAACAAGGTATATGGATATATAAATAAGATCTCACCATATACATAGCTCTATCATAGATGTATATAGCCAATCATAATGAAACAACTCCAAAATATCTTGTAGAAATATTTTGTTATCGTATGATTCGCCTGCAACATCCACCGGAATAAAAACATTTATAGGAGAATTTGGGTCATGTTCGTCTATCCATACTGCCATACCCTTACAATTAGGACCTAAAAAGTCGTATAGGTCCCTTGGAAGCCAACTATGTACTTCAGGATGAGGTGGAGGGGTTTCTTCCTTTTGACCTATATATATATAATTTCAGATCAATTGACTAGCTCATATATACACGCTAACCAATTAACGTAATGTAAATTTACCATAAAATATCATTATAGGTGACATCCATTTTAGCCCACAATATCACTCTACCTTCTGCTTCACCAAGCATTTCAGAATCTGGGTGGGCATATGACAATGGATGATGCCTTCACTGGTGGAGTACAAGTCTCAGGCTCACACAGACCACACCATCTAGTACTGGAGTGCCATGAAACATGTCCCCTGGAAGGGGTGGGTAAGCCTAGGCCTCTGCAATGATAAATTCTTTTCTTTTTAGATGGCATGACTTAAAACCCTACAAATTTACGTAAAGTATGTTATATACATATATACATAAACATATCATCTTGAAAAGACTAGCCACTATGTCATAAAAATACTTACAGTGGACGTGCTAGGTGGTGGGTCTACATGATTACTCCCAACCACCTCTACAGTAGGAGAAGAGTATAACGCCATAGGTATTTTCTGAGTGGCAGTAAGAGATGTCTTCCACTTCCTCGGGTCCCACAACAGTGCCTGCACCCCTAACACGTCCAGAATGCTCTAGGTTACCAAGAGCAACTATCAATTTATCTCTTATGCCCTCAGAAATGAACTTTCCTTACTTACTCTGCTCGTGAAGCTCCCGCTAATCGCCATCAATAGAAATTGGAAAGTAAACATAATAATCAATATCAATTGCTCTAAGAGTTAAATTTTACCATTTTTATAGTCGCCTCAACAGTTGTAGGTTTGGTTATATCTCATTTCTTGTTTTGCCTCCCAGCTATCCACATAGTATGGCAAGGCAGAGGTGCAGGAGTAACAATAGAGGACTCCCCAATCTCCTGAGTAGCAACAGACTCAGCATCATCAGCATCCTGTAGTCTTTGGTGAACGCTTGCGTAGCCTTTTTGGACCCATCGTGTGGTCATGCACATTCAGTGCACGCCTTGCACTTTGAGCATCACTGTTAGCCTTGTTAGTAAGCACATTGATTT
Source organism: Alisma plantago-aquatica (assembly GCA_963693085.1). NCBI lineage: Eukaryota > Viridiplantae > Streptophyta > Magnoliopsida > Alismatales > Alismataceae > Alisma > Alisma plantago-aquatica. Next base: position 919,509,197 of record OY856412.1, on the reverse strand, counting down.
GGTTAGTAACACTAAAGGTCAATCTTGAATAGGTGAATACATAAGAATGTATATTAATTAAATTGGGAGTGGCGCTTAATACCTTGAATTCAGCAGTTTTTTTCTTTTGGCTACAAACTTCTCCCAATCATTGGGTCTAGGTAGTTCCATTGTACAGTGGCTGACTTCTTCCTCTTCTCAGCATCTCATATGTAATCTCAGGTAAGATTTGTCCTATAGTTCCTTAGGACCCTCCCACAGTGTTGCATCATGCATTTACAATGCAGGCTTTCATCCAGTTCAAATATACTCTACAAAATTTCATTTATTTAACTAATATACTAAAAATTATTAATATGCAAAATAGAATTGTAAATAATAATAACTCACGCATAGTTCCTTCCATACTAAGTCTTTCTTCCCCTTAGGAACTTTATTCCAAGATTTTACATTAGGACTACAATGGATACGAGTAAGAATCCCAAGATATGATATAAATTAGTTATGGTTCACTCCAACTAGATTTCCTGCATGATCAAACTCTACAGCCTGTTTGGGTCCATTGCCCCTTTGTTGTAGTAACTTGTTCATCATAGTGATGCCCCTCACTTTTTCAATTTTTTTTGCTTCTCATCAAGTGCCCCAAGTTCTTCAGGGGTACATCATCAACCTAAAATTTGACAAAAAATACACTTACAGGATATAACTTATAAATGGACATATAGATAGAAATATAGGATATATTTTAAAAACTTACATTGTGAGGCACCGCATTGATATCCTCACCCTCATGGTAATCATCATCACGATCATCATACTCATGCTCAGTCATATGAAATTGTCATAAAAAAATCAAACATTTAACATTTAACATAACTAGAAGATAATAAAACATTGTAAAGTTCACATTCAGAAAAATAAAACATATAAAAAAATAAAAACATGCCTCTAATACTGCAATCTTTTATCAATTAGAATTCCTTCGATGTGATGTCCACACACATACAAGTCATCGTTAGCTTCAATATTTGGTGGTGTTGGCAACCCAACTGAGAATTGGCTTGAGTCATCATATTTATCATAGTACTCTTCTTCATCTATAGGATCTTCAATGAACTGTCTTTTACCATGAAGAACAACTGACCATTTATCATTTGTAGGATCATCGATATAAAATACTTGTTTCGCCTGTGATGCCAATATGAATGGTTCACCCTTCTTGCCAATCTTTTTAAAGTTCACTAATGTGAAACTTAATTCATTCACTATAACTCCTTTGGTGTTATCAACCTAATTACATTTAAAGAGAGGAATTCTAAAATCTACATAGTCAAACTCCCATATGTCTTCAATGACACTATAATATGACATTTTATGTTCATGTAGACTCTTATCCTTTGCACTTGCAAAAAACAATGAAGACGCTTGAAGGGTGACCTCACTGTTTTGGACGACGCTCTTATCATCTTGACGCTTTGTGTAATATGAGAACCCATTTATGTCAAACCCTTCATAAGACATAACATTCAATTTTGGTTCAAAGGCGAGACATTTGATATTTTCAGCAAGATTATTTGGTGTTTGAGATAGTTGATGTAAGACTTTATCTTCAAACCACTTAATAAATGTCTTGTTATGCTCTCTAGCAAGCCACATTGAATTGGCTCGAGGATATTGTTTGTTGATGAAATTGGTATGTTCCTCGATATAAACACTCACTTCGTTGATGTTGTGTAAAATATACAAGTGAGCTTGTTCCAACTACTCATGTCTAATTACTTTCATCTGTGATTCCAAAATTCCTTTGCAAGAATACTTCTCAATATTCTTGTCATTAACAGGAGCGTCATTACCACTCAGGAAGTCATTGCAAAAATCCATAACCTCTCTCGCCACATAACCCTCAATAATACTCCCTTCAGGCTGATAACAGTTTTGAACATCATCTTTAAAAAATTTCATGTATTGTTCAAAAGATACATCGAATGCAAGAAAATTAGTCCCAAGATTTTCACTTCCCTAGTCAAGTGGACAACAAGATGTACCATGATATCAAAGAACAAAGGAGGAAAATACATATCAAGATGACATAGGGTAACAACCACTTCTCTTTGCAACTTATTGAGAGTATCAGGATCAATAACTTTATTGCACAAACTATTGAAAAAGAAACAAACTCCGATGATTGCAAACCTTACATGCTTCGGTAGTATAGATCAAATTGCCACGGGCAATATTTGTTGCATTAGAGTGTGACAATCATGAGATTTAAGACCAATAAACTTCAAATCTTTCATTGATACCAATCTATAGATGTTGGATGAGTAACCATGCGGCACCTTAACATTTACCAAGCAATCACAAAAAGATTTCTTCTCCTTTCTAGACAACGTGCAACAAGCATGAGGTAAGTATGTTCTCTGATCGCTACTAACTACTTCTGTTAATTTTGTCCTTATTCCCATTTCACGTAGGTCCATTCTGGATTTTATCTCATCTTTAGTCTTACCCGGTATATTCAACAGAGTACCAATGACGGTATCACAAACATTTTTCTCAATGTGCATGACATCGATACAATGCTTGGCTGCCAAAAAACTCCAATAAGGAAGGTCCCAAAATATTAACTTCTTCTTGAATAAAGATTTGTCACTTTGTGTAGCCATGGTGCATTGTGATCTCTTACCAAATTCACTGACAAAGTCTTTTATCTTTCATAAACAACCTCCCCTGGTATAGGTTTAGGTGCACTCCGTTCCTCATTCCATCCATTGAACACTTTGCGCAACCTACAGTACGGATGGAATTTTGGAAGAAACCTTCGATGACCAAGATATACAGTTTTGCCGCCATGTTTTAGTCATATTCAATCAGTGTTATCTTCACATATAGGACACGCTTTAGATCCTTTGACACTAAATTCTCGTATGCTGGAAAGTCATTAACAGTGCAAAACAACATAGCGTGCAAATGAAATGTCTCTCTTCGTGAAGCATCATAGGTCATCACACCTTCACCCCAGAGTTTCTTTAAGTCATCAATCAGAGGTTCAAGATAAACATCGATATCATTTCCAGGTTGTTTAGGGCCCAATATCAACAATGACATCATAATGTACTTATTTTTGTACACAACCAAGGAGGAAGATTGTATATAACAAGCATAACTGGCTAAGTGCTATGTTGGCTTCTCAATGTCCCGTGTAGATTCATCCCATATGTACAAAGCCCTAGTATTAGATTCCTGACTTCTTCACCAAATTTAGGGTACAATAAATCAACCTTCTTCTACTGTGGGGAATCAGACGCATATCGTAGGATCCCATCATTAGCTCTCTTAACATCTGCATGCCACTTCAAATTCTTCGCATCTATCGGATTGGCAAACAAGCATTGAAACCGTGATATTATAGGTAGATACCACATCACCTTGGTAGGAGAACCAGTTTTGGACTCCCCTAAAGTCGTCATTTTATACCTTGACGCACCACATTTTGGACAATCTTTCAAATCCATATAAGCCTTTTGAAATAATACACAACCATTCGGGCATGCATGTATCTTCTTGGCCTTCATTCCCATTGGGCACAATAATTTCTTTAACTGGTATGTTGATATTGGTAGCTCGTTTCCTTTAGGAAGAATTTCTTTCAAAAAAGACAACAATGACGTGAAGCTTTTTTCGCTCCATCTATTGTTAGCTTTTAGCTTATATAATCTCAACACAACGCTAAGCTTCATAAACTTAGTACAGTATGTGTATAACGGTCTCTCAACATCATGCACAATGTTTCTAAATATTGGAGGTGGATCGGTGTGCTCTACCCCACAACTATCAAGCATCGCATCAGTGATGTCTACTGGGACTGGTTCGTTCACATCTACGTCATCGGAGGCAATTTCTTCTTCCACACAAGAACTCCTATCGACATCCACTGATTTCAGATTTGAAATCTCTCAATGCCAGTGCCATTTTGTATAGCCTTGTACAATCCCGTTGCACATGACATGACTTTTGATTTTGTTACCAGTGTTGACTTTCAAGTTGTTACCGCAATGCCTATATGGACAGTAGAACCTATCTCTAGGTTTTTTCCTATGTTCCTCGGCAAATCTAATAAACTGATCAAGATCAGAAATAAACTCTGGGGTGCAGCTATTTGGAATGGACATCCATGATCTATCCATTCTATGATCAAAGAGAAAACAAGTATATATTAGGGTTTAGGGTTAAAAGATTAGGGTTTAAGGTTAAAAGATTAGGGTTTATGGTTAAAAGTTTAGGGCTGAGGGTGTTATATATAATAAATGTGTACCACCTATCCCATTCTGGATCACCTAATCTCATTAGTAAGTGTATAATGTGTATTCAATTTTCAAGAAATTTTAGCAACATTTTCCCGCAGTTCTCCAAGTACATCGATGTACATGGGAAAATGTCCACCGACATATGTACTTAGAGAACAAACGGGGAAGTGTTGACGAAACATCATGAAAACCGAATACACATTATACACTTACAACCTAAGTGAGATTAAGTGTTCGAGAACAGTCCCAAACCGGGGACTATCTAAGATTTACTCCTAATGAGTAAATCGCAGACGGGTTTCTAGGCTAACAAAATACATGTATATATGTTGTCATTCATATACCTACAATCATAGTATCATCATTCATATCCTAGGTTTTGTGTAACATCATTTAATTCAATTCATTCTTCCATTTGGATAAGTTCATTCATTCATCATTAACCAAAATAAATCATTAATAATCAACTACACAATTTTGAAGAACAATCATATATTGAAATAAGTTAATTCAATCACTAAAAAGAGAGAAAGAAAGTAATAACAATTTATTAAATTCATTCATTTATCATTAACCCTAGTTAATCATTATTAATCAACTACACAATATTGGAAAACAATTATATATTGAACTAAGTTCATTCATTCCTTGTTTAACCCTTATTAATCAATATTAATCAACCCTAATGAATCAATAATAATCTTACAAAAAACTCACCGCACTGATGGAGCAGGATGTGGTGGCGGAGGCCGGAGGTAGAGGTGGTCGCAGCTGTGGTTGTGGAGGTGGTTGCAGTTGTGGCTGGAGGTGGAGGTGGAGGTGGTCAGAGGTGGAGGTAGAGATGACTGAAGTTGTGGTGAAGCAGGTGGTGAGCGGTGGTAGGATGGCGGGTTGTGGTTGTGGTCATTGGCGGAGATGACTGAGAAAGTGAGCAACAATGGAGGTGGTCGCAGTTGTGGCTGTGGAGGTGGTCGCAGCTGTGGCCAGAGGTAGAGGTGGAGGCAGAGATGACTGAAGCTGCAGTGAAGCATGTGGCAAGCGGTGGCAGGATGGCATGTTGTGGCTATGGTCGTTAGCGGAGATGACTAAGCAAGTGAGCGGCGACGGAAGTGACTGAACTACTGGAGCAGAGGCGGCGGCGATGACTGAACTGGAGTGGAAATAGCGAGCTCCTCAGTGGCGTTTCCTCTCCACAGTGGCAGCAGCGAGCTCCTCTCTACAGCGGCGGCGGCGAGCTCCTCTCCACAACAGTAGCATCTGCGGCGGCGAGCGGCAACATAGAATCGCGAGACCTAGCTTGAGCGGAAATAGAAAATTGGGAATGAAACAGAGAAGGGGAAGAGTCCTGCTCGTGCGGATGCTATTCAGTTAATTATCGGCGTCAGTTATTGTGTAAAAACGACGCTTAACACCATCTACAACTTCAAACAAATACCGCCAGGTTAGGGTGTTCATCATCAGTTTCAACGTATCATAACTGATGTCTATCCACATACGCCGACAAAAAATATTTACTCTTGAGTTACAATCATAGTTGTCGGTTTCTCCCCTAACACCGACGCCGATTAGGCAAATTGGGGGGAAATTTTTTTCACGGGGACAACACACAAACAAACATCATTTTCGGTTCTTGTGCAACAACCGACGCCACATAAGGTATGAATTTTTGCCTCGTGAGGGATATTTAGGCATCAGTTGTATTTTAAACAACTGATGACATAAGGGGGAAATTTTTTTTGTGGGGCTTGGCGCGGAACATGAGTCGTCCATGTTTATACAACCGATGTTGAATTGAAAATTTTGGAGGCAAATTTTTTCCCTAGAAAATTGTATTTCACGGGTGATTTTGGATGTCAGTTTTTATTTCGAAAAGCCGGCGTTAAAGAAAAAATGATACCCGCATCTTTTGTAAAGCGACCGACCTTCACATATAGGTGTCAGTTGTCGTGTTAAACTGACATGGTAGTTTATTAGTGTTGGTATTTTATTTATAACTTATGCTGGTAAATGTGACGTTATACATCATTGTCATTTCTGTACTAGTGCAATCTCAGGCGGAGGTCATCTCCAAGGTCTTAGCAGACTTTGAAGCAAGTCTCTGGACAAATAGTTTCCAAAGAGAAATTCAAATGCTTCTTCTCGTGCTACTAAAGAAACTTTCTATAACACTCTGGGCATCGGATACACGGAGGACCTTGGCTAGTACCTGGGAGTGCCTCTTCTTCATCATCGGTTGAATCACAACACACATAAGAACATTGTGAATATGCTTCATGAAAGGATGAACAGTTGGTCTGCTCACCAACTATCTCTTGCAGGTCGAGTCACCTTAGCAAAATCCACTTTGCAAGCTATACCAACATATGCAATGCAATCAGTGAAACTCAACCCAAGACTTTTTGACAACATTAACGGACATGTCAAAAACTTCATATGGTCAGGAGGTAGAGATAACACCAAGCTATCTCTTACCTCATGAAAAAAAGATCACCTCATCCAAGTTGGGAGGAGGACTAGGGCTCAAAGATGCACGGGACCTCAACCAGGCATTGATGTTGAAGAATGTGTGGAACTTCCTAAATAAACCCAACCTACTGTGGGTTAAGGTCATGATGGGAAAATACATGAAAGATGGGTGCTTGATCAACAAACCATGCTCCCCTGCATGGTCCTTTATCAAGAAGAACCCAGCTTCTATCAAGGAAGAATGCACTACTAGATGACCCCACAAAAATCGACACAAGTTTCTCAAAATCCTGACACACGTGTGAACGTGGCACAACAATGTGTCAGTATATTTTCTTCCCCACCCCCGGCCCATATACCTGTTTTGGCATTTCCCCTTCATTTTCATTCCCCACGCGACTTCCATCTTTCATTTCCTTGCGCGCGAAGGATTCATTTCCCGTTCATTTTCTCTTCGTCGGGCGTCGGCCCTAGAACGGGGGAATCTACTTGTGCAATCTGTCACACCTCACCTCATCCTCATTTCAACCATCTCCAGCTCTACGATCTAGACTTATAAGGGGGTTCCGATGCCAGATGATCTGCCCCTTTCCTCATGACCTATCTGAGTCCTTGAGGGTGCACCCCAAAGGTCGCTCAATAGGGGCTTCCTTGGACGGTGGCGCGTCGCCGGCAGTGTTGATGCACTATGGCACCCAACACCTTCTTGTTCTAGGATCTATTGTAGATCGACCGTAAATAGCACAACCCGTTGCACCTTGGAGTTGTCGTTGGCAAAAGACTCGACAAGGATCTTACTGGTGTTGTGCGGCCGCCGGGTTGGCCGGATGCATTGGCCGAGGCGTTGTATCTGGGCTGATCCCCTTCCTTAAGTCCCTCATCGTACTGACCATAGATTGCTATCTTCTATCATTTTCTCAAGACTTGCAACAGTTGAGGATCACAGATAAGTATTAATCCATTAACGATTCAGACTATTTCCACCATAGAGTGGATCATGCATGATTGCTCTGTATGTCAAGAGTCCCTTGCATATCCATATACTATGCTTACCTTCTAGGATAATTTCTCCTCTGCCTCGTAGGCTTCCAGCAGATCAATTATGTTACTAAATTGTTTGCTTGATCTAAATGTCAAGCTAATCATTTCTCACCAGCCTGTATTGGGTGGCAAGTCGTGCAGGAAGGTGAAGTAGGGTACCCAAGAAGCTACATAAGGTAAAGAAAGCCATGGTCCTCTGCTTCTGCAGATAGAACATGTATAGTTTCTTCTATTAAGGGAGAAACATTAACTCCCAATCACACTAGGTACTGATGTCTTTTATCTACTGCTTGTTATATTAGACATATGCCATGTTAGGCTCTTCTTGTATGTGTCTAGTTTATAAGCTAAATGTGGTTTGAATGAGTGTGTTCTGGTACTTCACAGAGGCTTGTGGTGTAGTATTCTGTGTGGAAACTTGTGGATATATACTTGTATGAAACTAGTAATGGCAGAATATTACTGAATAATGTTCCCACTTGAATGATAACAACTTCTATCAACACCTTTTCGCTCACTATTTCATACCTCACACTCCAATTACATCTGGCATGCTTGATTAAATGTCCAGAAGGGATGGGTGTCCTACAACAATGGGTCTAATGAACTGAACTACAAACAGGACATTAAATGCATGCAAAGTAGCAACAGAAGGCTTGTAATCACAGTCGTTTCTAAATAGGTAGATGCTTGACATTTATGCGTGTATTGCTATCAAATTGATAGAAAAAAATTTAAAGTTTGACATTATTTTTAAAAACATTATTGAAATATTGTGGTTTCCCTCCTTTTAAATTATGTCAAAGTATACACCAAAACAAAATTGTAGACAGTGATTTGTTAATTGATTTTTGGAGACATTTGAGCATACTTATTGTAGGTCGTTTGGCTTTATGTATATGTGGTTCTTTAAGTTTCTTCTCATGTGCAATGCCCACTAACACTTTTTGCATATTCTAGGTTGGTTCCATATTATTCAGCTATTTCTTTTTGTTTCCAAATATGCTCAGTTATAGAAAAATAGTATTCATGGGAGGTTGATGAGAATTGGAGGTATGTTGCTTATCTTTATTTTGATTGTAATTATAATATTTCTCATACTTTTGTTGATGAAGTTATATGTATAAAGGATTATGTGAAATCTTGTTTTGTTAAGATGCAATCATGGGTGGTATTTAGTTCTGTTCTTATAACATTTTATTCACATCATACTCTGTCTATTATCATTTTGCCTACCTACTATGGGTTGAACTCAATCTGTTCTGAATACTTCTATCAAGACAAGCCATTTGTATGCAATCTTACTATTTTTGGGGCAAGTTCTTAGCCAGTATATGGTAATTTCTTGATTTTAACACCGGGTGTGTCTTTCTCAAATGCTTAATGATTATTCCATGTTAACTCAGGGTAGATCCTATGTCAAGCCTTGAACCAGAACTACTAGAAGGGGTGATGATGACATGAACCACCCATGTGTATTTCTGAGTGCAAATGTTGTCGTTAACCGCAACAGTACTCGGTAGAAATTTAATTTAATTTATTTTTTTAGTTATTTTCTTTTCCTTGTGTTCTCTTGTAAATATATGGGGTTTAGTCTTGGATGGCTACTGCTTAATTTATTTTGGTTTGTGGATCTGTATATATGTTGCATTGTGGTATTGTGAAGACACCTCAGTAATTATAAATGAAAATCATATTTTATATTAAATTGTTATTTAGCATTAATTGTATTGGTAATTCTCCTTTAAGTTGTAACAGAGCCTAATCCTAAATCATTAAGTTTAGGTCCTGACCACATCATCACCCAGTGGAGGAACAACACAACATTCATCCAAGAGCCACTGTCATCTTGGGCCGTCATTGCTCATCATCAACTCACCCTTCTCTAAGTCATCATCCTAGCAACTCCATCGCTCCTTTGATATATCATCCTACACCGCAAAGCCCATTGCCAATTAGCCCTTGTACTGACAAAAACCCCTCCCCATGTTTAATGGACCAACTAGAGTGAACCTGTATCCCAACCTTGTTGCCCCTTGCTTCATCGCTTGCCCACTTTTACCTATTATCTCGATAACCTTGTCCCAATAAACCTCATACTGGTAATACTGCAACTCCTCTCTGCGCCTTTTCATAAGCACTGAGTCCTCAAGCCTTTATCATCACATTCACCATCCTATTCCATCCTCCTACTTGCCACACCGCCAATTTCCTCTACTTTTGTCTATGTGTACCATTTTGTTGGTCTTTGCCCAACCCAGTGATAGTCTCACCATGAATGCTTCTATCTCACTAGGATCATTTACACGATCTGAGAAAACATTGATAAATCTGGCTATATAGAAGGGAAAGATGGCCTGCCAAAGAATAGAAGAGGAAAATGTACTATGTAGTAGGGATGAAAAAGGGTCGGGTTTCTACTTATCTACTTTAGAATGCATACTTTAATTAAATGAACTATTGTAATCAAGGTTGTCAGACTCGAACCCATAAGCAAACCGGTGAGGCCTCTGGTTCCCGATTCACCGGTTCAACCAGTGGTCTGACCGGTTCAACCGGTGACGTCAGTAGTTTAAAAATATATAAATATCTTTGATACTCATAGAAAATGTCCCTGCAAATGTTATGAAACATGAATACTAGAAAAACCGCTCACAATAACTTGATAAACAGACCGAATAACTAATATTATTATATTGATGGATATTTATATACCAACATGTATATAGTGTTCAATATTAATTAATAGAAATAACAGCAAAAATACATTTACTTGTTAAATGAGAGAACCGACCGGTTCAGCTGAAACCGGACCAGTTCAACCGGTCGGTTCACCGGTTTGATGCCGGTCAGACTTCATTTCTAGCTTTGGGAGGGAATCGACCCGGTAGGGTGACCGGTTCCCGGTTCAACCGGCCGGTCCGGTTCGGTTCTGATAACCATGTCTCTAATGTATGACTAATTATTGATGTGCACAAATAACAATTAGTAAGGTACCCATGATAAGTCTATTGTTTACTTGTTACTTGTTAGATATGTAAACATGTGATGCAATTTTTTGTTGTATTATGTATGTAGGGTGTTTGATCCACATCAAGTCTATAATTTACTATATTATAGATATAATCATTGTTTTGTAGTTGTCTTATAGATTATTTGAGTGTTTTATATTGTTGGGTAGAGTGTTCATGTATATATAAAAGTTCCAAGCAGTATAGTATTTATATACATGTGTAATTTTGTATAAAATATATAGGAAACTAAAACTCATTTTTCAAAAATTCCCCCCTTACCGCTTAACTAGTTACAAGGTGTTGTCCGCATGTTTATCACTTAATGTTCTTTAAAACATTGGGCCTAGCAATCTGTTGTCACACCAACTCACACCGGTAGTCCATCGGCCAAACACCTGATACTCCTTACTCCCACATTGACCCACACTCTGAAGGCGGTACTTGGTTTCTTGTAAAGGAGACACTTAGGTTGAGAACGTACTATCGATCCTCTGCTTGGATAACAATGGATAGCTCTCGGCTTGAGTAATTCTTTGCGCAGAGAGTAATGAACATATTGGAGTAGTTATCTATTACAATGAGGAAATAACTATGAAGCAGGAACAACAACATCATTTGTACATCATCATTTTGATCAAGCTGGAACAACAACACAAACTTGGAGTAGTTATCTATTATAATGAGGAAATAGCGATGACCTTGAGAAGAAGCACTGGGTGATGGCCCCCATGGTTGGCAGAAGATAGACCACTTCCCGTGGGCTTGCTAGACACATACATAGAAGAAAAACCTTCCCTCCGACCCTTTGCACCATCGAGGCCAGGTAGGATGGTGAGTCATATGGAGGTGGATCTGTTGGGGTATAGGTCGAGGGAGGAGGGTCACACGGTCTTGCTTGAGGCCGCTGTGTCTCTGAAGAGCATGGAGCAACTCATTCGCCAAATGTCGCCTTCTTCCCCATCCTCTCCTGCTACCTCTTCCCTCTCTGAAAAGCACTTACTGAGTGGTGTCAACAAGTTAATCGACTGTAAGGAGACTGTGGATTTGACGGTGCCCAAGTTTTAGAAGATAAACCCCATCCCATACCACACTTGCCACACACGATTCCGCCACAGCCCCGTTCAGTTAGCACTGCCATGTCTATGTGGCGGTATCATGCTTCGATGGCTTCAAGAACACCCTGCGTAGTCTTCAGCGTGCCAAATGGGAACATTGCCATGCCCCGGCCGACACATGGCATCAGGTCGTTGTTGCTCAGAGGAACTATTAGGAATTTGGTCTCTGCCTCTAGCGCCATTTTTTGTCGGGTGATAAGTAGGCCCTCTCCTTTTGATTTAGATGGGGTGGGTGTTTCTTTAGATTTAGAAATGCCATATCTAGAGTCAATGGCGCACACGTAAGGCTTTCCCCCATGGCATTCGACACCAGGTCACAGAGGCGATACACAACAGCCAGAATGGATGAGGTTACAGTACTCAGAGTAGGTGTCTTCGCCCATGTCTTCAGCCATGATATGCAAAGTCCACAATGGATGAGGTCATGACAATGGAGTGCACAGTGTCTGTAGAGGAGGCAGAGACCACTTCAAACAAAAGCACCGATTGGTGCTCTAAAGAAGTGAGTTGGTTGCCAAATTGCTTGGCTTGGTGAAGGTAAGCAACGATCCTTGTCCATCTTGCTTCAAGGTCTGCAATTGGTTATTGAGTATGATCTGAATATGAGGAGATCCATAGCCTTGTTCCAGGGATAGCTAGACATCATGCCACATATTTAGACTAACCATATAAGTGATCACAAATCTTGTCATGGACGTTGACATCTGGCTAAGCAGCAATAGATCTTTACCATGGCATGTTGTGTAAGTTGGATTAGGGAATGGATCGAGGACTGTCGCAAGCTATCACTTGGTTTATCAACACTGCTGCCACACTAATCTACTGCCTTGCATAATCTGCCATATCAGTTGTCCTTAAAATTATATAAGAAGACAGAAGAAGGGATACATGGAGTTTGCCTCTTCATTCAGAGATAGAGAGGATTAGAATCAATACATAGCTAGCTCATGTTGAGTAGAATTCAAACAGAATGATGATTACAGAGTTCGGAAACAATATTTGTGCGTGCATGAGGATGAGAAGAAGGATTTTGAGAGCACGGTCACGGGGATAGAGGAAAAGATGGGATTTTGGCACTTGTGTACCAGCCGACTAGGTGGTAATGACGAACCATTCCACAACACGGGGAGCAAGATTGTTGGCTGCAATGTCCCGGTGAGGGCATCATGGGTAGGGGTGTCAAAAAATTGGGTCAGAGTCGGTTCCGGGTCGGACGACAACCTGTTGATTAAAAATCACTCAACACAGAACCGATCCAGACCAATTTTTATTTACATGATGGTATGTCCGGAACCAGATCCGGTTTCATAATCTATAACCCAGAAAGAATTCGATTCATAGTTTGGATGATATGTAGTAATTTGTACATGATGAGAACTTGTTTTTTCTAAATTTTCAGCCTAGATTCATTCCGAGTTGAATAAATCACCACCCATAATCGATCTGGTTTCAATTCTGAAATCAATATCCAAACCCATAACTAACCCAGATTGAGAAAATTTGAAACCAAAATTGAATATTTCCATATTGGACGGAGTTGGATACACGGGTTTGGACAAAATTTGACAGCCCTAGTATTCATGGGACATGGTTGGGTTAATCGATCGAAGTGTTGCAGCACCTAGGAAGGAAGCAGACTGACGAGTGCCACTGACGAATGGGGTGGTGGCACTGCTACAGACGCGGGGGACAGTGCAGAGTGAATGGCATGGGCAGCCACTCCTGCGGTTCTCACTCCGGCCACGACCTGCACAATGCTAGATGCTCGACGGATGGGGTGTCGTTGTTGGGGTTAAGCGTTCTGCCTTCTCTGTTCACCAATCAGAAGTTTGGAAAGTTAATCCTTGCTTGGCCAACTAGCTGCAAGTAGTAGTCCTTTCGGGTTGGGTCGGCATATGCTTTTCGTATCATGTTTTCTGGCTCATGTACTTGCGGATGTTTTGAAGTCGGTACATTTTTTGGGTTCAGGGTTGTCACAAACAGATTGGTTGGATTAGGGTCAAGTAAATAAAACTCCTACCCATTGCCATGCCTAATCAAAAGGTAGTGGCTAACTTGGTAAGGATTGGGAAGGGAGGCAAACATGTCAGTGGAGAAAGATGCTAGGACTGTTGCAATGGAGTTGGAAGTAGTAGCTTTGGTAGCCATGCTTGGCTTTTAGATGTAAAGAATAGAGACTAAATGTTTCTATAGCAATACTTAAATTGTTGTACATGAGGAGGTACATATACATGTGGATGCAAGGGTGCATTACCAACTAGAATCTATGTACTCAGTTCATGTCTATGTCAACTGATAGCTTGAGGCAGTCCTCAATCCATTCTCTACGGCAACGAACTGGATCTGCTTTATGTGTGTCAGTTGTCGATCCATTATCTACAGCAATTGGATTCACCTCTTGTGTAGAGGAAGAGGGAGCAGACGACCAGGCTTCAAGGGAAGCCATCATAGTTGTTGTGTGATGTGGGACTTGGTCAAACAGCCATCATGTGAGGTGTTGACCAATGCTTAAATATTTTTCTTTTTATTTTTACTATGTGTATTTTATAAATTTTTCTTATGTTAGTTTGTATACTTTGTTGTCTTGCTGCAGTTTGTGCGACCAAAGGCTCTAAGAAGGTTGGTATCTCTCTGTTTTACAGTGTGAGCTTGCAACTGGGAGGAGGAGAACCCAAGCCGATCAACCTATCTTATTTGATAGGAGGGCTCTGCAGAAGGGTTGAGACCTCTCTGTTTTATGGTGTGAGCCTGGGAGGAGAAAAACCCAAGTCGATCAACCTATCTAATGTGATAGGAGGGCTTTGCAGAAGGGTTGAGACCTCTCTGTTTTATGGTGTGAACTTGTAATGGGGAGGAGAAAAGCCAAGGTCGAAACATATTTGATCTGAGTACCAGCGTGGCTAGAATTATGGTTCTTGCTGGAAAGGCTCATCAAGATGGTAATCAAAAGTATATAATGTTTTTCAGCTTCTATGTCAATCTTTTTTGGTTTCTTACTCATACTTCATTCTATTGCTTTCGTATTTCTGTCATTAATTTTCCTCAATTATTTTAGTGGATATGGTATCGTATAAATCGTTTATGTAAAATTGTTTCTTTGACGATCCATTTTCTATTTGTAACAGGTTAATACAAAAATATATGTGAGGTGTAGCTCTTTGAAGTTGGATTGGACTATGCACTGAGTATTGTGTATGGAAAACTAACTCATTCACGTGACAAGAGAGATCAGCTAGTTATATAGAAACTAATATTTGGAGTTGTATGTGGACAGTTTGGAGTTGGGAATGTATTATAAAGATATGTTTTGTATGTTGTATGGTTTATGTATTTCTTTCTAATTCAACATGGGACAAGGTAAAACGTGTTCTCCATGTAATCCATATCTGCTGTAAAACTCAGTTAACAACATTTAAAGTTTGCTGTTTCTGAATATTTTGAAATATTTGCAATAACTTTTGAAGTCAAGCAACAAGTTCTTTGTTATAGTTATCAGAATAAATTGTCCAGCGATTGTGTAATAGCAGAAATACCAAAGATTTGTAATTGATATTGGCAGATAGCTCCTCTAGTATATTATTTGGGCCACTGTTTCTGCCTGAAATTAACACACGAATGTGCCATTTGATTGCGGTAGTTAGTGGCAGCAGGTTGGCGGTTGGTGCTCTCCTTAATTGACACTAGTAGGTGTTTGATTGTATAAGATGTGACAGTTTATCTGCATAAACTGAGTTCAATTCTATGGACACATGTAAAGCGACACATGCTAAAAATTTGGCACTACTGTGTATCCCGTTAGCCCAAAGTCTGACTTGGAGTTGTGTCACGTTTCTATTGTTTTGTACTAGTGATGCTCAAAAGTTGTCCACTCAGGGAAATCGACCAATGTCTGGAAGGATAAATGGATTTCCGTCCGGAGGCCCATTGACATCGACCCTCACTGTATCCCACACCCTGATCTTGAAGATCTTACTGCAAATTCAATGCTCACTAACTCAGGCGAGTGGGACCACGAATTCATCAATTCCTACCTCAGCCCATGGTACTCGAACATTTCATCAACATCCCACAGCCTGACCCTAGTGCAGAACCGAAGATGTGGGACTGGCCACATGAGGGTCAAGGATGTCTCACTGTAAAGTCTGCATATAAATGGATACGATCGTCCAATGACATCAGTCTTAAAGGACAATGGTCTGTGATCTGGAAACTACAGGTGCCTGAACGCCTGAAGATGTTTGCTTGGCTCCTGCAACACAAAGCAATTCTCACAAACGTTGAAAAACAACATCGTCATATTGATGTGGAAATCACTTGCCCAGCGTGCAACAATGCACCAGACACCTTAGTCCATAGCATCTGGGACTGCAGCATTATTAACCCTATATGGTGAGGCCTTAATGCTCTAAGGAACATACTAGAGCTTGAAGAAGTTGCATGGATTTTCACTGTCATCTCCCTACCCCAGGAGGTGCAACCGTCCTGATTACCCCTTGTGGGATGTTGGCATGTGTGGCAAGTCTGTAATAACATTGTTTACAATGGCAAGCCTCCTCGTATCGAGTCCAGAATTGCCTTTATCAAAGAACGCATGCAAACCATTGACACAACAATGAGAAGATCACCTACGACTGCAGCAGTCAATGCCCAAAGCTTCGTTGCCCAGAAGCCAGTATCTGAAGTCTTCATCTTTATCCTTCCTGCCCAACAACAATATCAAGTATAGGGATTCGCATAGTCTCTAGTACAAGCAATATGAACATGGGTGTAGGACGTTTCACTACTGCTCGTTCTACCTTGGAAGCTGAGATCCAAGGGATGGCTCATGGTACCAAGCTCTATCAGATTCACAAGTTCCAGCAACCGACTATCTTCTCAGATGAATAGCAGGCACTACAGCTTCTTGGAGGAGACCGACCACCTGCCCCAAGATTTCAGCCATGTGGAGACAATTCAAGGATTATTGCTCGCACATACAAGGCATAGGTCTACAATTCATTCCCTGCAATCGGAACCGTGTTTCAGATGCCATAGCAAAACATGATGTTGACTCTGGCACCAATTTTCTTTTTGATTCTATTAAGCCACCTTGGCTCAATGTCAATGTAAACATAGACTTTGATATTTGGCCTGGCCACAGCACAGGATGAATAAATAGCTGTTGGTAGCATAAAAAATAAAAGAATAAGGAACAGGCTATGGGGCCACATCACATACCCTAATAAAAATGTCTACTCACTCATAGTAGAAATAAGCAAAAAAGTACAGAGGGGGGTAGAAAAAGTCGTGTTTCCAAAAATTCACAAGAAATTTCCATAGATCGGGATCAACACGGGAGGGGCAATCATTAAGTCGGTCAGATTTTTCTTTGTGTCGCATATAGTGATTTTTTTATATCCACTTTAAAATTTCTCCAACAATCTCTCACTGTTTACAAAACTGAATTCTTCCCCTTTATGTCGATAACAAACTTGGTATGTAACAAAAGAATCAATTTAAAAAATAAAATCACAACATTATATTATATCTCAAAGACTAGAATTACATCCACATAATTCCATATAGCGGTTTTATTTTCTGCAGGTACTTGTCGCCAATCAAGATAGTTTAATGGTGCAAGATCAACATTTCTAGCAACAGTTCCCAAAAAAGAAGACAGGTCATTCTGATGTGGTCCTATTGGATCTCCATTCTCATCCAAAGTAATAGGAAGCTTTTTATCCCCTGTCTTACCCCATAATCGGATACACTTTAGAGTAACTTCTTATCTCCATTCTCATCCAAAGTAATAGGAGCTTTTTATCCCCTATCTTCTCAAAAGTATTTGGATTTATGACTTTAGAGCATAAGTCTTTAAAAAACTTAGACAACTCAATTACAACATATCTAACATTTTTGTTGGGCAACGCTACTTGTAAAGCTAATGGAAGAAACGGTTGCATCAATACATGATAATCATGACTCTTCAATGACATTAACTTTCTTACTTTGACGCGTGCATTTCTAGCTATATTAGAAGAATACCCATCAGGAACTCGAGAATACTTCAACAGCTTACATAATAATTCTTTTTCCTCCTCCTTCAAAGTAAAACATGAAGGCGGGATGATATTTTTATTTCCATCCTTGATAATGTGAAGTCTATGCCTTATACCCATCTCTTCGAGGTCATATCAAGAATTTTTAGTGTCCTTTGACTTCTCTATTCCTACCAGTGTGTGAATCAAACTCTCACATACATTCTTTTCTATGTGCATCACGTCAAGATTATGACGTATAAGGTTATGCTTCCAATATGGCAACTCCAAAAATATACTCCGCTTTCTCCAGTTATACAGTAAAGTATCTATATCTCTAGTTTGATCTAGAACTTGACTTCCAGACAGCATCTTAGGAGCACTTCTAAATTCTTCTTTTCCGTCAAATGATGAAGCATCTTTACGAAATTTATGATCCATTGGGAGGAACCTCCTATGACCCATGAAACATCCTTTCTTACTATATGGTAGTCTCCATGAGCACGTGTCTTTGTTGCAGAAAGGACATACAAGATACCCACTAGTTTGCCAACCATATAGATAACCATATGAAGGAAAGTCACTTATCGTCCACAGTAAGGAAGCATGCAACTTAAATACCTCTTTACGATCAGCATCATAAGTATCAGCACCAGCTTCCCACGGTTCTTTTAACTCCTCAATCAACGATTGTAGGTAGACATCTATGTCCATTCCTGGTTGACTTGGACCAAGAATAATCATGGACAAGATAAAATTGGGAAGAGAATTAGTTTAGTACATCGCCTTTTATCCTTCATCTGGATCCTGCAAATTAGTGAGTGAGATAAGAGAAGAATTTGTAATCAGTTGTTATTGATTTATATTAAAATATAATCTCTTACTTTTATGTAAAGTCAAACTTTGTAGTAATGTTTCATAGTTTCTATAATTAAGATGTTAATTTTTTTAATTAACATGATCTTTCATTAGTTATATTAGATTAAAGAAAGAAAAGTTTAT
The DNA here is from genome assembly GCA_963693085.1 of Alisma plantago-aquatica. Classification (NCBI taxonomy): domain Eukaryota; kingdom Viridiplantae; phylum Streptophyta; class Magnoliopsida; order Alismatales; family Alismataceae; genus Alisma; species Alisma plantago-aquatica. The sequence goes on along the minus strand of OY856412.1, from coordinate 919,490,256 downwards.
GGTTGATTTTTTAATAAGTGATTAAAGTGAATCCCTCTTTGAAGGATTTTAATTTAATTTGTGTAATTTAGTCTCGTCAATTAGACAGTTAGTTAGCCTCTAGTTGATGGTGGGTATAATCTTTATTTTTATAGCATGTTTATCTAATCTTTTCTATAAAATCACTTTCCACCTATATCGTGTGATATCCAATGTGCTTATTATCAGGGGAGGAACCAGGGGGCGGGAAAGGGCCACAACACCCCCAAAATAAAATAAAATGTAGTGTATACATATGTATGTATATATATGGGATTAAGAGAGAAAGATTTACCCCCCCCACTCCCATGCCCGTGGCAGAGACCGAACGCCCGGGAGGGTGGTAAATCAAGATGGCAATTGGGATTCGAACCCGGGTCCCTTCATGAGGAGACACCGTGCTTGACCACTTGAGCCACTCCTTGTCGGCTATGTATGTATATATATGTATGTGTATATGTATGTATATATATGTTTGTAATGCTATATTAATATATATTATGTATATCGCATAGTAGTCACCAACATGAATTTGACCTAGTATATTGTAGATACCCTCTTATCTAAGAGGTCTCAAGGTTGATTCTTCTCATAGACATTTCTATATTTTTTACAATAAATACAGACAACATATGCTATATATATGCTCTTTGACATTACAAAATGCAAAGCTACACTTGACGTAGTGGTTAACATATTTATTGTTGTACTTGAGGTCATGAGTTCAAATATTATATTATGCATTTAAATTTTTTGATCCCAAACTACCTCTCTCTACCTTGTTTCCTCTTTCTTTTCTTATGCCCATGGACATGTTCCCTGTGATCTTTCCTTCTCTAATTTCTCCCTCCTCTCTCTGTTTCCTTCTATGATTCCTTCTCCCTCACCTTTGTCACCCTTCCTTGAACCCATAGTATAAATATATGCTAGGTTTTCTTCACTTCCCTATCACCTCCACAGCCTGGTCATCTTTTCCCCTATTTATCCCTTGTTTGCTATCCCCTTTCCTTGTTCTTACCTCTCTATATGATCGGACCACTGGGAACTGATTCCCAGACCTTTAGAGAGCCTAATTTTGTGTCACGAGACTAGATCAGACTCAGTGGAACCTAAGGGTGTTGCTCATACTCCATCCGGCGTTGCTTGAGGTTGTGATTAAGGGTGTGAGGTTACCGGCTATGGAAAAGCCAATACAAGGTATGAATATGTACCTCGTGTTTGTATGAAGCTCTATCTGCCCTTGGTTTCCTCTAATTCAAGGTAAAATGGTTTTCCCCTTTCCGTGCTCCATCTTGTCTCTATATCTTTGGCGGAAAGTCTTTTTGGAGTTCTACTAACCTCGGGCCATGATGTTTGGGACTCTCGAGTCCGGCTTTGACCTATGAGCACGCTAATGAGTTTCCATGGCATTTTGGTAGAAGGGTTCGTGAGTTTTGGTTCTTAGAATTCTGGTCTCTTCACGATTGTTTGTGACTGTTTCATCATGAAGAGCAGGTTGAAGATGACTCATCTGGCTTTCCCTAAGCTACCCCCTCTTCTCTCCTTTCTTTGTTTTTTCTTGTTGTAGGCATTTTAGTAATTTGACCCTTCCTTTTCCTGTGTTTGGGATGAGTCAATCGAGCCGTTTATCGAGTGACATGGCCACTTGTGATTGGGCCATGTTAGATGGGCCTGGCCTCCCTCTCTCTCGCACTCTCTCTAGTTTCTTCGCCTACATGGCTTTTCAGAATTTTATGATTTGTCATATTTGTAAAAATCATAACTAATTCCATGTTTATCCAAAAATTACAAATAAATAGTCGTTGGATTCATAAAAATGTAATATTTATAATAATGTTGTTTTTTTCCTAAATTAAATGTTTAATAATATTTTATTTTAATGGATTAGTCTAAATAGATAATGTATTACAAAATTTATAACTAATAATTTATAAGACAGAAAAATAAAGTAAAATATGTTTTGAAATCAGAAAAATATAAAATAAAATATGGAATGGTTTTGATAACCTAAATCACATGTAAAGAAAAAGGCAATTTTTAGAGTTTTGAATAATTTATGAAAACCTAACGCTAATTCTACATATATGCATCATAGGTGTTTTGGAGACCTAGGCTTGGATCTAGGACTGACTTTGAACTATTTAGATTCTTGATTAAGGTATGTTTGCATCCCTTATTATTCCTTTTGAGAAATAACCTATTTGCGTCTTTCTTTTGGTCCTATGGACTTTAGCTTACACAATATCTTGTTCTTTTGAAAAGCATGCTTCATGTGAAGTATCTTATTTGTTACTGATCTTGTGATCATGTTTCGACATTCTCTTGCTTCTTTATTATGCTTTGTTCATGTTGGAATTTTATTTGATGACATGTGATGTCTTTTTCCTACTTGTGAGGTGGATGTATATGTTGGCCACTTTTGTGGTGATTTTGTAAGATCTGACTATACCTTCTACTTGCCTCTTCATTAAACATGCTATTTGATTCAGTAGCACTAGAGTAGTGTAATTGCCTTTGTTTTTGGGCAATATACCATGTTATTATTGTGATGGAGGTGGTGGTTTCCCATACCTAGGTTTCAAGTTTGTGAGGCTTGGCCTAACTTATATATAGTGGGAGTTTGGCAATACGTCATTCTGTGTCAGGTTTCAAGTTTGTGAGGCTTGGCCTCCTTTGTCTTTATATTATTCTAGGCCTATGTTTATCTCACATGCATGTAGGTTGATGATTGTGGGGTGTGTGTCCTACTTTCTTTACATGTTCTAGTATGACACAACTTTATTGTTTTATTTATGGCAAGTATCTCTTTTATCGTGCGATGGTGATTCTTTTCCTTTTATGCCCTTTTGGGTAGTAATTTTCTCTTTCTATGGGAAGCCTCTTATATTAGTTGTCCTTTATTCTGTATACTTCTCAATTTTCCTAATTAGTATGCACATACCAGCCTTTGTTGATGTCTTCTATTTTTCTCTTCTTGTTGGGGTATGCTTCCAACCCTAAGTGAAGGACTTGGATGATATAGCTTGAAGACTTGGACTTAACTTAAGGAGTTAAAGTTTGGATACAAAGTTGTTATGGTTTAGGTTTCCCTCTACTAGATCCTTATGTTGTATCATGTTAATCCTTTGTGAGAGATTATGATGTTCTTTTATAACCTTATGGGAAATTTAATGTAGTCAATATTTTACTTCTGCTGCTATGCTTTGGTTGTTTTGAATACCATTAATAAGATTTGAAAATTTTACACCCACTCCAACATGTCTTTTGGGTGTGTTTGGACTGGAGGTTCTATTATTCAAATTTTTAGTAGGGAGTGGATCCCCTCTGGGTTCTCACTCCTTACATCATGGTATCAGAGCCCATGGTAGTCAAAATCTAACTACTTTCAATTTGTCTTCTTAATTAGAACCCTTAACTTAGAAAGACAGGATGGCGCTAGGGTCGGCGCGAGGTAGGGGCTCTGGCGGACGGGGAGGAGGAGGAAGGGGTAGCTTCACCGGAAGGACTCGTCCCCCAGACACACCCTCTCTGATCAGCAACATCAACTCTTTGGAAGGATTGCTAACAAAGAATCAAACAAGCCAGCAAGTAGACTATGAGATACATACTATGAACGAGGCAACTGAAGAATAAAGAAACCCTAATGTGACAAGGAAATCCTATGTTGATACCGTGGGTAACGGCGGCAACAACATCCAAATAAAGAATGTGCCTACGGACTTCCTGAAATCATCGGAGATTGAGGTCGATTCCACAGGACCAATCCCTAAGTTCAAGATAGCCCCTGAACGGATCCAACCACTTCTACATCAGTGGAAATTCTCTGTAATCATTAAGGCTGTGGGGATCAATGTCGGATACCATGCTCTGGTTAACAGGCTTGCTATCCTATGGAAACCAACTGAAACCTTCAGGGTCATTGACCTAGAGAAAGGTTATTACATTATTCAACTATCCAATGAAACGAACTATGTTTGAGACATGACAGGAGGACCATGGACGATCTTCAGAATGTACATCTTTGTTCAATCATGGACAGCAGACTTCAGGCCATCGGATCCGATCCCACAGGGGCTGCTAGTTTGGGTTAGAGTTGTTGATCTTCCAGTCTACCTATGCCAACATGAACTCCTTCAGAGAATTGGAGACGCGATAGGAAAAACTATAAAGATTGATTCCACCACAACTTTGGGCCATCAGGGAAAATTTGCACTGATTGTTGTGGAAGTGGAGACAGCAAAACCCCATCTCCCGGAAATCCTCTTTAATGGCAAGAAGTTTAATCTGGAATATGAAAATATCCCTCTTATCTGTATGGGATGCGGAAGGGTGGGACACAGCAAGAAGGATTGCAAGTTTACTGCACCCCCCGTGCTGGATAATACCCCATCTGAAAGTAGTTCTCCCCATCCACAAACAAATCCATACAACATGGGTATTCACGCAAAAAAGCCTGAAAGAAGACCAGTTCGGAAGGAAAAAGAACATATTCCTCCCGACCATGTGCAAGACATCACGAATGATGACCCAACCCCCAGACAAGGAGATGAGAGGGAGGGGGTGGATGGAAACAATAACTGAGTCATAAGAATCACAGGAAACAAAAGCAACAAGCGAAAGCAGCAGTAGAGGAAAATGTTGAAAACATAGTTGTTACTCTACATGATGATGAAACAGCCATGGGAAGGGAGGGCGGCCCGGTTGCAGAAGATCAATTGGTTATCTATAACCCGGATGGACAAGCCTCTAGGAGCTCTGTGGATAGACATGTCAGCCTAAGAAATAGGAAGGTAGTCTATCAAATGATTCCTATTCTCTCGAGCCCATAGAGGGTGAGGAAGAAGAACAAGGCCTCGAATACACACCCGGAATTCTCAGGGAGTTTGTCGGCAAAAAGAATCGAAAATGAGATGGAGGATACTGACCAGGAGTGGGAGGGTTTCCATCCTGAGGCATCTGCCTCAGGGAACCATAAAGTCTAAGAGGTGCTCGATTAACCCTTATATATCCAAATGAAAATCATAGTTTGGAATATACATGGTGCAGGGTCTCATCAGAAGGCCCGTTTAATCAAAGAGTGTAAAAATAGAATGAAAATAGATGTTCTGTCCATTCTAGAACCTTGTTGTAGTGGTGACCAATCTTTGGCCATCATAAAACAATTTGGTTTTGAGTCTTCTCATAGAGTGGAAGCCCTAGGATTCTCTGGGGGAATCTGGATTTTGTGGAATAAAACTCACTATAACATGGATATTATATATTGTCACTGACAATTCGTGCATTGCTGCATCGATGGAGTAGTATTCACCTTCGTCTACGGCATCCCTACACCTAAGCGACGGGAGCAACTCTGGTTGCGACTCAACAGCCTCAGTCAAGGTATCAGTGGCCCATGGGCAGTCATGGGTGATTTCAACACGATCCTCAGTATTGATGAGAAAAGAGACAGTAAATACTTCGACACCAGAGCTAGGAACATGTTTCATGACATGATACTAATTAGTGGCTTGAAGGGGGCTAAAACTGAAGGCCAATTCTTCAACTATCAGAAAAAACATCTGCTCGAGCGGTTGGATCGAGTGCTTGTAAATGAGAAATGGATCTCGAAATTCATAACTCTAAGGTTGTAGTCCTTCCCCGGGTAAAATCTGACCACAACCCCATATAGGTTAGCATGGGGAAGGCCCCTACCCAGCAACCATAATTTCTTTAAGACTAAAGCAAGCTGGAACCTCACCTCGAGCTTTAAGCAACATCTTACAAAGACATGGAACAAAGATGCCTCCTTCTTACAAGAATTACCTTACTTCTAGAAGGAAACACTAAAGTGGGATGCTAAAACAATGAGGGAGCACCACCAGGAGAAATCCAGGCTGTTGAAGCTCATCGACAGTGCCCAGGTAAACCTCGCAAAACACAATAATGTATCTTCCGATATACGTATTAATGAACTATAGGAATAACTCTGTAACATCCTCCTATGTGAGGAGATCGATTGGAAGAACAAGTCACATACAAACTGTCTCCACTGTGGATATAGAAATACAAAATATTTTCAATCCTTGGTGAAAGGAAGAAGACACCATAACAAGATTTCTAGATTGAAGAATGATGATGGAAACGGGGTGACAAATCAACACAATTTAAGGCACATTGTTCAAAGTCATTATGTGAGGATCATGTCCGGCTCTAGGAGGGTTGATAGTGAGCTAATGAATCAATATGTAGGTCGCTTCATCGACATCTTTCCAGCTACTAAAGAAACAATCAATGAGATTCCATCTCTACAAGAAACCAAGGAAGTTCTTTTCGCATGGCCTCATCCAAGGCCCCAGTGCCAGATGGGGTGAGTGTGAATTTTCTTCAGGAAAATTGGACCCATGTCAGTCCATCAGTCCACAAGACAGTGAGCAACTGTTTCATCCAATCAAGGATCGACTCTAAGCTCGCAAACACAAATATGGTCTTGATCCCTAAAAAGAAGTGTCCAGTACATTGCAATGATTTCAGACCAATATCTCTGAGTAATGTGTGTTTCAAACTTATTTCACAGATCATTGTGGAACGCATCAAGCCCTTCCTCAATGATTGGATCTCACCGACCCAGTCCAACTTCATACCCGGGAGGAAGATCAGTGATAACATCATCTTGGTCCAAGAAGATATACAATCTATGAAAGTTCAAAAAGGAAATAAGAAGTTCATGGCTATCAAATTAGATTTATCAAAAGCTTTTGATAGGATGAATTGGAAGTTTATTGAGGATACTCTACAGAAGATGGGTATACCTGATAATCTCGTTACTATCATTATGCAAATCATTTCCTTGGGAGAGACATCTATTTTGTGGGAGGGAAAACCTCTGCCAGCTTTCAAGGCAGGCCAAGGAGTGAGACAAGGGGACCCGATCAACCCCTATGTCTTTGTTCTTTGCATTGAAAGGCTAAGTCAATCCATCAATGATGTTGTGAATGAGGGGTACTGGAAGCCTATGCTACTTAGTAAGGGAGGAACCCCTCTCACTCATGTATGCTTCGTTGACAACCTCCTCCTACTGTCAAAGGGAACCTTTGCCCAGGCCAGGCAGATCATAAGAGTGCTTAGTAATTTCTTGACAGTCTCGGGCCAAGAAGTGTCAAAGGAAAAATCTTGCGTCTTCTTCTCCAAGAATGTCCCAAATCAAAAATGTAGATAAATCATTAGAGTTTTGGGCATCCAAGCCACGAAAGACCTGGGAAGATATTTGGGTGTCCCAATCTTACACCAACGCATTAATAAACGCACTCATGCCAATCTAAAAGAAACCATAAAGGCAAATATGGACAGATGGGCAATCAGACACTTGTCCCTGTCCGTCCGTATAACCCTTGCCTGATCCACATTACAAGCCATTCCTTCATATACCATGCAATCTGTAACCCTATCTCCCACTCTGTGTGACAAGATCAACAGCCATGTCTGGAAGTTCATCTGGCAAGGTAGCTCCAAAACAAAGAAAATCTCTCTCATTTCATGGAGGAAGCTCACTTTGAACTGAGATGTCGGTGGGCTTGGGGTGAAGGATTCCAGATATCATAACCAGGTGCTCATGTTAAAGAATGCTTGGGACTACCTTCAAGACAGGGACGTACCTTGGGTCAAGGTTATGCGTGACAAGTACATGAAGCTGGACAGAGTTAAGAAGATCCCATGTTCTGTTGTGTGGAGGTTCATCAGTAAATCGATACTTTTTATCAAAGAGAACAACATGAAGAGTATACTTAATGGTTCTACAACGAGTGTCTGGTTTGACACTTGGTGTGGCAATACAACAATAGTCTATAAAACCTCTGATCCTCTCATCCCCCCTGAGCTGAGGGATCTTAAGGTAGGCGATATGGTCACCCTCAAAGGTGAATGGGACTGGAAGTTCATCAAAAACTACATCCCATCGGGATTCTGGATGGGCATCTCTTCTATTCTGCCCCCAAACCCATCATTGGAAGAGGATAGATGGCAATGGTGTCTAGAACCCAAGGGGCATATTACCTCCAGATCAGTCTATCGATGTATTCGATTAGGAAAGGAGATCCAAGTCTTTGGTAAATGGAAAATCCTTTGGCAAGCCAAACTACCAAAGAGAATCAAAGTCTTCCTATGGTAGATGCAACATAAAGCTCTACTCACTAATATTGAGATGGCATGTCATCATATGGGAACCAACCAGTCTTGTCCGTTATGTGGCGATGGCCAAGAAACTATGCTCCATTGTTTATGTGATTGCACCCTTAGCAGGTCGCTGTGGATGGACCTTCGACTCTGGAACAGGTTGAACACCCTGACAGAAGAGGAGTGGGCACCCTTCATCCTGAATCTATCAATAGATTCTCCCAATACCTTCACCCTATGTGTTGTAACATGTTGGCACATCTGGAAAGTGAGGAATGAATTCGTCCACGAATCCAAGCTACAGACACTCCTAGTTATGCTCAATTTCATCAAGAACTGAACTAAGTCGATCTTGAGTCTATCTGATCAATCCATGAAGCAAGCAGAACTTCAGAAGCCACAAGTCGACATACCAAGACCCCCAACTAAGTCAACTATTGTGTTCACCGATGTAGCACACAAAGATGGTGCAAAGTTTGCAGGGTAGGGGATCCATGATGTAAACTCTATGGGCTTATGCCTCCGAGGAGAGGGATATATCACTAGGGAAGTATACGCCCTGGATGCTGAGGTACATGTGATCATCAAAGTCATAGAAATCGCAATTGAATTGGGCACCACTAATACAGTGATACTTTCTGACTCCATTCAAGCAGTCGACCTCCTGAATAATGGGAAGTGCCAGAAAAAGTTCTGACCCTTTGTGGAAAGGTTCAAAGCACGCACATCATCTTTTCTCACATGTCGAGTATGCCTAATCCCTAGGATTCTCAACAAGGTAGTGGATTCCCTTGCAAAATCCGCTCTACAAAACCAGTATATGGGCACTTCAAGCCCGACTAATATCCCTAATTTTAATTCTACAGTGTTTTCTTTTAACTCTTTGAAACCTCCCTGGCTAGACCAAGTGGTGAATGTGGATCTCAATATTTTTTGGCCTGCAAGAGAGAGTGGGATGAATGCATAATCTCTCTATTTTCCCAAAAAAAAGAACCCTTGACTTAGATAGTTACCCTCTAGGTGAAAAGTTCGCCCTAGAATTGACCTATGTTAATAATGTGATGAGGTTTTATGTGATCTTACCCTATCATATAGATTGACTACGATTTGTATCTCTTGATGTTATGAGGTTGTCTTAAGGATGCTATCAGGTTATGAGGAGGTAGTAGGATGAAGAGGTCTCGTTATAGATATATTGTGACTTGGTTTATCGCATTGATTTTGGTACCATCTTTGTTTTACCTTGAATGTTTCTTATCGACAAAATTATTTTCATTATATTATTATATGTACAAAAAATTTCTATGGTTTTCTCAATGATTTTTGGGACTAAGTCACAATGGAGAGTTATGTGAAGTTCTAGTGAAGAAGCCCTAGAATTACTTGGCATGGGATCCTAACCCTAGTTTTGAAGAAGTGACTAGGAATATGTGAGATAGTGAAAAGGTGTTGTGTACCTACCCTTTGTACCCTATGACTTTTGGATCTTCGGGTTGATAGGTTAGAGACACAAGGACTAAAACTCAACCCTATTTGGCTATGGCTTATTAGTTGGAAACATGAATAACATAAGTCTCAAAAACAATCACAACTAAAAGATATGTGGCTAACCCTAAATGTAATTAGTTTGAATCGTAAGGTTAAACCTTTTAAGGGGTAGAGAGTAGTTGGTTGTTGATGTTTGGATCATTTTATTTTGAGGATGAAATCCTTTTAAGGGGCAGAGTGTTATAACATACCAGATCTTGGACCCTAGAAGTTTGACCTTTTGGGCTTAGCCAAACAAAGTTGAAGTTAAATCTAAAAGATGTTTTGTATAAACCTAATGAGCTAATGAATGTATGAATGAACCTAATGTTTACACATTAGATTTAGATCAATAATGGAACATAAAATGTGTCACATGGGGAATACATGATAATCTATGCTTAATAATCACACATAAGTCTTTAGGTGGAGTTTTAAACATAAATAGATGGATAAAAATAATAATGATGATAATTGTGAGGATAATAGGCTCAAATATTAATTGTGACATAACTCATTAAAAGAAATTCCAAAAGTGAAATCTAAGTTAAGAATCATGATCCCTGGGTCCCAATTTCCTTGGGAGTCAAGTTTCACCTTATTCACATGATAATAATTAATTTAATTTAATTTGGAAAAGAAGATGTGTGTTTTCCACAATATATCAAATAAAATATTAAATGACCCCAAAAGTGGAAAATAATTTTAGATTTAAAATCTACACAATAAAATATTCCTTTGGGTGAATTTTAACTCAATATGGAGAAAGTTTGATTAAAAGGTCAAATCAGGAGAGAGAGTGTGTGTAGAACCTTCAAAATATTAAATATATATACAAACAACTCCAACATGTAAAATTAATGGCAAATTTATGTCACATTAAATATGACTTGTGGGTGAAGTTTCATGAAAACTAGAGAATCTTATAATCATTAATGCATGAGGAAAGAGAAAATAGGATTTGGTTTATTTAACACATCAAAAGTTCTCAAAATGCAAATCTAATTTAATAATTAGAATCTACATGCCTTAATTATCCTCTGTGCAAAATTTTAGGTAATTTGGATAATGTTTGAACCCCCTGTTAAAAGAAAAGAGAAAAGGAAATAATGTGAATATACACTTTAATCGAATTTAGTTATTTTCTTATCATGCAATTTATTCTTGGTCTACGGTTTATTTCCCAGTTCACTTACATTTCATGTTGTTCTTGCTTGCAACTCAATTTTATTGATGATCATCATATTAGTTTTACACAGCTCAGATTCTTTCTACTGCCTCTCGCTACCTTGTTTCCTCTTTATTTTCTCGGGCCTAGGGACTTGTTCCCTATAATCTTTTCTTCACTAATTTCTCTCTCATCTCTCTATTTCCTTCTTTGATTCCTTCTCCCTTACCTTCATCAACCTTCTTTAAACCCATAGGTATAAATATATGATAGGTTTTCTTCTCTTCCCTGCCACCTCCATAACTTGGTCCTCTTTTCCCTTGTTTCCCCCTGTTTGCTTTCCCCTTTCCTCGTTGTCGCCTCCCTATACCATCGGACCACTGGGAACTGGTTCCCAGACCTTTAGCGAGCCCTCTCGTTTTGTCTCCCGACACCAGATTGGATTCAGTGGAACCCGAGGGTGCTGCCCCTACTCCAGTCGGCATTGCTTGAGGTTGTGATTAAGGGGGCGAGGTTACCATCTATGGAAAAGCTAATACAAGGTTTGAATATGTCCCTCATGTCTACCCGAAGATGTATCTGCCCTTGGTTTGCTCTGATTCAAGGTAAAATAGTTTTCCCCCTTTATGGTCTCCATCGTGTCTCTATATCTATGGCGGAAAGTCTTTTTGGAGTTATGTTGACCTCGGGCCATGATGTTTGGGACTCTCGAGTCTGGCTTTGCCCTACGAGCATGCTAATGAGTTTTCCTGGCATTTTGGTAGAAGAGTTCATGAGTTTTGGTTCTTAGAATTCTGGTCTCTTCATTGTTGTTTGTGACTATTTCATCGTGAAGAGCAGGTTGAAGATGACTCATCTGGTTTTCTCTAAGCAACCCCCTCTTCTCTCCTTTCTTTGGTTTTTTTCATTGGGGGCATTTTAGTAATTTGATCCTTCCTTTCCTTGTGTTTGGGATGAGTCAATCAAGTCGTTGACTGGGTGACATGGCTGCATGTGATTGATCCATGTCAGTCGGGCTCGATCTCCCTCTCTCCCCCACTCTCGCAAGTTTCTTCGCCTACATGGCTTTTCAGAATTTTATGATTTATCAGATTTGCAAAAATCATAACTAACTCTCTTTTTATCCAAAAATTACAAATCAATAGTCGTTGGATTCAGAAAAATGTAAGATTTATAATGGTGTTGGTTTTGTCACCTAAATTCAATGTTTAATAATATGTGATTTTAATGGATTAATCTAAATAGATGATGTATTATAAAATTTATAACTAAGATTTCATAATATAGAAAAATAAAGTAAAATTTGTTTTAAAATCAAAAAATATAACCTAAAATATGGCATGGTTTTGATAAGCGAAATTGCATGTAAAGAAAAAGGTGATTTTTAGGGTTTTGAATAATTTATGAAAACCTCACCCTAATTCTACATATATGCATCATAGGTGTTTTGGAGACCTAGGCTTGGATCTAGGACTGACTCTGGATTGTTTAGATTCTTGAGTAAGGTATGTTTGCATCCCCTGTTATTCCTTTTGAGCAATAACCTATTTTCTTCTTTCCCTTGGTCTTATGGACTTTAGCTTACACAATATCTTATTCTTTTTAAAAACATGCTTCGTGTGAAGTATCTTATTTGTTACTGATCTTGTGATCATGTTTGGACATTCTCTTGCTTCTTTATTATGCTTCATTTGTGTTGGAACTCTATATGAGTACATGTGCTATCTTTTTCCCACTTGTGAGGTGGATGTATATGTTGGTCACTTTTGGGGTGATTTTGTAAGATCTGACTATACTTTCTACTTGCCTCTTCATTAAACATGTTATGTGATTCAGTAACACTAGAGTAGTGTAGTTACATTGGTTTTTGGGTAGTATGTCTCGTTATTATTGGGATGGAGGTGGTGGTGCCCCATACCCAGGATTCAAGTTTGTGAGAATTGGCCCAACTTATATATATTGGGAGTTCAGTAGTATGTCATTCTCTATTAGGTTTCAAGTTTGTGAGGCTTGTCCACCTTTGTCTTTATATTATTCTAGGGCTATGTTTATCTCACATGCATGCATGTTGATGATTGTGGAGTGTGTGCCCTACTTCCTTTACATGTGCTAGTATCACACAACTTTATTGTTTTATTTATGGCAAGTATCTCTTTTATCATGTGATGGTGATTAGTTTCCTTTTATGCCCTTTTAGTAGTACTTTTCTCTTTTTATGGGAAGCCTTTTATATTTTTTGTCCTTTATTTTGTATACTGCTCAATTTTCCTTTTTAGTATGCACATACCAGACTTTGTTGATGTCTTCTATTTTCTCTTCTTGTTGGGATAAGCTTCCATCTCTAGGTGAAGGATTTGAATGATATGGCTTGAAGACTTGGACTTAACTTAAGGAGTTAAAGCTTGGAGATGAAGTTGTTATGGTTTAGATTTCCCTCTACTAGATCCTTATGTTGTATCATGTAAACCATTTGAGGGAGATTATTATGTTCTTATGTAGCCTCATGAGAACTTGAATGTATTCAATAATTTACTTATGCTGCTATATTTTGGTTGTTTTGAATACCATTAATAAGATTTGAAACTTTTACACCCACTCCAACATATCTTTTGAGTGTGTTTGGACTGGAGGTTCTATTCTTCACATTTTTAGTAGGGAGTGGAACCCCTCTGGGATCTCACTCCTTACATATACAATATATATTCATAAGGGTATACAATTAGTAATCTTTTCACACACCAGTCTATACAATTAGTTTTTTATTGACGGTGAGTCTAAGATGAAAGTGTCGCCTACAGTCAATCAAATATATTTATCAACTAAAATTGTTTTATCACATATCTAGAGAGAGAAAGAGAGAGTGGATAGTGTCATTGTTACACATGTTGAGTTCGGTGGTGTCTACTTTCAGTTTGATTTTTATTGGTCGAACTACTCGATATAAGAGAGGGATAAGGTCAACATTTCCCAATAATTAAATGAAAGAGTTGGACTCCCTTGCAGATATAATAAAGGACGATTGATATCAATGTTCAGAGACAACTCTTACATTATGAAATCGGAAGTGTATACAATAGTAAACATACTATTCTATCTCAATACAAAATCTATACTATAACAAAGTATGTGGAGGGGGCTAAATGTAAAATTATCCATTACTTTTTGGAGTTGTAAACCGATCCATATGTGTACATTATATTTTTAGTTTTTTTTTTAAATTGTATATCGTATAAGGAGATTCATTTGTACTAAACAAAAAATCCTAGGGAGGGGCACAATACAATTTTTTCCATTATTTTTTGGAATTACAATCTCATCCAGGTTACTACACTTTTGTCTTTCTTTGTTAAAAATTACATTGTATAAGGAGACTCATGTATTATATAAGAAAGTCCACGGAGGTGGTTGAATGTAATTATTTTCATTTTTTTTGCAATTACAAATCGGTCATATATGTGTATACTAAACTTTTGTCTTTTCTTTTTGAAACTATATATTGGATAAGGAGATCAATCTATACAATATAAGAAATCTAGCCAAGGGAACTAAATGTAATTTTTTTACCATTGGTTTTTTGAATTATGAGTGGTCCATGTCTGTACACTACAATTTTGGCCTTCATTCTTTAATTATATTTTGTATAAGGATATTTATCTATACTATATAAGAAAGTTTGTGGAGGGGATTGAATGCAATTTTCTCCAATATTTTTTAAAACTAAAAATTGATCAATGTGTAAGTACATTACACTTTTCCTCTCTTTTTTAAAATTATATATTCTATAAGGAGACTCATTTATACTATATAAGAAAGCCATCAGATATGGTTGAATGCAATTTTCTCCAATATTTTTTGGAATTACAAACCGGTCCAAGTGTGTGTACACTACACCATTGTCTTTTCTTTTTACCATTATATATTCTATGAGACTCATTGTAACATACTGAATCTCAGGGTATTTCCTGCCATTTACCCACTTTTGAGCTTTTCTTTGTCTTCTAGTCCATTTGGACCTTTTTCATAAATGTCCCATCCTTTTGGATCATTTTTGGACTCCATGTACAATTTGAGCATTAATGATGGTGAAATTCTATATTTGCCCACATTTATGATAATAAAGGGGTGTTTGCACAAATAACCCACACAATATAATAATTGGGGTCTTATTATGCAAAATGGAGTTTTATGTGAAGATATAAGTAGATAATGTTTATTTGGAGCTTTTTGGATAAATATATTAATAATAATATGTAATGTAATTAATTATGAGTGTAATTAACCTAATTTTCTTTTCTCTCCTCAAAAATGATAATAATTTATATAAATAGAATATTATTTTGAGTTTTTGCTCTTAAAGTTAATAATGGATGAATATCTCAAAATTCACTCATGTAATCCATTAAAAGAAGTCCTTTCATATAATTCATTCATTTTAATATATAATATACACTTTAATGAGCAATATATTTATTAAGGGCCATATTATGTATAAAACGAGAAAGTAATTGCATAGCATTTTTCTAAACATTAATTTGTGCATGTGGTTAAAATTTGGTGCCATTTGGACTTCATTTGACCCTTCAAATCCATTTTATAAGCTTTTAATATAGTATAGTCATGGTATTTATATTGATTTCATTAATGTCATTTGTCAAAGTATGGGTTCCGTTATTTTCCGTTGTCATGCCCTTGGCCCATGGTGAACCACCCATCCAACGGGTCACGATTGTCTCCTTTCGATCCAACAGACGAGTCGTTGTCTTCTAGCTCTGGCTGTCCGCGAGTACATGAGTAGCCCCGACCGCAGGACTCCCTTGACGTCGTTCTCCCTCCACAGAGCTCTGTTTCTCGTGATTTAAGGTCCTTTCACTTCGTCTCTTCACGCCGGTTCATGTGATCCCTTGCTCAGCCATTGTGGTGGCTTCTACAAGAAATGCCCAAGTCGCTTCTTCTCCCCCCTGCCGGTCTTGCACAGAGGGTGTAGACCCTTCCCCACAACTGTTTAAGGGTTGATAAATGACCCTCAGGCTTCGAGCCTTCCTCCTCTCCCTCCAATTTCACCTCTCCTTGCCTGATACTCCCTGACCTATGATGGAGCTAGAACTTACATCAAGAGATTACTCTTCCAATGGAAGTCCTAAAGTGCACCAAAAACCCTAGGGAGTTGATATTCTCTCTAGGTTTACCTACAACTGGTGCTAGATAAATGCTCCAACCCCACAAGAGTGTGGAAGCCTTATCATAGTACAAATTTAGGATCAAACCCAAAGGACAACGTTAAGAATCTGAGTGTCTTTTTCTTGTTTCGTATCAATCTAAATTAATCATCTAAGACCGGAAGTTTGATTTGAGTTATTTAACCTAAAACATGCAAAAGTAAAGGTAGGAATAAAAACTAATATGAGAGTTAAAATCTGAGATTTAGCAAATGATAATCGATCACTGGGGTGATGCGGGTATTCACCACCACTACACATGTATTGTACTTGTACCAATCATAGCAAGACTTGCAAGCAAGTTACATGGACGTTATACAATACCGATGTCTTATAGGACAAGAGTAATGCACACATCCTTCACGGGTTGAGTAACCCTCATTCGGTACATATCTATGCATCAATGAAGATATGTAGCCTCCGAAGAGAGAACCTTACTCAACCTCATGAAATGTGCATCGGAAAACTAACAAGCGAGTGATAATCATCAATTCGATTAGTATCCTTATAGACTATCCCTCTTTCGAGGACATAGCTACGAGAAACGTGGGAGTGTTGCAACGTCAGCCATTCCCGGACGAATGGTCAAATACCTTGCACCACTCCCTCCGCATAATGTGTTCCTTGACCCATCAAGGTTTTACTTCCGTACATCAACTGATTCCATTTCATAGTGTGGAAGTGCAACGATGGAGGTGAGTTTACTCCATCCCTCGGGAAGCGTTCCCAGATACTGAAATGGATGTGCAGTGGATATGCGCACCAGAAACCAACGCCAAATTGATATTCGAGTCCCAAGAGCAGTCGTAGACAAACCACAACGAAAGACAATAGATGCATACAACAACGAGGCCAACATTCAAGCATGTATGAAACGATTTGGTATTGAATCGGAAAGATAACATCTTTTAGTACATATTACAAAGCATGGGCAGCGGGGCTAGTTCCCATGCCCCAGTGAATGGAACTACTCGCTCCTCATAGAGGGAGCAACAAAGAAAGAGAAGAGAGAGAAAGAAAGCATCGTCGGAGCAGAAGAGTAAATCTGTGATAGCTTGGTGTAGATCGTCGCAGTTTCTAGAACTACTCCACTGTGGTCGATGATGTCCACCTCTCCGCCTCAATCCTCGCGTCTATCTCCACGATTGCACAGGTAGAATGAGGTGGAGTGATAGTAGAACAATGGCGGAGGTGAGATGGTAATGGAGCAGCCTTCCGGATCTGTTCCCAGTCCGGCAGCTTTTGGCTGTGGTGAGATACATGTCCAAGACCATGCCTCTACCCTTCTATTTATAGGCTTTCCATGTGTCTTGGACAGATTGGTTAGATCTGCAAATTGCCCAAAATATCTTGGGCCAAGGAGTCACACCTTGTGTGTGCCCTTTTGTCCCATGCGGTTTGATCATGCGGTTTGCTCCCGCGATTGCTCATGCGGTTTGCTCCTGCGGTTTGGTTGCTTCATGCAGTTTGCTCCGCAATTGCTCATGCGGTTTTGTGTGCATGCGGTCTTGCTCTGCAATTGCTCATGCGGTTTTGTGTGCATGCGGTCTTGCTGCACTTTTTCTTTCTCGATCTTGCGTTGTGCGCTTCACTATTTTCAAAACCGCAAGCATCCTCACGTTCTCGTGATCGCGGCTATACGATCTTGACAAAGTGCTTTCTCAATTTGCTAATCCATTCGATCTTGCCTTCACATCGTGCACATGCATGCATTCTTCACGTGGGCCTACTCCAATCAGCAGCAAATGATATTGAACGGTCTTCTTCGCTACTACCTCCTCAAATGGTCTTCATGCATGTGCATGATGCAAACGGTCTTGCATGCGTATTTGCATTGGCTAATGGCCATGCGATTTGCATTGGTGTTGGAGTAAACGGTCTCCATAGCTGCTGGAGCAATGGTGGAAATGGCGCTGGCTGCTGGAGCAGCTCGCAGCACCGACGGAGGTGCTATTTGCTGCTGCGATGGCGGAGATGAAGGTGTTTGCTGGAGCAGCTCGCAGCACCAGCGGAGGTGCTAGTTGCTTCTGCAATGGCGGAGACGAAGGTGGCTACTGGAGCAGCTTGCAGCACCGGCGGAGGTGCTAGTTGCTACTGCGATGGTGGAGACGAAGGTGGCTGCTGGAGCAGCTCGCATCACCGGTGAAGGGGTTGGTTGCTACTGCGATGGCGGAGATGACAGTGACTGCTGGAGCAGCTCGCATCACCGGTGAACGGGTTGGTTGTTGCTGCGATGGCGGAGACGACGCCGGTGCTTGTGGCAAGCAGGCATTCGTGGGCAGTGGTGGTGTCAGCGAGCAGGTCATGGGCACTACTTGCGTGAGCTGTAGAGCGTGGATGTCGACGGTGTAGGTACGGAGCTTGTGATTGGAGGTAGATGAGCGGGCGCCATCATTGCTGCTGACGGTGAGGTAGACAAGTGGGCATCGTCGATGCTGCTGACGGTGAGGTAGACGACGCTGACGCTTGTGGCAAGCAGGTCGTCCTGGGCAGCGGTGGTGCGATCTGGGACTGGTGATGAATTCAGACGGCGGCGGCGCTGCTTGGTTTTGAGATCGAGAGAGCAAATGGAATGGAGGTCAAGACCGCATGGAGATCAAGACCGCATGAGGTCGAGACCGCATGGAGGTCAAGACTGCATGAGGTCGAGACTACATGGAGGTCAAGACCGCATGAGGTCGAGACCGCATGGAGGTCGAGACCGCATGGAGATCAAGACCACATGAGGTCAAGACCGCATGGAGGTTGAGACCGCATGGGGGTCAACACTGCATGGGGGTCGAGACCGCATGGAGGTAAAGACCGCATGGAGGTCAAGACCACATGGAGGTCAAGACCACATGGAGGTCGAGACCGCATGGAGGTCAAGACTGCATGAAGGTCGAGACCGCATGGAGGTCAAGACCGCATGGGGTCTCGACCGCATGGAGGTTAAGACCGCATGAAGGTCGAGACCGCATGGAGGTCAAGACCGCATGGGATCAAGACCGCATGAAGGTTGAGACCGAATGGTGGTCAAGACCGAGTGGTTGGATGAAAAGGAACTGTTGGATCTCGATCGGATGGTTGAGAGTGATCTACAGGGAAAAAGGGAAGTGAGTAAGGGGGGATAAGATCAAATAAACTGAAAACTAGAGTAATTAGAACTAGTAAAGCATTATTTACATGAAACTGAAGAGATACTTAAAATAAACCCAAAGTGAGGGTAGATCAGTCGATATGCGGCACAAAATCCCTAGAATTGGCGACTGAGAGGGTGAATCTGGAGGATTCATCACCACACCGAACTTAAGTGTTGCTCGTCCCGCAGAACGAAAAAGCCCAAGACAGTCACCAAAACGTGTGCATGTTGGTCTCATAATTACCTCACCTTTGTGCAAGTGTCAGAATTTTCACAAAAAAGAGAAAAGGAAAATGAGACGAAATAAAATTAGGGCAAAAACGTCAAAAATCCTTTGAATTGGTGACTGAGGATGAGTCTAGAGGATTCATCACCACACTGAACTTAAGCATTCCTCGTCCCGAGAAATGGAAAACTTAAAATAGTCACCAATGAAATCGTTCATCTCATGATTGCCTCATCCTATTGTCATATCGTAATTTTGTTCATGGCTCATATCGATACAGCATCAAAGCTTTCTTAGATCACGGAATACGTCTTATGATATCCTCATTTTTGAGTTCACTTTACTGAAGTACTTCCTTCTCACTCTCTGTAGTATCGATCATGTTAAAAAGGTTTATGAGACTTTGAACAGACCCACCACTACTACAGAAACGGCCTTTGGCGTCAGTCGTTTAACCCCATTTGGCGTCGGTTTCCGACCGACGCCTATGTGGGCGCCGCTAAAGGTCGAACACTTCGGCGTCGGTTTTTTAACCGACGCCTATTTAATCTATAGGCGTCGGTCATTTAGTAGATAACCGACACCCAAAGGGTTCGCGCCACAGAAAACGGCATCATCTAGGGCACTTTCTGCGTCGGTTATTTACTAAACAACCGACGCCTATATGGAATATAGCATCGGTCTTTTAGTAGATAACCGACGCATAAAGTGCCCTAGATGACGCCATTTTCTGTGGCGCGAACACTTTTGGCGTCGGTTATATACCAAAAGACCGACGCCTATAGATTAAATAGGCGTCGGTTTGATACGAATATCTGACGCCATTTCCAGGACTGCTTTGGCCACATCAGGCGTCGGTTTTTTGAAAAAAAACTGACGCTGTAGGTCTTTGCTGACGGTTTTCTATAAATAACCGACGCCTATTTCTATTTTTTTTTTCATATCAGTTTGCAGGCCTGCTGTGGCTGGTCAGCAGGATGAGAACCTGCAGTTCAGTTTTCTGAACTGCAGGTTTACGACATCCATTGATATCAGCCTACAAACAGGCCGCAAACCTGCAAAAGTCACAAGAAAAATTTCACACAAGTACATACATTCAGACATCAATTCAATTCTCACATTCACACATATAGAAACATTCAAATACATGTATTAACATTCAGAAATATTCATTTACAAAGTATCATTCATTATCGCTATCAACATCCCAATTATATCTTACAGTTGCCACTGCTTGTATGGCTTTTGCCCATTCTTCTCTTACTTCATTTAATGCTTCCATCGTATATGGAGCATGTATATTTTTTAAGCTTTTACCTATAGTGTGGTCAGTTTTAAACACCTGTAAAGAGAATGATGTATATATATAAGTAATAATATAAAAATAAGATTGATATATTTCATACTAACTAATGAGACTATATATAATACCTCATGTATGCTATCGATGTCCAATGCGGCATGTTTGATAATCATCTGCATAAATCGCATCACATATATGTGCATGCCCAGCCATTGTCTTGTGTAGCACACTATAAATTGAAACATACAAAATAATACAACTAAGAACAATTCACATCAATAATATATATATTCGAGTCGGGAACTTACTTGTACGTTCTACCAATTTATTGGCTGGTTCTTTTTCCTTGGGACCGTTCCTCCAGCCTTTTTGAATGCATCTAAACCCCTACATGTTAATATAACACAATAAATTGCATAAGTAAATAGTAATGTAATAAAAGATGTTAACGGATATAAAAATGAAATATTTCTCACCAGAATAATGGCATTCTCATTACGTGTCCAATTTTAGTGTTCAATGTACTCCCCGCAGGATTTAGATAATAAACAGTGAATGTCCCGGGGACAATAACTAGTAACTCCCAATGTCTACCGCTAGAGGTAAGAAGTTAACAATTAATAACTCAAAATGCAAAATAAAAATGGAATTTTCTTAAGTCCAAATTATAAATAAAGTAAACTTACTTGACATTGAATGGAGCTATTATTATCGTCTTCTTTTGCTGACCAAAAATTGTAAAAGCATCTATACAGTATTGTTGAACATTATCAGGGTCTTTAGCTACCAAACTAATCAATGATGGAATCAAAAATCCCACATGATCAAATGCAAATTGTTTGCAATGATCTTCGACTAAGTAGCTGCAAAACATATAGGCGTATGCATTAATATATAAGAAACCAGATCATTGGATCTTACACAAGGTATATGGATGTATAAACAAGATCTCACCTTATCCATGTCTCTATCATTGATGTATTCAGCCAATCATACATAAACAGCTCAATAATATCTTATATAAATAAAGAGCTATCGTATGATTGACCTGCATAATCTGCATCTAAAGAAACTATTATAGGGCAATGTATATTATGTGCCCGTAGCCAACATGCCATTCCCCTACAAGCAGGACCTAACGGGTATGTTAGGTCAGTTGGAACCCAAGTTGGTAATGCGGGAAGTGGAGGTGGAGGCCTAGGTGCTCCTGGTGTCTTCTTTTTAACCTGTATATATAATTTCAGATCAGTTGACATCATATATACACATTAACAGACTAAATCAATGTAAATTTATCTTACAATTTCAGTCGTGTAGATGACATCTGCTTTGGGCCACAATATGAC
Organism: Alisma plantago-aquatica; assembly: GCA_963693085.1. Lineage (NCBI taxonomy): Eukaryota > Viridiplantae > Streptophyta > Magnoliopsida > Alismatales > Alismataceae > Alisma > Alisma plantago-aquatica. The sequence goes on along the minus strand of OY856412.1, from coordinate 919,468,183 downwards.
CCCGCCTTCTGCCTCACCAAGTGTATCAATATCTGGGTGGGCATATGGCAACGCAACTTCCCTCCAATCAGGTAATACATGTAGCGGGCTCACACGAATGTAGCCCTGCGGCATTAGAGTCCCATGAAACGTTGCCCCAGGAAGGGACTGGTAAGCCTGCGCCTCTGCAACAACATAGTCTTTCATTCTTAAGCGGCATGGCTTCAATGCCTACAAATTTATGTAAAGAATGTTATACATATATACATATAATCTTGAAAACATATCATCTTGAAAAGACTAGCTACAATGTCATAAACAATACTTACAGCAGACGTGCTAGGCGATGGGTCTCCAGGATTACTCACAGTCTGTGCATCAGGAGAAGAGTGGGTCGCCATAGGCTGATTGGAAGCCTGAGATGTCTGCCACCGCATCAATTCTTCCTTGACCTTCTCAGCAACTACATCGTTGACCTTCTTAGTAACTAAATCCTCAACTCTCTTATTCTCCTATACATGGATAAAAGAAACATTAGCTTCTTATTAATGTATTTCCTTTTGCAGTAACATTCTAAAAAAAGAATAGGTTACCTCTTCTTGAGAAAGTCCCGCTCTGGGTTTGTGCTGGGATGGCCCAAAGAATGCTTTGATGCCAACACCAGCGCCGGCACCTCTAACACGTCCAGGATGCTCTGGGTTACCCAGAGCAACTGTCAATTCATCCCTTGTGCCCTGAGGGATGAACGTGCCTTGTTTCCTCTGCTCATGCAGCTCCCGCTAATCACCATAAACAGAAATTGGTAAGTTAACACCACAAATAATCAATATTCAAACGATTTCTCTAAGAGTTGTATTTTACCATTTTTGCAGCTGCCTCAGCAGTTACAGGCTTCTTTATTTCACCCTTCTTGTTTTGCCTGCCAACTATCCAGATATCATGGCGAGGCATGGGTGTGGCAGACTCCTGAGTAGGAGCAGACTCCTGAGTAGCAGCAGACTGCTGAGTAGCCACAGACTCCGCCTGTAGTCTTTGTAGAACACTTGCATAGCCTTTTGGACCCATAGTGTGGTCATGCACATTCAGTGCACGCCTTGCTTTTTGTGCGTCACTGAGGGCCTAATTAGTATGCACATTAATGATTTGGTTAGTAGCACTAAATGTTAATTTTGAATAGGTGAATACAATGTATATTAATTAAATTGGGAGTGACGCCTAATACCTTGAATTCTTCAGATTTTCTTGAAGCAACAAAATTGTCCCAATCTTCTTTGTCCAAGAAGTTCCATTGTTCAAGGGCTGACTTCTTCTTCTTATCACCCTCTTTTATGTATTCTCTGTTCAGATTTGTCCTATAATTCCTAAGCATCTTTCCAGCGCGTTGCATCACACTTTTACGATGCAACTTCTCATCCAATGCAAACAGATTTTGTAAAATAGAAATGTTATTAACTAGTATCCAAAATTGAATTGCAAATAATAGAATTTGTAATCTACAAAATAGAATTGCAAATAATAATAACTCACGCATAAATCCTTCCATATCAAGTCTTTTTTCCCTTGAGGAACTTTATGCCAATTATCATACTTAACACCACAATGGCTCCGAGTGGTACACCCAAGATAGTTTACAAAATTATTGTGGTTCACTCCAATTGCATTTCCTCCATTATCAAACTCCACCACCAATTTGGATCCACTACCACTTAGCGCTAATAACTTCTTCAACAGAGTGATGCCCCTTTTCTTGTTAAGTGTTTGGTGTTGTGCATCAAGTTTCTCCAGTGCTTCAGTGGGTACAGGTACATCATCAACCTAAAATTGGACAAAAATAAACACACTAAATTAGCCCAATATAGAAATATAGGATATATGACATAACTAGAAGATAATGAATTTTATAGAAATACAGGATATGTTTTTAGAACTTACATTGGTATCCTCGCCATGCTCGTCATGGACAGCATGCTCATCATGGACTTCATTCTCATCATGGACATCATGCTCATCATGGTCAGCCATCTGAAAATGTCATTAAAAAGGCAAACATTTAGCATTTGTATTAACTAGAAAAAGGCAAACATTTAGCATTTGTATAAACATACATGTCTCTAAAATTGTGATCTTTTATCAATTAACAATCCTTCATTGTGATCTCCGTGCACATATAAGTCATCATTAGCTTCGATATTTTGTGGAGTTGGCAACCCAACTGAGAATGGACTGGAGTCATCATACTTATCATAGTACTGCATAGACTGTTGAAAAAGAAACAAAGTCTGGTAATTGCAAACCTTACATGCTTCGGCAATATAGATCGAATTGCCACGGGTAATATTTGTTGCATTAGAGTGTGACAATCATGAGATTTAAGACCTATCAACTTCAGATCTTTCATTGATACCAATCTACGGATGTTGGATGAGTATCCATGTGGCACCTTAACATTTACCAAGCATTCACAAAAAGTTTTTTTCTCCTTTCTAGACAACGTGTAACAAGCGGGAGGTAAGTATGTTCTTTTACTGCCCATTTCACGTAATTCTGTTAATTCTGACCTTATTCCCATTTCACGTAGGTCCAGTCTGGATTTTATCCCATCTTTAGTCTTACCTGGTATATTTAACAGAGTACCAATGATGCTATCACAGACATTTTTCTCAATGTGCATTACATCGATACAATGCCTGACTGTCAAAGAACTCCAATAAGGAAGATCCCAAAATATTGACTTCTTCTTGAATGAAGAATTGTCACTCCGTGTGGCCATACTACATTGTGATTTCTTACCAAATTCATTGACAATGTCTTTTACTCTTTCATAAACAACATCCCCTGGTATAGGTTTAGGTGCACTCCGTTCATCATTCCATCCATTGAATGCTTTGCGCTTCCTACGATACGGATGGAATTTTGAAAGAAACCTTCGATGACCAAGATATACAGTCTTTTCGCCATGTTTTAGTCTTATTGAATCAGTATTTTCTTCACATATAGGACATGCTTTAGCTCCTTTGACACTATATCCAGACAAATTCCCATATGCTGGAAAGTCATTAATAGTGCAAAACAACATAGCGTGCAAACGAAATGTCTTTCTTGCTGAAGCATCATAGGTCATCACACCTTCAGCCCAAAGTTTCTTTAAGTCATCAATCAAAGGTTCAAGATAAACATCGATATCATTTCTGGGTTGTTTAGGGCCCGATATCAACAATGACAACATAACGTACTTATTCTTCATACACATCCAGGGAGGAAGATTGTATATAACAAGCATGACTGGCCAAGTGCTATGTTGGCTGCTCAATGTCCCGTACGGATTCATCCCATCTGTACAAAGCCCAAGTCTTAGATTCCTATCTTCTTCACCAAATTTGGGGTACAATAGATCAATCTTCTTCTACTGTGGGGAATCAGACACATGTCGCAGGATCCCATCATTATTTTTCTTAACATCTGCATGCCACCTCAAATTCTTCGCATCTTTCGGATTTGCAAACAAGCGTTGAAACCGTGATATTATAGGTAGATACCACAACACCTTGGCAGGAGAACCAGTTTTGGACTCCCCCGAAGTCGTCAATTTATACCGTGACGCACCACATTTTGGACAATCTTTCAAATCTACATAGTCCTTTTGAAATAATACACAATCATTCGGGCATGCGTGTATCTTCTTGGCCTCCATTCCCATTGGGCACAACATTTTCTTTACCTGGTATGTTGAGATTGGAAGCTCGTTTCCTTCAGGAAGCATTTCTTTCAACAAAGTCAACAATGAAGTGAAGCTTTTGTCGCTCCATCTATTGTTAGCTTTCAACTTATACAATCTCAACACAGCGCTAAGCTTCGTAAACTTAGCACAGCCTGTGTATAACGGTATCTCAGCATCATGCATAATGTTTGTAAAGATAGGAGGTGGATCGGTGTGCTCTACCCTACAACTATCCAGCATCGCATCAACGATGTCTGCTGGAACTGGTTCGTTCACATTTACGTTATCGGAGGCAATTTCTTCTTCCACCCAAGCACTGCTATCGAAATCTACTGGTTTCGATTTTGAAATCTCTCCATGCCAGTGCCATTCTGTATAGCCTTGTACAATCCCGTTGCACATGACATGACTTTTGATTTCCTCACCAGTGTTGACTTTCAAGTTGTTACCGCAATTCCTACATGGACAGTAGAACCTATCTGTAGGTTTTTTCCTATGTTCCTCGGCAAATCTAATAAACTGATCAAGACCAGATATAAACTCTGGGGTGCAACGATTACGAATGGACATCCATGATCTATCCATTCTATGATCAGAGAAAACAAGTATATATTAGGAAACAAGTATATATTAGGAAAAGATTAGGGTATACACTTACAACCTAAGCGTATAATGTGATGTCATTCTTATATATAATAAATGTGTACCACCTATCCCATCCTTGAACACCTAATCTCACTAGTAAGTGTATAATGTGTTTTGGGTTTTCAAGAAAATTTCGGCAGCATTTCCCCGTTGTTCTCTAAGTACATATGTACTTAGAGAACAAACGGGGAAATGCTACCAAAATTTTCTCAAAAACCCAATACACATTATACACTTACATCATAAGTGAGATTAGGTGTTCAAGAACAGTCCCAAACTGGGGACTATCCAAGATTTACTCCTAATGAGTCAATCTTGGATGGGTTTCTAGGCCAACAAACACATTTGATGTCATTCTTATATATAATAAATGTGTACCACCTATCCCATCCTTGAACACCTAATCTCACTAGTAAGTGTATAATGTGTATTTGGTTTTCAAGAAAATTTCGGCAGCATTTCCCCGTTGTTCTCTAAGTACATATGTACTTAGAGAACAAATGGGGAAATGCTGCCGAAATTTTCTCGAAAACCCAATACACATTATACACTTACATCATAAGTGAGATTAGGTGTTCAAGAACAGTCCCAAACCGGGGACTATCCAAGATTTACTCCTAATGAGTAAATCTTGGACGGGTTTCTAGGCCAACAAATACATGTGTTGTCATTCTTATATATAATAAATGTCTATAAAGTACAGGCGACATGGTTAATCCTAATCAACAGAGCATTATTAAACCCTAAATCAAGAAATCAATAGTTTCAAACAAAAGGTCTAGGAATCTTTGCTAGACATTATATGTATCCCTAATCATCATATTTAACATACTACATTATTATGAACATCCAGATCAGATTAAGATCATACTATGTTATAACCATTGGTTTAATAACCCTATTTCCGCATGTACATGTTTATCAACTTTAAAACCCTATAATTCATGAAATCATTCTAATTCAATTTAGTATGTTGGGATCACATAATTATATAATGACATCAGAATATATAGAAGAATCATAATTAACATGATTAACAACATGCTCATCAAACTAGGGTTTTCTTGAATATCATCTAATATTTGTGTACTAGACATTATATTTATCCCTAATCATCATATTTAACATACCATTATTATGAACATCCAGATTAGATTAACTCTAATCAAATACATTACATGCATTTTTATCACAACAATTTGATCGATGCATAAAAAAGCAGAGCAGCTAGCAGCGGGAAGACCAACCTTGTCAGAGGGAAGAAGGCAGAGGCTCTGGTGGCTCTGGCTGGAGAAGTAGCTAGCAGCGACGGCGGTGGAGGAGCAGCTAGCAGCTCCGGTGGCTCTGGCGGTGGTTGCGGTGGCGCGACGACGGTGGAAAAGCACCAGGCGGCGCCTAATCTCAGGCGTGGCGGCGGCGCCGGTTCTCAGGCACTTGGAGCAGCAGGGGCGGGCAGCAGGGGCGGCGGCGCCGGTTCTCAGGCGCTTGGAGCAGCAGGGGCGGGCAGCAGGGGCGGCGGAGAAGGGGGGACGGAGAAGGAGGAGTGGTGGCGGAGAAGGGGGCGCCGGAGAAGAAATTGCCGGAGAAATGGCGCTGGAGAAGAAATCGCCGGAGAGAAATCGCCGGCAGCAGAGAAGGTAATTGCTCGCAATGAAATAGAAGAAAGGGGAAGAGTCGGGCGATTGCGGGTTATAAGTTCCCAAATAGCGTCGGTTGTTAAAACAACCGACGCCTAAACATCTTTAGCGTCGGTTGTTTTAAACAACCGACGTCCAATTGGACGATATTTTCATGAAATTGTTTGGCGGGAACCACCTTCAGCGTCGGTTATAAAAGGATAACCGACGCTGAAAGTGACACTTTTCGCGCAAATTTTCATCGCACATAGGCGTTGGTTTATACCTACATAACCGACGCTGAAAATGACACTATTTTTTTTATCAAAATTTGGATTTCGCGGCTGACTTTCAGCGTCAGTTTGTTATAAACAACTGACACTGAATACAAAGCGGTACCCGTGTCTGGCTGGTCTTCAAATATAGACGTCGGTTTTCTTAAACAATCGACGCCTAACATATAAGGCGTCGGTTTTCCTTAATAACCGACGCCTAGATAAGTGACACTGAATGCTATTTCTGTAGTAGTGCACAGAATCAACAGAATGCATATGATCTGTCACTGGTTAATAAAAAAGGAAATAATGGGGGTATAATCAAGAGATAAGAGTCTCTCTTTTAATTGACTCAAGACTCTTATTATTGGTTGATTCATCGAGATACTTTGAGTGTTTTGCGCACAACTCTGGTTAACTTAGCCTTACACCCGATTTTTTTTCTAAAGGTAACTTAGAAGTGTGTATAGGTTGGTTGTAAGGCTTTTGGCTATTTTACCTCTTCGAGAGGAGGTAAAGGGTCATTTTTGGATCCTTAGGATCTCACTACCGGTCACGACACATCCGCCTTTGTGAGGGCAGCTAATGTACCGATCGGGCGAGGCCTTTATCAGTTATCCTTATTCAGGGCACAACTCTCATGTTTTATTCACACTCTGGCTTTTATTCATTCTCACTTGGCTTGGGAGAAAGGGATTTTTTGGATTTTTTTATTTTTTGTATATTTGGGCTCCCAAGCCTCTTTTTGGAATGGGGGTAGATTTTTCACCAACCTCGGTATGTGCACAATCATCATTGTATACTCTTTGAATCAAGAAGAGAAGGTGATACGCCCCTGTTATGTATTGAGGGGTATGGAAGAAGTAGTAATGAAAGAGGAGGTGTGGCGTACCACACCGAACTTAGAGTTCGACATAGGTGTGGTTTACTGCATCGAACTTAGAGTTCGGCAAAATTCTAGTTTTCACTAGAAAGGAGTGTGACGTGCCACACTGAACTTAAAGATTTGGCATGCTTGATGAGCGGAAGGGTATGAAAATGAAGGAAGAAGAGTAGGAGAGAGTTCGGATCATAATGCAGTCTGCTTAGCGATTCCATATGATGGGTTCTTTTTCTCCATCACACTCTGCGAAAAAAGAGACAAGATATAACTTCAAATGAGAATTCCATACAGCAGATCCATTATTCAGTTAGAGGCGTGATGCATTTGATCTATCTCAGACTTATTGAGGCTTATCGTTCTTATGGAGGATATGACATTAGGGTTCATAGACTATACAAGATGAAACCATTTATCGGTTGGTTTTAAGAATTTGTTCCTCACAGATTTGCAACGAAAAGAGGTGATGACCATAGATTCAAAAAGCAAAAGTCGGCTAGATAAAGGCTTTATTTTTGGAAAACTACAAAAAGGCTGGTAAATTATGAAAAAGAAAATAAAATGGAAAAATAGAAAGCAGTAAAGGTAGAGGGTGTAGTGAGAGTCATACCACCCGCCCTCCGCCTCGAACTTATGAGTTTGCTCATTTTTGAACAAATACTAGGTTCGAGATGGAAGGGAAGGGTTGTGCATTGTTAACCAGGTGGTCCTCGTAGTTGAAAGAAGGTCCGGCAAAGATGTCTCACAATAGCTAGTGCCGAGAGCGAGGGAGTGGCCTGAACAACCTATTGACTGGGTGGTCATGGAAACTCGAATAGGTTTTCTGGATGATTTGGATACATATTTCGTTCGCCTCTTTGTCCGTCCAGAAGAATCCATAGGCCTTCCCCCATCAGCGGGGGAGGTGGAATATATGTAGTTGAAATTGGGGGACTAGGTGAATAATCGGAGTCATGCCTATTTGTGTCCTCCAGTTGTGGCTCACCCTCGAAGTTCAAAGTAAAACTGCTTTCTTTAAAATCTAGAGCAGTTGATTGAGGGTCAGCCACTTGAACTTCCTACTATCCTGGATCAGGTGGCGGATCCGGTTCAGGCTTCATTTCGTCACCTGGATTTTCTTATGTAGGATATGGTAGCCAGGATAATGTTTCTTCATCAGAGGGGTCATTATGAGAAGTTTTCTCATTTTTATCAATGTTGAGATTGATAAGAGTGTCATTCTTCTTTTCAAAATTTTGTTCAGAATTTTCCTCGTAGAATACCCTTAATTCATCCAAGTAACTAGAAGAGGATTCGACTGGTGGGACGAACTCTTGCTCAGTTGAGGAAATCATGGCATTCTGTGGTAGAGGTCCCAATGATGTCTCTTCATGGGAGGGATTAGTCCATGAGGAAATGTTTTGAAGGCTACAATCTCCCGATGACTCTGTTTCTTCGATGTTGGGACTAAAGTACTCCATTTCTGAGTCAGATTGTTGTTCGAGTACTTCTTCATAGTACTCCTCCATTTCTATTGAGTGCTCGGGAGGAGTTGCTATGGGAAGATTGAAACCTGGCTCAGATAAAAGACACATCTCAGTTTCTTGAATGTTAGGAAGGTCTTCTTCATAGGGGTGAATTTCTCTAAGTGGATGGGTTTGTGACTCGATATCTTCCCACGGGCCCTTTTTGTCATTACAAGAGTCTACGAAAATATCGTGATTCATTCCAAAATCAAGGGGTGGTTCATGTTTCTCTTCATAGTGCACTTCCAACTCGTTCAAGTGACTAGAAGGGGATTTAGTAGAAAGATAAAGCTCTTGTTCGAGGACAGGCTCCGTCTGGACTTCTTGTGGTGGTGGTAACTCAGGTAATATCATCTCATGAAAAGGACTAATCATAGGATTGTCATCTTGAGACATGTCATCCTCCCTTGATTCTGTTTCATCAGTGAGAGTGGTATGGTCCATTTTTTAATCAAGATCTTGATCTGTCCTATCCTTGAAGTCTGTTCCTAAATCAGCTGAATGATCAGAAATTTCTTCATAAGGGCAATTCAGATTTTGTTCCAGAAGTGAAGACATTTGATTCTCTTACATAAAATACATACCCTTATCTGAATCGATCACATATCCATCTGAGTCTGATTGTGAAGGAGTGTAGAGTCCTTGCGACATGAACCCATCTTCTATGGATTTCATGGATGGGATAGATGAAGTTGAAGAGATTTTGTCATTGAGGGAGTCGATTATCGCCAATTGCTCTTTAATGGTTGGATTTGAGTCCATGAAGTTAGAAGGTGGGTAAGTGTTGAAGTTTATCTCTGGTTTATCTCCTGACTGTAGAGAATCCCCATATTGGCTATTCATCCTTCCCCCTTGTATTGATGCTTGAAGATCATTGGAAGGCATATCCCACATGATTTCATAATCATCATCATAATTGATTGCAACATGTGGACTAGGGATGTGCTTAGTTGAAATAGGTAGCTATTCTACATGTTGCTCAGGAGTGTTGACCAGTTGCATAAGTTGATCAAGATTGGCTATCAACTTCTTGGTCGCGGCTGTCTGATCAGCTAGTTGTCGAGCCACCGACATCTGTAAAGCATGTAGTTCTTCTATCGATGTGCGTTGATCTTCATGAAAAAGTTCTTCCCTATATCTATTTGATTGATGTTTATAATGGATCCCCTCATCATAGTATTGAATTGCATCATTTTCCAGGTTCCCCTCTACATTGTAGTCCACGCCTTGAAGTCCACCATAGTTAGGTTTTTCATAGTAGCCTTCAGGGTGATACGGATTATAACTTGCGTTATATCCATAGTTGTATGAAGAGGCTGCTTTGAGTTTCCCAACTATACGATTCACAATTACTTGACGCAGAGCCATCACGTAGAGAGGAGGGACATTGAAGCAGTAAATCGATGCATGAGAATAGTCACCACATAGTTGACATCTAACGGTTGGTAGTTTCGACTGCTTCATTTTAAAGAGAATTGGTACCTAAAATCAAGGAAAGAGTTTATCAGGCTTGACCAACCACTTCAAATCCAAGAAGATATGTGAGATTAAACCCTTCACTTTTTAGGTTTTTGAAAAGAAAATGGAAAACCCGAGAGAAACCTAAATCGACACAGAATTTGAAAAAGACGATTCTTATATCATTGTCCCCGGCAACGGCGCCATTTTTTGATGGAGCTAGAACTTACATCAAGAGATTACTCTTCCAATGGAAGTCTTAAAGTGCACCAAAAACCCTAGGGAGTTGATGTTCTCTCTAGGTTTACCTACAACTGGTGCTAGATAAATGCTCCAACCCCACAAGAGTGTGGAAGCCTTATCATAGTATAGATTTAGGATCGAACCCAAAGGACAACGTTAAGAATCTGAGTGTCTTTTTCTTGTTTCGTATCAATCAAAATTAATCATCTAAGATCGGAAGTTTGATTTGAGTTATTTAACCTAAAACATGAAAAAGTAAAGGTAGGAATAAAAACTAATATGAGAGTTAAAATCTGAGATTTAGCAGATGACAATGGATCACTGGGGTGATGCGGGTATTCACCACCACTACACATGTATTGTACATGTACCAATCATAGCAAGACTTGCAAGCAAGATACATGGACGTTATACAATACCGATGTCTTATAGGACAAGAGTAATGCACACATCCTTCACGGGTTGAGTAACCCTCATCCGGTACATATCTATGTGTCAGTGAAGATATGTAGCCTCCGAAGAGAGAACCTTACTGAACCTCGTGAAACATACATCGGAAAACTAACAAGTGAGTGATAATCATCAATTCAATTAGTATCCTTATAGACTATCCCTCTTTCGAGGACATAGCTATGAGAAACGTGTGAGTGTTGCAACATCAGCTATTCCCGGATGAATGGTCAAATACCTTGCACCACTCCCTCCACAGAATGTGTTCCTCGACCCATCAAGGTTGCACTTCCGTACGTCAACTGATTCCATTTCATAGTGCGGAAGTGCAATGATGGAGGTGAGTTTACTACATCCCTCGGGGAGCGTTCCCAGATACCAAAATGGATGCGCGGTGGATATGCGCACCAGAAACCAACGCCAAATCAATATTCGAGTCCCAAGAACAGTCGTAGACAAACCACAACGAAAGACAATAGATGCATACAAGAACACGGCCAACATTCAAGCATGTATGAAATGATTTGGTATTGAATCGGAAAGATAACATCTTTTAGTATAGATTACAAAGCATGGGCAGTGGGGCTAGTTCCCGTGCCCCAGTGAATGGAACTACTCGCTCCTCATAGAAGGAGCAACAAAGAAAGAGAAGAGAGAGAAAGAAAGCATCGTCAGAGCAAAAGAGTAAATTTGTGACAGCCCGGTGTAGATCATCGCAGTTTCTGAAACTACTCCATTGTGGTCGATGATGTCCGCCTCTCTGCCTCGATCCTCACGTCTACCTCTGGGATTGCACGGGTAGAATGAGGTGGAGTGATAGTAGAACAATGGCGGAGATGAGATGGTAATGGAGCAGCCTTTCAGATCTATTCCTAGTCCGATAGCCTTTGGCCGTGGTGAGATAGATGTCCAAGACCATGCATCTACCCTTCTATTTATAGGCTTGCCATGTGTCTTGGACAGATTGGGTTAGATTTGCAAATTTCCCAAAATATCTTGGGCCAAGGAGTCACACCTTGTGCGTGCCCTTTTGTCCCATGCAGTTTAATCATGCGGTTTGCTCCCGCGATTGCTCATGCGGTTTGCTCCTTCGGTTTGGTTGCTTCATGCAGTTTGCTCCGCAATTTCTCATTTGGTTTTGTGTGCATGTGGTCTTGCTCTGCAATTGCTCATGCGGTTTTGTGTGCATGTAGTTTGGATGCACTTTTTCTCTCTCAATCTTGCGTTGTGCGCTTCATTGTTTTGGAAACCCCAAGCATCCTCACATTCTCGCGATTGCGGCTATACGATCTTGACAAAGTGCTTTCTCAATTTGCTAATCCATTCGATCTTGCCTTCACATCGTGTGCATGCATGCATTCTTCATGTGGGCCTACTCCAATCAGCAACAAATGATATTGAATGGTCTTCTTCATTGCTACCTCCTCAAATGGTCTTCATGCATGTGCCTGATGCAAACGATCTTGCATGCGTATTTGCATTGGCTAATGGCCATGCGGTTTGCATTGGTGTTGGAGTAAACGGTCTCCATAGCTGCTGGAGCAATGGTGGAAATGGCGGTGGCTGCTGGAGCAGCTCGCAGCATCGGTGGAGGTGCTATTTACTGCTACAATGGTGGAGACGAAGGTGTTTGCTGGAGCAGCTCGCAGCATCGGCGGAGGTGCTAGTTGCTACTGTGATGGAAGAGACGAAGGTGGATGCTGGAGCAGCTCGCAGCACCGGAAGAGGTGCTAGTTGCTGTTGCGATGGTGGAGATGAAGTTGGCTGCTGGAGCAGCTCGCATCACCGGTGAAGGGGCTGGTTGCTGCTGCGATGGCGGAGATGACGGTGGCTGCTGGAGCAGCTCGCATCACCGGTGAACGGGCTGGTTGCTGCTATGATGGAGGAGATGACGTCGGTGCTTGTGGCAAGCAGGCCGTCATGGGCAGTGGTGGTGTCAGCGAGCAGGTCATGTGCGCTACCTGTGTGAGCTGCAGAGCGTGGATGTCGACGGTGTAGGTACGGAGCTTGTGATTGGAGGCAGACGAGTGGGCGTCGTCGTTGCTGCTGACGGTGAGGTAGACAAGCGGGCACCGTAGATGCTGCTGACGGTGAGGTAGATGACGCCGGTGCTTGTGGCAAGCAGGCCTTCGTGGGCAGCGGTGGTGCGACCTGGACTGGTGATGAATTCGGATGGCGGTGGCGCTGCTTGGTTTTGAGATCGAGAGAGCAAACGGAATGGAGGTCAAGACCGCATGGAGGTCAAGACCGCATGGAGGTCAAGACCGCATGAGGTCGAGACCGCATGGAGGTCAAAACTGCATGGAGGTCGAGACTGCATGGAGGTCAAGACCGCATGAGGTCGAGACCACATGAACCGCATGGAGGTCAAGACCGCATGGGGTCGAGACCGCATGGAGGTCAAGACTGCATGGAGGTCGAGACCGCATGGAGGTCCATATCGCATGAGGTCGAGACGGCATGGAGGTCGAGACCGCATGGGGTCAAGACCACATGGAGGTCGAGACCGCATGAAGGTCGAGACCGCATGGAGGTCAAGACCGCATAAAGGTCGAGACTGAATGGATCAAGACCGAATGGTGGTCAAGACCGAGTGGTTGGATGAAAAGGAACTGTTGGATCTTGATTGGATGGTTGAGAGTGATCTACAGGGAAAAAGAGAAGTGAGTAAGGGGGGATAAGATCAAATAAACAGAAAACTAGAGTAATTAGAACTAGTAAAGCATTATTTACATGAAACTGAAGAGATACTTAAAATAAACCCAAAGTGAGGATAGATCAGTCGATATGCGGCACAAAATCCCTAGAATTGGTGACTGAGAGGGTGAATCTGGAGGATTCATCAACCTACTCCATCTTCAGTTGTGGCAACCTCGGCCTGCTGCTCGCACCTCCAGCCACCTCTGTTTGATTGGTTGCTAGGTAAGCATCCTCGATGCTTCCTCCTTCTTTCCGCTTCATTGCCTTGCCTCGCGATGCCCCCTACTGCTGTATCCTATGGGGCCGTCGTAGAGCAGCCTCTGGTGCCAAGCCTTTCTGAGCTTCAATGCACCTCTACACTCTTCGAAGCTTGGATTCGACTCGCAACCCATCCACGAAAGCGTTTTGTGCCTTAGCCGAGGTTTTACTCTTTGATTTCTTCGGTTTCAGTCGCGTGTGGAGTTCCCCTGTTTCCGGTGACCTTTGGCTTGTTTCTGTGATTTTGACGCATGTGTGGTCTTGCTTCGAGGGTTCCTCTGACCGCGAGGATCCAACGATCTCAGTTTTGGTCTTTGTTGTTCAGGGTGTGTGTGTTGTGCAGTGGTGCATTGGAGTCAAAGCTCCAGTGTCATTCCTCGCCATTACTGCGAGTGGAAGAAGCTGGGTTGCGATATGACCAGGGTACCCTTGCTCCTGTGAGTAGCCAATTGAGCGGCCATGGGCATTATCGTAACTTCATCTCTTGTTTTGTATACTCAGCCACGAGTTCTTTATTGTATGTCATTAGTACCCTCGTGTTTGTAATCGATTTCATTACCCAAGCATGGGCATTTTGGACTTTTCGCCCTTATTCATTCGCCCTTGACCGAGACTTGGTGAGCCTGGACCGACTGACATGGCCAAAGCCAAATGGCCCATATCAGTGTGGGTCCGGCCACTTGGCGCCTCTTGTTTTTATTTTGCCTATGTGGCATTTCCTTGAATTCTGATTGGCTGAGATGATTTAATTCGTAATAAATCATTCCCATGTCAGAAAAATTCGAATAAATAGTCAATGGAAAGTATTTTTAATGGAGAATTTGATTTTGAAGTTTTTGAGTCATGATTTGGATTCCTTTTTCGAAGTTTGCTTTGAATGCCTTTTTAAGTGTATAAAATGTTCTAAAATACATAATTAATTCATTTTAACTCCAAATTGGAAAATAAAATATGTTTTCTTATTCAGGAGAATATGACTAATCTGTTGGACTAGGTTTTGAACCTTAAATCGTGGTTTAGAAAATAAGTTCCAAAATTAGGGTTTTTCATATACTTTATTCCTTAATACATTCTAATACATGATAATGTTTGCAACTAGGGAAATATGGAATTGGATACAATCAGATTGGTGAATGTGATGGTAATGAATTGAAAATAAGGTATGTGGCCCCTATGTGTGTGGATCCTATTTTAGTATGTGGAACCTATTTATGTGAACATCTATGATGAATGTGAGATCTATGTGGAATGTATATGTGCAAATTACCTATCGTTCAGTTGGGTCTTATCCAACCCTACAAACATTATGTGCTAGCCTTGATCTCCTCCTAAAATGCCTTTATTTGTCTCTTTACTTATTTGATGCTTTTGTTACCATTATGGCTCATCTATTTGAATTATATGGATCTTGTGATTTCCTATATTTGGTTCCTTACTTATGAGATGCTTCTATTGCCTATGTGGCTCATTTAATTGTAACTCTTGAATCTTGCTATGGCTAATGTTTGGCTCATCCATTTATTGAGATTATTTGTTTGGGTTTTATTCCCATTTTGCAATGTTGCAATGTTGTTACTTCTCACTACTGCCAAGTGACTATTTAAGCATGATGTATTTTAGGCCAAATGACAATGTAGTGTACATGAGTACAAACCACCCACAGGGCACTGAGGTTTTAGTCCTCCTGCCGGGCACTGGGGTTTTAGTCCCCCTGCCATTTTATATTAGGCACTAGGGTTTTAGTCCCCCAGCCACTTTATATAGGCACTGGGGTTTTAGTCCCCCTGCCACTTGGTGAGGTCCGATAGGTGCCTCACCCTACATTGAGATGACTTTGTGTCTTAATATATTCATGCTATGTGATTATTATTGTGGTGATTGTTTATGGCAGTCTTCTCTCTCTTATTCATATACTTGCCTCATTTCTTTTGAAATCTCTTAGTGTAAAGAATCTTTTATATTGCAATGCTTTAGATTATTTAATTGTCCTATTTCTCTTGAATAACACATACTTTTATCTTTCTCTTGCTGGATGACCCCAACCATCCAGGTATAGGATCAGAGTGCGCAGCCGAAGCTTGGTGAACCTAAGGCTAAGGATAGGACAAGAAGAAAAGGAACATATAGCTTGCATGATCATAGTTACCTTTATAAGTTGTTTTGTTGGGAGATAATATTGGCTTAGTCTAAGTCTTCCTCTACCTAGATCCTATGTTTTGTATAAAGTTGTACTTCCTTTATGGAAATTTTGTAATGTACTCTTTATACATTTTGAATAAAGTCAAGTTTTATTTCTTCCGGTGCCACACATTTGGTGTTTTTGTTTGCCATGATTTTTAGTAGAGACTTGGTCTTTACACTCATCTATACTATATTAAAAAGCCCGCAAAGGGGGTTGAATGCAATTTTCTCCCTTAGTTTTTAAATTGCAAACTGGTCCTTGTGTGTACACTAAACTTTTGTCTTTTATTTTTTTAATTATATTATATATAAGGAGACTTATATACTATATAATAAATCAAGTGAAGGGGGTCGAATGCAATTTTCTCCATTACTTTTTCAAATTGAAAATTGGTTCCTTTGTGTGTACAATATACTTTTGTCTTTAATTTCTAAAATTATATTTAGTATAAGGAGACTCATCTATCCTATATAAGAAATATCGTGGAGGAGGCTAAATGAAATTTTCTCTTTTTGGAATTACAGACCGGTCCCTGAGTGTGTATATTATCATTTTGTCTTTTCTTTCTAAAATTTTATATTGTATAAGGAGACTCATTTATACCATATAAGAAAGCCCACAAAGGGGGCTAAAATATGTGTGCACACTAAACTTTTGCTTTTCTTAATAAGATTATACATGTATAAGGAGACTTACACCATATAAAAGAGCCCATGGAGGGGTCTGAATGCATTTTTTTCCAATTCCTTTTGGAACTACAAGGCGGTCTCTATGTTTGTACACTAAAGTTGTATTTAATTTTCAAATTGTATAAAAAGTCTCATTTATACTATATAAGAAATCCCAAAGGGGCTAGATGCAAATTTATTCATTTTTTAATTACAAACTGATCCTTGTGTGTACAGAAAACTATTGTCTTTTCATTTTTAAATTATATAGTATAAGGAGACTAATCAATTTTGTATAAAAAAGCTCGTGGAGGGGGATGGACAAAATTTTCTCCATTATTTTATAAAATTACAAATTGGTCCCAACTTGTGCACACTAAGATTTTATCTTTTGCTTTTAAAATGTTGTATTGTATAAGGAGACTCATTTATACTATGTAAGAAAGCCCAAGAAGGGGGCTGAATTCAATTTTTTCAATTATTTTTTGGAACTACAAACCAATCCATATATGTACATTGAACTTCTGTATTTTCTATTTAAAATTATATATTATAGAAGGAGAGTCATATATTCTATATAAAAAATCCCACAAAGGGGTCTGAATGCAACTTTCTCTGTTATCTTTTAAAATTACAGATTAGACTGTGTAACATACTGAATCTCAGGGTCTTCCCTACAATTTACCCATATTCTATCTTTTCATTTCATTCAAGTCCTTTTGGACCAATTTCATACATTTCCCTTCTTTTATATTCTTTTTGGACTCCTTGTGCAATTTGAGCACAATTCAAGTTACCTTTTTCCCTCATTTATGATAATAAAGGGGTGTTTGCACAAATAACCCACTTAAGGTAATAATTAAGGGCTAATAATGCAAAATAAAGTTTCATGAGTGATATAAGTAGATAATATTAATTTGGAGCTTTGTGGATAAATATATTAACAATAATGTGTATTTAAGTTAATGTATGAGAACATTAACCTTAATTGTTTCTCTCTCCTCAAGATATGATTTTAATTCATGAAAATGTGTTATTTAATTGAGAAATGATTATTGAAATATTAATGTGCTTAATATCTCGAAATTTACTCACTTGTTTCATAAAAAGAAGTCTTTTCATATAATTCATTCATTTTAATATATTAATATACACTTTAATGAGCAATATATTTATTAAGGGCTATATTATGAGTAAAACCAGAAAGTAACTGCATAGCATTGTTCTAGACTTTAATGTGAGCTAATGGTTCAAATTTGGTGATTTTTGGAGTTGGTTTGACCCCTCAAAATGATTTTATATGCTTTTAATATAGTGTCAATTAAAATGGTGAATAATAACCCACCTACATACCACACTCTTCATATGGGCTAATAAAATTTGTAAATGCATACTATTAGTGAGTGAAGGACTCTTGGACTCCAAATCTCGGATTTGGGAACCAAAGGTTGCTTATAAAAGCAATACATAATTATTTTCCCAAGCATTATATTAATATATGCTTTAATAATCAAAATAATTTTTTGGAGGCCAAAAGTTGCGTGAAATGCAAATATAATTATATAGCATGAATCTAGACGTCATTAGCAACATGGGGTTAAAATTTGAGGTCATTTGGAGTTCATTTGACCTTCCAAATGCATTAAATAAGTTTTTAATAAAGTGTGATATAAAATCAATCAATACATTAGTTATACACATCATTTAAGCCAAAGTTGGGCTTAAATGAGTGTCACGCAAGCAAGGGCCATGCAGGTCTACTGTGGATGCAGATCCAACGGCTATTGTTTATCCCGATCACGATCCAAGGGCAAGAGTTCATCTTCCACCTCCGACAGTTACACGTAGAACTGGCCTAGACTCCTCAGCTTCGATCTCCTCGTATACTTGATCGTTTTGTGAGATTTCTTCTCCGTTCGCTTCGTCTCCTCCTCCCGGTTCGTTTGAGCTATTACCCATCCAGTGAGGTGCGGCGTAGCCTAAATGCCAAGGGGCGCCGGCTAAGGCTTCTCACCTCCACCTCCGTTTAGCATCCACGGACATCCCCACCTATAAGTATCTCCCCACACAGTTGCGTCGGCCACCTAGCAACCTACTAAACCCATCCATTTTTTCCGAGAACGTGTGTGTAGCCGGTGACAAGGAGCTTTTCCAGCTGTTCTTGCGGCACCTCTCCCCGGAGCTAGAGTGCACGTGCATCGAAATAAATTGGCTAGGTGAGTTCCTCTCTCGATCATCTTCGTTTCGAGTACCTGAACGTCGAATTTGGTGGAGAAACGCAAAAACACCCAAACTATCTAACTACACCCACGGCTCCATGGCTGCGCCCCCGTTTGACCATTTTGCCCCCGCGCACCCTCTTTTCCTGATCCTCTCGCCAGGGGCAGTTTCGTCATCCGAAACCTTGTTTTTTTACCCATTTAGCAATTAATTGACTCATCTTGTTTAATTCGTAGTAAATCGCTCGGTTATCGGAAAAATATAAATAGATACTTGTTGGAAAGGATTTTTTGAGTAGAATCTGAATTTCTAGTTTTGAGTCGTGTTTTTCATCCCAACTCATATAATTAATTCAAACTCTAATTTAAATGTATAAAGTGTTATAAAATGATTATAATAGTGTTTTAACTCTGTTTTTTAAAAGAAAATATATTTTCTCGAGTAGAAAAATATTAGGAATCGTTTGGCTCTATTTCCAGACCCAAAATCCAAAGTTTTAATCTATGGTTTATAAATATGGACATTTTACACTTAAAGTACTTTTAAGTAACCTAATACATGTGTAATGTTTGTAACTAGGGAATATGGAATGGTGATACAATCAGATTGGTGTATGTGATGATAATTAATTAAAACAGGTATGTGCACCCTATTTTGTATGTGAAGCCTATTTTAGTATGTGCACCCTATTTTGTATGTGAAGCCTATTTTAGTATGTGCACCCTATTCTAGTATGTGGCTCCTATGTATGTGAATCATATCATATGAAGCCTATCAAAGATGAATGTGAATGTTTATTGTACAAACTACCTATCCTTCAGTTGGGTCTTTTCCAACCCCACAATCATTATTGTGCTAGCCTTGTTATCCTTCTAATTGCATTTATTGTCTCTTTACTTATTTTATGCTTCTAATGCCATTGTGGCTCATTTATTTGAATTATGTGAATCTTGCTACTACATATGTTGCCTCATTTACTTAGAAATGCTTAATCTTGCTATTGCCAATGTTGGCTCATCCTTTTGAAATATTTGGAAATATTGCATAATGTGGTTGCTTTGTTGGGTCCTTTATTTCTTGGAGTTATTGGATACTGTTGTTGCCTATGATGGCCTATTTATTTATTTCTTGGGTTTTATTCCCAATGCTATGTTGTTATCTTGATATAATTTTCACTCTACTGCCAAGTTAATGTTTATGCATGATATAGTTATTGTCCAATTGACAATATAGTGTACATGAGTACAAACCACCCACAGGGCACTGGGGTTTTAGTCCCCCTGCCACTTTTTAGGCACTGGGGTTTTAGTCCCCCTGCCATTGGTGAGGTCTGGTAGGTGCCTCACCGTACATTGAGAGGATGTTGAGTCATAATTTATATTCATGCAAATGTGATAATTGTTGATATTTAAATGTGGCAGTTTTCTAAAATCTTATTTACTCACTCTCCTTGAAATTCCTTAGTGGAATCGTTTGTTATGAAATGCTTAACTTTATGATTGCCCTTTATCTTATTATTGACACATACCTTTTATCTTTCTCTTGCTGGATGACCCCAACCATCCAGGCTAGGATCAGAGTGTGCATGGAAGTGTGGTGAACCTAAGGCTAAGGATAGGACAAGAAGAAAAAAAGGAATATATAGCTTGCATGATCATAGTTGCTTTTATGTTATAAGTTGTTTTGTTTGGAGACAATGTTGTATTAGTCTAAGTCTTCCTCTACCTAGATCCTATGCTTGTATAAAGTTGTACTCCCATTTGGGAAATTTTTATAATGTACTCTTTATAGATTTTGAATAAAGTCAAGATTTAAATTTCCGCTGCTACACAATTGATGATTTTGGTTGCCATGGTTTGTAGTAGAGACTTGTTCTTTACAGCATGGTATCAGAGCATCAAGGTAGTCAGATTCTTGACTAATTCAAATTGTCTCCTAGATAGAACCCTTACCATATGTAGTTTCCTTTAGTAAGTTTTTCACCTTAGAGTTGACCTTTAATGAAAGTTTGATTTAGGAGCATAATAATTTCATAATTAAAAATAAAATTTGTCAACTTTTTGGTGAATTGTCTATTGAGAAGCTACTAGAGCAAGAAGTTGAAAGTGATGGTGTCTAGAAAGGGTCATAGCTTGGGGGTTGGCAATATTTTCCTCCGCCCCACTAGGTTGGTAACGAGGACTCCTGAGCTCATATGACCTGGCCTGGCCTGATCTGATACAGACAGCTCAAAATAGTCTATCTTTGGGCATGTTGCCTAATTGTTGAATACCTTAGGAAAACCTTAAGTGTTGATTTGATGTCTTACACAAAAATCATCCTTAAATACCTTAGACTCCTATATTTAGGGTTTAGTGTACCCTATGTTACACCATGAAGTTTGGTTAGTAAGTCCTTTTAGTGTTGAGTTTTATGTACCCTTTTACCCTTAGCTTGGTTTGACTTAGTTGACCCTTTTAAGGGGTGGAGTGAGGGTAATGGTGTTAGTACCCTATTTGGTTTTGCAAATCTGATTTTGAGGATGAAATCCCTTTTTAGGGGGATGGAGCCCCAATTAAAAGCAAAATCAAATACCTTTGGAGTTAGAAACCCTATCCATGTGGAGATATGTACATAATAACTTATGTGAACAAGAATTTACCTAACACATTATACTTGTAATTCAAATTGTTTGTTTATACACATGTGAATATGTAGTAAGTCATATAGAGATAATTCATATGCTTGAACCTTAATATAGGCTTTATGCGAATAATAATGAGTTACTCGTTACTAATTGTGAATACATATAATGTTGACTATGCCACCCTAATGGTAAAATGTGTATGGATAATGCATCCTAAGTATGCTTTAGCATGTAATGATCATGTTGACCTAAAGCCTAATATGTAATCATCTAGCCTTGACAACATATACATATATATACCCTTAATGTTTTTCATGGTACATTAGTGACATTAGGTGTCATCATCACATAATATACCTTAATGCATATAAATGGATTATAGTCACTAAGTTATCAATATATGTAAGGTATATCACCTTGTTCTCTAATGAACACCTCATCATAACTTGATATATGAATTAATTCATTAATATTTAATGGGTTACATCCTATTCACTAAAATGCATATAATGACTCAAACATGATAACGAATGATTGGATTCACATAAATATTCATAAGTGCCTAATGTGATGTAAAATATGTATAATTTATAATACAAAGTGTAATGGACGAAAATGATTAATGATGACATTAATATGAGTATGAAAGATGATATGAAAATGTGCAATATGAACATTATTTGGAATTATTATAGGCTTAATAACTTGTCAGATAATATTAAATTTTTCTATGAAATAATTTGTGATAATTCTACATGATAGTTTTAAGGGGATAATGGAAAATGAATTCATGTTATTAAGGTTTTTGACCTAATACATTAATTAATGTTGAAATGGTGTAATAAACCCTGATTGTTTTTAAAACCCTTGATGAGGGAAATATATATGATATAATGTTGAGATGTAATTGTTTTGAAAACAATGTGCATAAAATGTTATCTAAGAGATAGTATAATAAATATGATACCTCATTAGGATGGAGATTATGCTAATAAGGCAAAAATGTTAATTTGAGTTTGATAAAAGGTTATAGGTTTTGTGGAAACCTTAGTAACACCTGACTTATGTAGACTTTGTGTTGTACCCTAGATTAAGGGTTATAACCTAGTGTTTAAGGTTGGGATGTTGCACACCCACCCTCTCTTTCCTCTTGTTGTGATTTCGGGGATGAAATCCTCTTTAAGGGGTGGAGTGTTGTAACATACTGAATCTCAGGGTCTTCCCTACAATTTACCCATATTTTATCTTTTCATTTCTTTCAAGTCTTTTTGGACCAATTTCATAAATTTCCCTTCTTTTATATTCTTTTTGGACTCCTTGTGCAATTTGAGCACAATTCAAGGTTGAAATTACCTTTTTCCCTCATTTATGATAATAAAGGGGTGTTTGCATAAATAACCCACTTAAGGTAATAATTAAGGGCTAATAATGCAAAATAAAGTTTCATGAGTGATATAAGTAGATAATATTAATTTGGAGCTTTTTGGTAAATATATTAGCAATAATGTGAATTTAAGTTAATGTATGAGAACATTAACCTTAATTGTTTCTCTCTCCTCAAGATATGATTTTAATTCATGAAAATGTGTTATTTAATTGAGAAATGATTATTGAAATCTTAATGTGCTTAATATCTCTAAATTTACTCACTGGTTTCATAAAAAGAAGTCTTTTCATTTAATTCATTCATTTTAATATATTAATATACACTTTAATGACCAATATATTTATTAAGGGCCATATTATGAGTAAAACGAGAAAGTAATTGCATAGCATTGTTCTAGACTTTAATGTGAGCTAATGGTTCAAATTTGGTGATTTTTGGAGTTGGTTTGACCCCTCAAAATGATTTTACACGCTTTTAATATAGTGTCAATTAAAATGGTGAATAATAACCCACCTACATACCTCACTCTTCATATGGGCTAATAAAATTTGTAAATGCATTATATTAGTGAGTGGAGGACTCTTGGACTCTAAATCTCGGATTTGGGAACCAAAGGTTGCTTATAAAAGCAATACATAATTATTTGCCCAAGCATTATATTAATATATGCTTTAATAATCAAAATAATTTTTTGGAGGCCAAAAGTTGCGTGAAATGTAAATCTAATTATATAGCATGAATCTAGACATCATTAGTAACCTGGGGTTAAAATTTGAGGCCATTTAGAGTTCATTTGACCTTCCAAATGCATTAAATAAGTTTTTAATAAAGTGTGATATAAAATCAATCAATACATTAGTTATACACATCATTTAAGCCAGAGTTGGGCTTAAATGAGTGTCACGCAAGCAAGGACCGCACAGGTCCACTATGGATGCAGATCCAACGGCTATTGTTTATCCCGATCACGATCCAAGGGCCAAGAGTTCATCTTCCACCTCCGACAGTTACACATAGAACTGGCCTAGACTCCTCAGCTTCGATCTCCTCGTATACTTGATCGTTTTGCGAGATTTCTTCTCCGTTCGCTTCGTCTCCTCCTCCCGGTTCGTTTGAGCTATTACCCGTCCAGTGAGGTGCGGCGTAGCATAAATGCCAAGGGGCGTCGGCCAAGTCTTCTCACCTCCACCTCCGTTTCGCATCCACGGGCATCCCCACCTATAAGTATCTCCCCACACATTTGCGTCGGCCACCTAGCAACCTACCAAACTCATCAATTTTGTCCGAGAACGTGTGTGTAGCCGGAGACGAGGAACTTTTCCAGCTGTTCTTGCGGCACCTCTCCCCGGAGCTAGAGTGCACGTGCGTCAATATAAATTGGCTAGGTGAGTTCCTCTCTCGATCCTCTTCGTTTCGAGTACCTGAACGTCAAATTTGGTGGAGAAACGCAAAAACACCCAAACTACCTAGCTACACCCACGGCTCCATGGCTGCGCCCCGAGTGTGCTTTTGACCATTTTGCCCCCGTGCGCCCTCTTTTCCTGATCCTCTCGTCAGGGGCAGTTTCTTCATCCGAAACCTTGTTTTTTTACCCATTTAGCAATTAATTGACTCATCTTGTTTAATTCGTAGTAAATCGCTCGGTTGTCGAAAAAATATAAATAGATACTCGTTGGAAAGAATTTTTTGAGTAGAATCCGAATTACCAGTTTTTGAGTCCTGTTTTCCATCCCAACTCTAATAATTAATTCAAACTCTAATTTAAATGTATAAAGTGTTATAAAATGATTATAATAGTGTTTTAACTCTGTTTTTGAAAAGAAAATATGTTTTCTCGAGTAGAAAAATATTAGGAATCATTTGGACCTGTTTCCAGACCCAAAATCCAAATTTTTAATCCATGGTTTATAAATATGGACATTTTACACTTAAAGTACCTTTAAATAACCTAATACATGTGTAATGTTTGTAACTAGGGAATATGGAATGGTGATACAATCAGATTGGTGTATGTGATGATAATTAATTAAAATAGGTATGTGCACCCTATTTTGTCTATGAAGCCTATTTCAGTATGTGCACCCTATTTTGTATGTGAAGCCTATTTTAGTATGTGCACCCTATTCTAGTATGTGGCTCCTATGTATGTGAATCATATCATATGAAGCCTATCAAAGATGAATGTGAATGTTTATTGTGAAAACTACCTATCCTTCAGTTGGGTCTTTTCCAACCCCACAATCATTATTGTGCTAGCCTTGTTATCCTTCTAATTGTATTTATTGGCTCTTTACTTATTTTATGCTTCTAATGCTATTGTGGCTCATTCATTTGAATTATGTGAATCTTGCTACTACATATGTTGTCTCATTTACTTGGAAATGCTTAATCTTGCTATTGCCAATGTTGGCTCATCCTTTTGAAATATTTGGAAACATTGTATAATGTGGTTGCTTTGTTGGGTCCTTTATTTCTTGGAGTTCTTGGATACTGTTGATACCTATGATGGCTTATTTATTTATTTCTTGGGTTTTATTCCCAATCCTATGTTGTTATCTTGATATACTTTTCACTCTACTTCCAAGTGAATGTTTATGCATGATATAGTTATTGGCCAATTGACAATGTAGTGTACATAAGTACAAACCACCCACAGGGCAGTGGGGTTTTAGTCCCCCTGTCGGGCACTGGGGTTTTAGTCCCCCTGCCATTTTATATATTAGGCACTGGGATTTTAGTCCCCCTGCCACTTTTTAGGCACTGGGGTTTTAGTCCCCCTGCCATTGGTGAGGTCCGATAGGTGCCTCACCCTACATTCAGAGGATGTTGAGTCATAATTTATATTCATGCAAATGTGATAATTGTTGATATTTAAATGTGGCAGTTTTCTAAAATCTTATTTACTCACTCTCCTTGAAATTCCTTAGTGGAATCTTTTGTTATGAAATGCTTAACTTTATGATTGCCCTTTATCCTATTATTGACACATACCTTTTATCTTTCTCTTGCTGGATGACCCCAACCATCTAGGCTAGGATCAGAGTGCGCATGGAAGCGTGGTGAACCTAAGGCTAAGGATAGGACAAGAAGAAAAAAAGGAATATATAGCTTGCATGATCATAGTTGCTTTTATGTTATAAGTTATTTTGTTTGGAGACAATGTTGTATTAGTCTAATTCTTCCTCTACCTAGATCCTATGTTTGTATAAAGTTGTACTCCCATTTGGGAAATTTTTATAATGTACTCTTTATACATTTTGAATAAAGTCAAGATTTAAATTTCCGCTGCTACACAATTGATGATTTTGGTTGCCATGGTTTATAGTCGAGACTTGGTCTTTACAGACTGTGTGTATGTGCACTACACTTTTCTCTTTTTTTCTAGATTATAAATTATATAAGAGGACTCGTCTAAACTATATAAGAAAGCATGTAGAGGGAACTGAATACAATTTTCTTCATTATTTTTTGAAATTATAAAGTGGTCCTCAATTTTTTAAAACTATATTTTGTATAAGGAGACTAGTCTACACTATATAAGAAAGTCTATACATGGTGTTGAATGTAATTTTCTCTATTATTCTTTGGAATTAAATTAGCAATCCCTGTGTGTAACAGAAGACCTATCAATATATATATATATATATATATATATATATATATATATATATAGGATTAAGAGAGAATGATTTTTCTCCCCCTCTCCCATAACCCATGGTGGAGGCCAGACGCCAGGGAAGGTGATAAATCAAGATATGCTTCTCCATGTCATTTCGAACCCGGGTCCCTTCATTGGGGACCAGCGGAATTCACCAACTGGGCTATTCCCTTGTCGGCTATATATGTATATATATGTATATATGTATATGTATGTATGTATATATATATATATGTGTGTATATATATGGGATTTAGAGAGAAAGATTTCTCTCCCCCTCTCCCATAACATGTGGCGGAGGCTGGACGCCCGGGAGGGTGTTAAATCCAAAGATGCTTCTCTGTGTGGTTTCGAACCCGGGTCCCTTCATTGGGGACCAGCAGAATTCGCCAATCGGTCTATTCCCTTACCGGCTATATATGTATATATATATGTATATATATATATATATATATATGTGTGTGTGTGTGTGTGTGTGTGTGAGTGCGTGTGTATTTATATTATACATATCTATTTCATCTTCTTTTAAAGTAAACATGTAAACTACCCATTGTAGTCTACTAAGGCACCCATACATAGCACGAGTTTATGATTAATCATGTATAGAAATAAAGGATAATTTGAGACATAGATGACTAGCTCAAATCTGGGTCATATTGATTTCTAGTGATCTTGTGTCCAAACTTGCATTATAATAGGGATCTTCAGATGGGCCTTGGCCTCAATAATTAAAAATCTCAACCCAAACATGAACTATGAAATAAGGTTAGATTTCAGTTTGAGCTTGAGCCAGCTAGGATGAAATACAAAAATAAAGATAGTTTAAAATGTGTATAAGGAAATGTTTTTGCTAATACATTTTTAAGAAGTGTACGTTGACTAGAACATAAAGCCTACATGTATGTTTAAGAAGTGGTTATCAACTGATACAGAAATATATAGAACTAACAAAAAAAACTACTACACTTACAACTTATTAACTAATTCAAAACATATGGATGAAAATTTATTTTATAAATTAGAGGTGTTCAAGTATCACATTTGTAATGGATGTGTGTGTGAGATATTTTAAAAAACCACTTTTATAATACTTGTAACATACCATTGATCATGAAATACTCATTTGTTTCAATGTTCTAAAAATATTTAGTTGAAATAATACTTGAACCGCATCTAGCTTTAGTAGTGTACACCCAATCTACAAAGTTATACTACGTTGTTCAAAATGTGAATATGCTAAAAGTTAATTGGGTATGCATAACTTAAAGTAATGTATTATAATGTTCTTCTAACCTTAGTAATATGACCGACCATGTATATTTTAGACAAAATCTAATTTAGAAACTTTTCAATGTATCCTATAAAAGATACACATTTTATATAATCATGTGTTTGTATCTACAAGTATATGTAATGAATCTACATATCTAGATGTTCATAATTGATATAACCATCACCGCTTCCCATGTGTATAAAAATTTAACTCTAGATGTTTGAATTGGTTCACTTGTATCAATCATATGCACCAAATCTGGATACAGTTATGTAGGTGTCACGGAACTGTTCTTACCCCAATCCCAATCCCACTGCCTAGACATTAGAAAAAGGATTGAAGCGCTCGTCCCTAAGTGGCCCAATAAGATCAATCACACAGGCATATACAATAAGAAATAAATAACTCAAAAACTGGATAATTAAAGAACAAACTAACCCAATATGGAGATATAGTCGATTTATCTTTATCATCAGAGTGTTTGAGTGTGGAAGCGATCTTATTCAATATTCCATTTGTATTGCCTAAAATCAAGAAATCAAGACACAATCATGCAATTGCATGGTACGCTATCAAAATCTAGTAAAATGGTTTATAAGAAAATATGTATACTTGGCAGGACTTATATTTCAAAAGAAATAATTTGCAAAACTAACATTTATTCGACAAGTTTTTCAAGCAATTCAACTTTTATTACGAGTTCCCATTATGTTGTAATTCGAGAAGCATGCTTATATATTTTTGTGTGACTTTATCGCCCCAACACGATGGGGTAAGTCACTGGGCTCCTTCTCACCATAGGAACATAGGAGGCCAATGTACAAGTCCCACCTCCAAATGAGGGGGTTGTTGTACTCAATATCAACATTATCAACATTATCAATATCATTATCATTATCAATATACGGGCAGTCATGATGGGCATGCAATTTATGTTTTCATGTTTTTCAAAATATGGTATAGAAAAATAGAAGACTAGTCATAGGGAACAATAGCTCGTCCAAATAAATAGCCAAGTATACAATCAAGAGATACATAAAAGTATCTTCAATACAATCGATGAGGAGTTATATAATAGTGTACCTTTCACCGAGGATTTTGAGTATAATCAACAAATAATAGGTAGACCCTTCGAGTCAGATCCTAAATCATCAAGATAGGATCAAGGGTTAAGATCAAGATATTTGGATATCATGTTTAATATTCGAGATTAGGGTTACAGTTTTCCTATGTCAACCTTAGGGTTGGGTCATTCACTTATAATCAACCAATATTTCAATATATCCAACATTATTTCCCATGTCAAGTATTTCGAGTGTGAATGACCTACCTAGGTTTTCTAGGTACATGTGTTAACCCTAATTATCCTAGTCAATATGCATGTCCAAAAATCAAGTCTTTATATCATTTATCAAGTTCTAACATCATTGGAGTTCAAGATTAGATCAAGTTCTGATAAGTAAATCAGATCTCAACTTTTAGGTCAATAGTTCAAGATATGCCACAAGATTTAGATCAATCATATTGTTAAGATGCCATCATCATATTCAAGATTAACTCAAGTCAACAAACATAAATCTAGATCATTAATGGTTCAATTATGGTTTTAGAGTCTCAATATGAACATTAGAGTCAGGAATTAGGGTTTTTAGTGTTTAACCAAGATTAACTACAAATAGAGTCATTTAGACCAATTATATAAGCAATAGATCAAGATTAAGATATATCAGTGAGAATAGTTTGGAATCAGGTTTCCATAGTATTTTTAAACGATCCATTGGATTTTTCTGATCAAAATTGACTACTTGTTCATCGTTTTTGGAGTCTGTATGCATTGGATACAATTTCTACAAGATCTATTCATTTATATGATTTTTTAGCAGAGAGGTAGAAAAATACCTTTAAAGGGAAAAACCAGGGCCATTGGATTTAAAATTGGATGGCTACGATCGCATCATGTGGCTCTCTGGCCCAGTGGATAAGTGGACTCGGTTCACTGGCTAAAATAGTTGGTTCACACTTGATTTCTTGGTTCAGACCTTGGTTCAATAGAGTATTGGACTGGGGCTCCCCCTTCCTGGACCGGCCGGTCTGGGACCTATCTTCCTCGCGCAGCACTCCCTCATGAGCCCAGAAATGGGGCGGCAGGGCTCGCCCGAGTGGAGGAGCTCTGGGAGTAGGAAGGGACGAGAGAGAGAGAGTGAGCAGGCCGGCCGGTCTTGCCTTGGTCTCTCGGACTTGATGGGGGGCAGATAAAGGGAAGAGGATGCGAGTAGCAGGGGCGGCCGTACGGTGGCATTGCTGCTTGGAGTAGCTAGAGATCTGGGACAAATTGGGGGCATTTCAAGGCACGACGGAATGCACAAAGGAGGGTCAAGGTTTCGTGAGGTCATTGCGAGCATCGGGGCCCCTTATATAGTGTTAGAACTAGGGTTTGCGTTGGGTAGGACCTGGGTCAAGGGCAGGGCCCCCAGAGTGAGATAGAGAGGGCAAAGATCTCATTTTTCTAACCTAAGAGAGCAATAAAAGAGGTCAAAGTAGGGCTAGTCGAGTTCAAAATTGCGAGAGCATGATTTCTATTCGCTTAGATACTTGAATGGAGGTCATGGGTGGGAGATCTCGCTCTTGGCATTCATTTACTCCTCCCTGTTGATTGCGGGAGGTAGAAGACGAGTCTATGGCCACTGGATCAGGTCGGAATTCACTAGGGATAGATCCAAGGGATGGGATCGCCCCCAGATACTTATCTTGGATCACTGACATGGAATAGCCAAAAAAAAGGCAAATAAAAAGGGTTTTTGAGTATAGAACTTTCAAAAATCATAGTAAATAGTAGGAAAGTCCAATTGTTCTCAAATTTGGACCACAGATTCACAAAAATGTGGAGAACCTTTAGAAAACGTTTGAGAACAAAATATGAAGTTTTATGTATCAATTTTTACTTCATTGGACAAAGTGATGAATTAATCGAATTTGTGATGTTATAATGTGAATAAAATTCACATTGGTCACCGTATTTTGGATTTGAGTCTCAACATTGATTATGAAGATAAGAAAAATTATTTGAGACCAAGAGAGAATATATAATGAGGGCAAAAGTGTAATTTCATCATACTTATGCAAAATTCCACTTTGCCACATTCTTCCCTCCTTAAAAAGGAATTTTGTCCCCAAAATTCAAAACATCCTAAAAATTTGGGACTTCCTAAGATCCAGCTCATATCCTCAAATATTAGAATATTTTCAACTATATAATCAAAATTATATCCTCAAAGTTTAAATAATCGAATAAGCATAATTGGGATTTCGTGTTCCATACCATAATCAACTTGGTACTACCACCATTTCATCATCAAGCAATTGAGTATCAGAATCACCACATATATTGTCCAAAGTCATTATATGAGTCACAAATATAGAAGGCATCCTATTGATCACAAATTTGGAGAGGTCATATTTTAGGTTAAACAATTGAAGTCCAAGTGTGTCATGTGACTTTCAATCCCAATAACTCAGGGTCTGAGACTCTACCTTGGCCTGGGTGGGTTATACATCCATGATTTGAGATTTCATATTTCAACATTTTGAGACAACATCACATATCCAATATCATTATTTTGAGCTCAAAATCAATGAGAATTTCCCACCCTAGTCCTAATGAGAGCTAAACCCTAAGTCATAAATCGAAGGAGTCAATATAGTCATCATTTCAAAAATTTCAAGATTTGGGATTTTGAATTCATTAGTCATATATCCAGGGTGATCTCAAGGTCAAACTAATGTGATCATAGGATTTGTATCATTATTGAGATTTGATAATCATGAGTCACAATTCTATTAATCAAATCAAGAGTTGAGATTTCAAACATCAAAAGTCATAGATCCAAATTTTGTTCATATGTACAGATATTCCAAAGTTAGGGTTTATATTCCTATTTAGACCTTAGGGGAGATCACTCATCTATATTCAATTTTTAGAAACAATATTCAAGAAATATTTGATCAACATTTCAAAATTTCATTATCATGGTTTCCAAGGTTGATGAATGATCTAGACCTAGGTCTATCTAGGAAGTCAACCTCAATCTATAGTCAATATTGCCATATGTCAAGGTCATTATCAAATCAATATTCAAGATTGAGTATCAACCATGGGTTTAACCTATTAGGTTTATGTCAACCAATCAAAATAGGGTGGAAATAAATACCTTTCCAAATTTTAAATAATCAACAATACAAAAATTTAGAGGTAGTCAAAATAGGGATGTGACCTAGGTTAGGGGAGACATGAGTCAACTACTACCCTAATGTGGCACATTACCAACATTAGTCATTATCGATTGAGCTTATTCAAATAGGGAGAGTATCAATGATTAAATCATATATATCAAAGTCATAAGATCCAAATTCAAGATAATAGGGAAATAATGTCAAGATTTGCATTTCTTCCTTTCACGATCAAGGTAGTGATATAATTTGAAATGTGGTGCAAGATTTAGGTCTATGCTCATCATATCAAAATTGAGATTACAAAAGGCATCAATGGTCAATAGGAAAATTACTTTTTGCATCATAGTCTTATATCATGATTTTGGGAGTCTTAAACTTAGTCATTTGATAGCATGGTCAAGGTGTGTATAAAATAGGATATGAGTTTTCTTAACTATGTTTGAGGTTTTATCAACAATAGGGCAACATGGGCTTTAATCAAATAGGGACCTTATTAAAAATAAGGTACAAGGTATAAGTCATCTTTATTTCACCATATCATAATTCATATCATTCACCTCAAACATAGAAAGCATATAGTCAAATTTTAGCTAAATTGGGTGTTCATGATATTAGGGGTCATATATGACTATTTTATTTCAAGATTCATGGATCAAAATCGAGTTTTCAAACTAAGGTCAGATCATGGTATCAACTTTCAAAATTTAACAATGTTCATTATTCCCATTCATAAGCTACCCATAATCGAGACATCATGTGGTAAAAAAGTTATAAGAAAGGACCACATGATGAGATGAGAAGACTACCTAATCTTCATCTACATGGGTGGCTTAGGATAGTCCTTAAAGAAGAGATGAGATGCTAGAATACTCTCTAGGGTTTCACAAGAGAACTTTTAGGTCCAGGTCAGGATCAATTGAGCCCAGGTAGAGCGGGGGATCTCAGCCACCGTGAAAACAGATAGGAGAAATTATGTCAGGACCCCGAGCCTAGACACCTCAATTTTCACCATTATGGACTTTAGGGTTTCTTGGGTGTAAGAGACTTGAGAAATTATTTACTTAAAGTATATGGGAGTGTGTAAGCTCTGATACCAACTGTCACGAAACTGTTCTTACCCCAATCCCAATCCCACTGCCTAGACAGTAGAAAAAGGATTGAAGTGTCCATCCCTGAGTGGCCCAATAAGATCAATCACACTGGCATATACAATAAGAAATAAATAACTCAAAAACTAGATAATTAAAGAACAAACTAACCTAATATGGAGATATAGCCGATTTATCTTTATCATCAGAGTGTTTGAGTGCGGAAACAATCTTATTCAATATTCCATTTGTATTGCCTAAAATTAAGAAAATCAAGACACAATCATGCAATTGCACGGTACGCTATCAAAATCAAGTAAAATGGTTTATAAGAAAATATGTATACTTGGCAGGACTTATATTTCAAAAGAAATAATTTGCAAAACTAACATTTATTTGACAAGTTTTTCAAGAAATTCAACTTTTATTACGAGTTCCCATTATGCTACAATTCGAGAAGCATGCTTATATATTTTTGTGTGACTTTATCGCCCCAACACGATGGGGTAAGTCACTGGGCTCCTTCTCACCATAGGAACATAGGAGGCCAATGTACAAGTCCCACCTCCAAATGAGGGGGTTGTTGTACTCAATATCAAAATTATCAACATTATCAATATTATCATCATTATCAATATACGGGCAGTCATAATGGGTATGCAATTCATGTTTTCATGTTTTTCAAAATATGGTATAGAAAAACAGAAGACTAATCATAGGGAACACTAGCTCATCCAAATAAATAGCCAAGTATACAATCAAGAGATACATAAAAGTATCTTCAATACAATCAATGAGGAGTTATATAATAGTGTACCTTTCACTGAGGATTTCGAGTATAATCAACAAATAATAGGTAGACCCTTCGAGTTAGATCCTAAATCATCAAGATAGGATCAAGGGTTAATATCAAGATATTTGGATATCATGTTTAATATTCGAGATTAGGGTTACACTTTTCCTATGTCAACCTTAGGGTTGGGTCATTCACTTATAATCAACCAATATTTCAATATATCCAACATTATTTCCCATGTTAAGTATTTCGAGTGTGAATGACCTACCTAGGTTTTCTAGGTACATGTGTTAACCCTAATTATCCTAGTCAATATGCAAGTCCAAAAATCAAGTCTTTAGATCATTTATCAAGTTCTAACATCATTGGGGTTCAAGATTAGATCAAGTTCTGATAAGTAAATCAGATCTCAACTTTTAGGTCAATAGGTCAAGATATGCCACAAGATTTAGATCAATCATATTGTTAAGATGTCATCATCATATTCAAGATTAACTCAAGTCAACAAAAATAAATCTAGATCATTAATGGTTCAATTATGATTTTAGAGTCTCAATATGAACATTAGAGTCGGGAATTAGGGTTTTCAGTGTTTAGTCAAGATTAACTACAAATAGAGTCATTTAGACCAATTATATAAGCAATAGATCAAGATTAAGATATATCAGTGAGCATAGTTTGGAATCAGGTTTCCAAAGTATTTTTAAACGATCCATTGGATTTTTCTGATCAAAATTGACTACTTGTTCATCATTTTTGGAGTTCAGATGCATTAGATACAATTTCTGCAAGATCTATTCATTTATATGATTTTTGAGCATAGAGGTAGAAAAATACCTTAAAAGGGAAAAACCAGAGCCATTGGATCCAAAATTGGATGGCTACGATCGCATCATGTGGCTCTCTGGCCCAATGGATAAGTGGACTCAGTTCACTGGCTAAAATAGTTGGTTCACACTTGATTTCTTGGTTCAGACCTTGGTTCAATTGAGTATTGGACTGGGGCTCCCCCTTCCATGACCGGCCGGTCTGGGACCTATCTTCCTTGCACAGCACTCCCTCACGAGCCCAGAAATGGGGCGGCGCGGCTTGCCAGAGTGGAGGAGCTCTGAGAGTAGGAAGGGACGAGAGAGAGAGAGTGAGCAGGCCGGTCGGTCTTGCCTTGGTCTCTCAGACTTGATGGGGGGCAGATAAAGGGAAGAGGAGGCGAGTAGCAGGGGCGGCCGTGCGGTGGCATTTCTGCTTGGAGCAGCTAGAGATCGGGGACAAATTGGGGGCATTTTGAGGCATGACGGAATGCGCAAAGGAGGGTCGAGGTTTCGTGAGGTCATTGCGAGCATCGGGGCCCCTTATATAGTGTTAGAACTAGGGTTTGCGTTGGGTAGGACCTGGGTCAAAGGCAGGGCCCCCGGAATGAGACAGAGAAGGCGAAGATCTTGTTTTTCCAACTGAAGAGAGCAATAAATGAGGTCAAAGTAGGGCTAGTCGAGTTCGAAATTGTGAGAGCATGATTTCTATTCGCTTAGATACTTGAATGGAGGTCATGGGCAGGAGATCTCGCTCTTGGCATTCATTTACTCCTCCCCGTTGATTGTGGGAGGTAGAAGACGAGTCTATGGCCGCTAGATCAAGCCA
The DNA here is from genome assembly GCA_963693085.1 of Alisma plantago-aquatica. NCBI lineage: Eukaryota > Viridiplantae > Streptophyta > Magnoliopsida > Alismatales > Alismataceae > Alisma > Alisma plantago-aquatica. Next base: position 919,432,693 of record OY856412.1, on the reverse strand, counting down.
GAATCCACTAGGGATAGATCCAAGGGATGGGATCACCCCCAGATACTTATCTTGGATCGTTGACATGTAATAGCCAAAAAAAAGGGCAAATAAAAAGGGTTTTTGAGCAAAAAACGTTCAAAAATCATAGTAAATAGTAGGAAAGTCCAATTGTTCTCAAATTTGGACCACAGATTCACAAAAATGTCGAGAACCTTTATAAAAATTTTGAGAACAAAATATGAATTTTTATGTATCAATTTTTACTTCATTAGACAAAGTGATGAATTAACCGAAATTGTGATGTTATAATGTGAATAAAATACACATTGGTCACCATATTTTGGATTTGAGTCTCAACATTGATTATGAAGATAAGAAAAATTATTTGAGACCAAGAGAGAATATATAATGAGGGCAAAAGTGTAATTTCATCATACTTATGCAAAATTCCACTTTGTCACATGCTTCCCTCCTTAAAAAGGAATTTTGTCCCCAAAATTCAAAACATCCTAAAAATTTGGGACTTCCTAAGATCCAGCTCATATCCTCAAATATTAGAATATTTTCAACTATATAATCAAAATTATATCCTCAAAGTTTAAATAATCAAATAATCATAATTGGGATTCCGTGTTCCATACCATGATCAACTTGGTACTACCACCATTTCATCACCAAGAAATTGAGTATCAGAATCAGCACATATATTGTCCAAAGTCATTATATGAGTCACAAATATAGAAGGCATCCTATTGATCACAAATTTTGAGAGGTCATATTTTAGGTTAAACAATTGAAGTCCAAGTGTGTCAGGTTTCTTTCAATCCCAATAACTCAGGGTCTTAGACTCTACCTTGGCATGGGTGGGTTATACATCCATGATTTGAGATTTCATATTTCAACATTTTGAGACAACATCACATATCCAATATCATTATTTTGAGCTCAAAATCAATGAGAATGTCCCACCCTAGTCCTAATGAGAGCTAAACCCTAAGTCATAAATCGAAGGATTCAATATAGTCATCATTTCAAAAATTTCAAGATTTGGGATTTTGAATTCATTAGTCATATCCAGGGTGATCTCAAGGTCCAACTAATGTGATCATAAGATTTCTATCATTATTGAGATTTGATAATCATGAGTCACAATTCTATTAATCAATATCAAGAGTTGAGATTTCAAACATCAAAAGTCATAGATCCAAAATTTGTTCATATGTACAGATATTCCAAAGCTAGGGTTTATATTCCTGTTTAGACCTTAGGGGAGATCACTCATCTATATACACTTTTTAGAAACAATATTCAAGCAATATTTGATCAACATGTCAAAATTTTCATTATCATGGTTTCCAAGGTTGATGAATGATCTAGACCTAGGTCTATCTAGGAAGTCAACCTCAATCTATAGTCAATATTGCCATATGTCAAGGTCATTATCAAATCAATATTCAAGATTGAGTATCAACCATGGGTTTAACCTATTAGGTTTAGGTCAACCAATCAAAATAGGGTGGAAAGAAATACCTTTCCAAATTTTAAATAATCAACAATACAAAAATTTAGAGGTAGTCAAAATAGGGATGTGACCTAGGTTAGGGGAGTCATGAGTCAACTACTACCCTAATCTGGCACATTACCAACATTAGTCATTATCGATTGAGCTTATTCAAATAGGGAGAGTATCAATGATTAAATCGTATATATCAAAGTCATAAGATCAAAATTCAAGATAATAGGGCAATAATGTCAAGATTTGCATTCCTTCCTTTCACGATCAAGGTAGTGATATAATTTGAAATGTGGTGCAAGATTTAGGTCTATGCTCATCATATCAAAATCAAGATTACAAAAGGCATCAATGATCAATAGGAAAACTACTTTTTGCATCATAGTCTTATATCATGATTTTAGAGTCTAAAACTTAGTCATTTGATAGCATGGTCAAGGTGTGTATAAAATAGGATACGAGTTTTCTTAACTATGTTTGAGGTTTTATCAACAATAGGGCAACATGGGCTTTAATCAAATAGGGACCTTATTAAAAATAAGGTACAAGGTATAAGTCATCTTTATTTCACCATATCATAATTCATATCATTCACCTCAAACGTAGAAAGCATATAGTCAAATTTTAGCTAAATTGGGTGTTCATGATATTAGGGGTCATATATGACTATTTTATTTCAAGATTCATGGATCAAAATCGAGTTTTCAAACTAAGGTCAGATCATGGTATCAACTTTTAAAATTTAACAATGTTCATTATTCCCATTCATAAGCTACCCATAATCGAGACATCATGTGGTAAAAAATTTATAAGAAAGGACCACATGATGAGATGAGAAGACTACCTAATCTTCATCTACATGGGTGGCTTAGGATAGTCCTTAAAGAAGAGATGAGATGCTAGAAGACTCTCTAGGGTTTCATAAGAGAACTTTTAGGTCCAGGTCAGGATCAATTGAGGCCAGATAGAGTGGGGGATCTCAGCCACCGTGAAAATGGATAGGAGAAATTATGCTAGGACCCCGATCCTAGACACCTCAATTTTCACCATTATGGACTTTAGGGTTTCTTGGGTGTAAGAGACTTGAGAAATTATTTACTTAAAGTATATGGGAGTGTGTAAGCTCTGATACCAACTATCACGAAACTGTTCTTACCCCAATCCCAATCCCACTGCCTAGACAGTAGAAAAAGGATTGAAGCGCCCGTCCCTGAGTGGCCCAATAAGATCAATCACACTAGCATATACGATAAGAAATAAATAACTCAAAAACTGGATAATTAAATAATAAACTAACCCAATATGGAGATATAGCCGATTTATCTTTATCATCAGAGTGTTTGAGTGCGGAAGCGATCTTATTCAATATTCCATTTGTATTGCCTAAAATCAAGAAAATCAAGACACAATCATGCAATTGCACGGTACGCTATCAAAATCAAGTAAAACAGTTTATAAGAAAATATGTATACTTGGCAGGACTTATATTTCAAAAGAAATAGTTTGCAAAACTAACATTTATTCAACAAGTTTTTCAAGCAATTCAATTTTTATTATGAGTTCCCATTATGTTGTAATTCGAGAAGCATGATTATATATTTTTGTGTGACTTTATCACCCCAACACGAAGGGGTAAGTCACTGGGATCCTTCTCACCATAGGAACATAGGAGGCCAATGTACAAGTCCCACCTCCAAATGAGGGGGTTGTTGTACTCAATATCAACATTATCAACATTATCAATATCATCATCATTATCAATATACGGGCAGTCATAATGGGCATGCAATTTATGTTTTCATGTTTTTCAAAATATGGTATAGAAAAATAGAAGACTAATCATAGGGAACAATAGCTCATCCAAATAAATATCCAAGTATACAATCAAGAGATACATAAAATTAGCTTCAATACAATCAATGAGGAGTTATATAATAGCGTACCTTTCACTGAGGATTTCGAGTATAATCAACAAATAATAGGTAGACCCTTCGAGTCAGATCCTAAATCATCAAGATAGGATCAAGGGTTAAGATCAATATATTTGGATATCATGTTTAATATTCTAGATTAGGGTTACACTTTTCCTATGTCAACCTTAGGGTTGGGTCATTCACTTATAATCAACCAATATTTTCAATATATCCAACATTATTTCCCATGTCAAGTATTTCGAGTGTGAATGACCTACCTAGGTTTTCTAGGTACATGTGTTAACCCTAATTATCCTAGTCAATATGCAAGTCCAAAAATCAAGTCTTTAGATCATTTATCAAGTTCTAACATCATTGGGGTTCAAGATTAGATCAAGTTCTGATAAGTAAATCAGATCTCAACTTTTAGGTCAATAGGTCAAGATATGCCACAAGATTTAGATCAATCATATTGTTAAGATGTCATAATCATATTCAAGATTAACTCAAGTCAACAAAAATAAATCTAGATCATTAATGGGTCAATTATGATTTTAGAGTCTCAATACAAACATTAGAGTTAGGAATTAGGGTTTTCAGTGTTTAACCAAGATTAACTACAAATAGAGTCATTTAGACCAATTATATAAGCAATAGATCAAGATTAAGTTATATCAGTGAGAATAGTTTGGAATCAGGTTTCCAAAGTATTTTTAAACGATCCATTGGATTTTTCTGATCAAAATTGACTACTTGTTCATCATTTTTGTAGTTCGGATGCATTGGATACAATTTCTACAAGATCTATTCACTTATATGATTTTTTAGCAAAGAGGTAGAAAAATACTTTTAAAGGGAAAAACTAGGGCCGTTGGATCCAAAATTGGATGGCTACGATCACATCATGTGGCTCTCTGGCCCAATGGATAAGTGGACTCGGTTCACTGGCTAAAATAGTAGGTTTACACTTGATTTCTTGGTTCAGACCTTGGTTCAATTGAGTATTGGACTGGGGCTCCCCCTTCCTGGACTGGCCGGTCTGGGACCTATCTTCCTCGTGCAGCACTCCCTCACGAGCCCAAAAATGGGGCGGAGGGGCTCGCCGGAGTGGAGGAGCTCCGGGAGCAGGAAGGGACGAGAGAGAGAGTGAGCAGGCCGGCCGGTCTTGCCTTGGTCTCTCGGACTTGATGGGGGAAGATAAAGGGAAGAGGAGGCGAGTAGTAGGGGAGGTCGTGCGGTGGCATTGTTGCTTGGAGCAGCTAGAGATCGGGGACAAATTGTGGGAATTTCGAGGCATGACGGAATGCGCAAAGGAGGGTCGAGGTTTCGTGAGGTCATTGCGAGCATCGGGGCCCCTTATATAGTGTTAGAACTAGGGTTTGTGTTGGGTAGGACCTGGGTCAAGGGCAGGGCCGCCGGAGTGAGACAGAGAGGGCGAAGATCTCATTTTCCCGACTGAAGAGAGCAATAAATTAGGCCAAAGTAGGGCTAGTCGAGTTCGAAATTGTGAGAGCGTGATTTCTATTCGCTTAGATACTTGAATGGAGGTCATGGGTGGGAGATCTCGCTCTTGGCATTCATTTACTCCTCCCCGTTGATTGTGGGAGGTAGAAGACGAGTCTATGGCCGCTGGATCAGGCCGGAATCCGCTAGGGACAGATGCAAGGGATGGGATCACCCCCAGATACTTATCTTGGATCGCTGACATGGAATAGCCAAAAAAAAGGCAAATAAAAAGGGTTTTTGAGCACAGAACTTTCAAAAATCATAGTAAATAGTAGGAAAGTCCAATTGTTCTCAAATTTGGATCACAGATTCAAAAAAATGTGGAGAACCTTTAGAAAAAGTTTGAGAACAAAATATGAAGTTTTATGTATAAATTTTTACTTCATTGGACAAAGTGATGAATTAATCGAATTTGTGATGTTATAATGTGAATAAAATTCACATTGGTCACCATATTTTGGATTTGAGTCTCAACATTGATTATGAAGATAAGAAAAATTATTTGAGACCAAGAGAGAATATATAATGAGGGAAAAAGTGTAATTTCATCATACTTATGCAAAATTCCACTTTGTCACATTAGGTTGGGACATTGGTCAGATCAGGATGGTCTAGTCCAATGCCCATCCCTACCGGCATCTACTTATTCAATTTAATATCTATATCAAAAATAAATATCATCCCCTATGGAATATTGCATATATCAATATATCAAAGTTTTACATATTTATGTTTACATAATATTCTTTCTTGGACAATATTTCTACGTAATATACTTTACAAAAGATATCTATATAAAATGCTTTCATATATTTATTATAACTAGTGAAGACACATGTGTACATGCACGTACACCATAAACATATATAATTTGTATTCAGTATATTTAAATAGTTCAACATAAATATGTATAGTTTATATTAAATAAATTCAAATATCTAAAACCTGTTATGAAATATATGAAAAAACATGTTCAACATGTAGTGAAATTAATAAAAGTTGTTTCTGTCATTATCATAAAACTGTATTCTATAAGTAGATTCTAAAGTAAGTTTGACATGTAGTATTCGTAGTGGAAAACAACAATATTACACATAATAAGACAAATGCTTCTTTTATTTAGTCATGTTATGAAAACACATATCAATGAAAAGTAGATGTTCATCATTATACATCATATCACAAATAATTAACATAAATTTCTTTGTAAGTTCATAATCATATGATAAGTTATGTGGTGAAAAATGTCTTTTAGAGAAAAAGAAGTCAAAATATAATAAGTTAACTAATATTCTTCTAGGATAAATGAATAAATAGACTAGTTTTAAGACTTAATCTACTTAATAGCATATGTTCATTGTTTGATGATTTAGAATTTTATTTTGAAAAGTTGAAATAAAAAATTTTGTGAACTAACAGATGCATAATTAAGTTGTATAAGTTTTGTGACTGTTATGATTTGTTTAAAAGAATTCTTATTCTAAATTAAATGAAGTTTAACAAGGAAAAAATAAGTTTCATCCTAACATCATCAAAATTTCATCTATGGGTTATCCTGACATGAACATGTACCATAACTTGTTTCAATTATAGAACTGAATAAGCTTAGTCAATTTTATGCAATCATTGGTAGCTAAAAAGATTTTTGTTTTGTATCTTCTATAATATTATTTATGAATTTGCAATGATTGAATTTTTATCTTGACCGTTGGATTCATTTTGAGCGGCATTCGGTCATCTCCTACCTCGGGTAGGAGTCTGACTCGCGAGTGAGCAGTACCCGAAATTTTCCTTGGTCTGTTCTCTCTCCCCTCTCGAGGGAATTTCCTGGTTTTTGTCCCTGTGTGATCGGGAGATCGTGGCGAACTAGTTAATCCTAACTTTCCTATATTTTTACTTTCCCAATCGAAATTCCCCAAAAACATTCCATCAGCCCTAGTTTCTCATCGCTTCTCCACCCTTCCTCCTCTATATATAGGAACCCCCAGAGCATCCTCGCCCCCAACCAAGGCCTTCCCTCACGCCAATTGGACCATGAAGCGCAAGGTGCAGCCGGGCCTACTCGGTTTCTCCTCCGGCGACCTCGGTGACGCCCCGTCCAACTCTGCCACCTTCGATTCAATTAGTTCACCGGTGAGCATCCCTAGACCTCCCTCTTCCTTTTCCTTCTTACTCTTTCATCTGCGGATGTCTCTACCTCCCAGTTGACAAGCTTGGTTTTTGGTCATTTCCGGCGAGGTCCTTACTTGCCCTCTTCGTGCATTGGTTTCGTTTTGGGCATGAGTAGGTTCGGCTGAGTGTTCTCTTCAATTTCCTGGCCGCGAGTTGCCACCAGATCTTCCCAGCTTCTCTCTCATTTCCCCTTGACCATTTGGTAATGGCGGAAGATGGTTATAGCACTTCTGGCTGTCGTTCAAACTGTAGTCTAGGTTGTTAGCTTCGTTTTGGGCTTGCGAGCTCGCTGGTGTGGTCACTTTCTCGAAACCTCCTCCTTTGATCAAATTTTGATCGGGGCCATAAGCTTCTGCTGGCTGGCTTCGTGCTGGTTCAGTGAAGAACAAAGGTGCCTGCACTTTGTCATCGTTACCCCTGAGTGTTCTCGCTTTGTTTTGATGTTCAGTTGTGGGAAAAATTGTCTTTTCGCACATCTCCTCCTTGTTTGCTTTTCCGTAAGACCTTGCTGCAGTGGCTTAGTCACCTGCTGACTTGGGCAGCTCTGAGTGGCCGGCCCAAGCCAGCTAGGTCTCTACCTCTCTCTCTTCTCTCTCGGCTCTATTTATCTTATTTGTAATTTTGTGATTGGCTGAGCTTTAAAAATTAATAACTAATTAATGGATCATCAGAAAATTATGGAAAAATATTCATTGGAATCAGAAAAAAGAAGATATAACTAATAGTATAAGTTTTGATAACTGATTCTAAAGATAAATAATAGGTGTTTTGATTAGATCTAATTAATAATGAATTAACTTGTAAAAATCATAACTAATTATATATAAGTCAGAAAAATATAATAAAATATGTTTTAGACTCGTAATAACATAACCTAAAATATGGAATAGTTTTCATAACCTAATTCACACATATATAAAAAGGTAGTTTTTAGGGTTTAGTTAATGTGATGAAATTGACATAAAATCTGTATATGTGTTTAATAGGCTCTTTGGTGACCTAGTTTTGGATCCAGAAGTGCTTTGGACTTTGATTTTGAGGTATGTTGTATCCCCTATTACTTCATGTTGAGCAATTCACATATATTTTGTCTTTCTCTTGATCTTTTGGACAATAGCCTATACACATTGCTCTTATCTCTTGTTATCATGGTTCATGTGAACTATCTTGGTTATTGTGATCTTGGATAATCTCTTGGCATCTTATCTTGTGACATGGTATATTATGCTCTTATTGATGGTATATATCCACTGTGATGTGGAGGTTTATTGGTGGTTTCCTTTGTTGTTCATTGTGGCAAATCTTGTATAATGACGACTATACTTTTCTACTTGCCTCTACATTTACCTGCTATGTGATTCAGTAGCCCTAGAGTAGTATAATTGCATTGGTATTGTCTCATTATAATTTGTGGAAACATTGTGATATTTTGGATGGTGGATGTGTGATTCCCCATACCAGGGTAGGATGTGTGATTCCTGACCCATGTTATATATATGTGGGTGGTGGATGTGTGATTCCCCATGCCAGGGCAGGATGTGTGATTCTTGGCCCATGTCTCACCAGGTTCAAGATGTGTGATTCTTGACCACCTTTGACTTTTATAATATTCTAGTGTTATGCTTATCTCACATGTATGCAGGATGTTGGTCATGTATGTGCATGTGGCACTTCTTTATTGTTTACATATGGCAAGTATCTTTTTTGTTATGAATCTTATCTTTTATGCCCGTGTGGGTAGTCCTTTTCTTTTGCATGGGAAGCATTTATAGTTTATGTTCTTATTGCCATATATTGCTCAAGTTTTCTTTAGTATACACATACCAGCTTTTTGCTGATATCCTCTTTTCCTTTTCCTTTTATGGGGTATGCTTCCAAACCCATATTAGATTTGGAGAACTTCAACATCAAACATGTAGATAAGCTTTTGGGAGACTTGGAGAGGTGGTTAGATGACCCTCGGCTTGATCTTTGACCTACATATTTAGTTTTATTTCTTGTCACCCATGTGTGGTGAATCATTGTATCATGTTATCAAACCTTGTAAATTGTTAGATAATGTTATTTCTGCTGCTACTCATTGCGTAATGATACATACATGTTGATTGAATTGGTCTTTATCCCGTTGGTAAAAATTTTATGTGGTGTTTGGTACAACGGATGCGATCTTTTCTTTCTAGTAGAGGAGTGGTTTCACTTCTTTACATATAACATGTTTGATGTCTAAAGAATTGTATTACTTAATGATGTATGTCTTCAAGTTAAGAACCTAAACAATGAGATCATACAGATGTTAAGAGTATACATTCTTGTTATGTCCCTAGTCGGTTATTGTTGTGGAAATATACATAGACATTAATAATACATAAGACTAGATTGTGTGTTGGTTGATGATAGAATCTCATCAGTCATGATATATGATATCAAACCAAGCACATAGATACATATTAGAGAATAGTGTATCAAACAAACCCACCATAAGAGTGATGCATGGAAACCACACTTGGTTAGCTAGGATCAACTCTTATAGTATTATTGGTGACTGTGGTTCTTAGACTTGAAATCACTACACTCATCACATGTTGTTCAGTACACTTTGACATCATCAAACACAGTTCTGAAATATGGATTGTTATAAAGGTGATGATCGGGTGGCTTTGACACATGGGGTTTTGACTATGAGTGATAGATATGGAATGTGTCCCTCCTAAGGGAGTATGATATCCTGACCACTTGATAAGAGACACTAAGAAATACATGGCCATGTACATGTGAGCCAATATATGATATTGAGATTGCATATATCTCAGACGGTCTGATCTAGTTCAAGAAACATGGATTGAACGTTTGTAGAGGATGAAAAGTTCATGCCTCGAGTTCAATCCAGATATAAGCGACAAAGGAATTATACAGTCACTATAACACCAATAACAGATTGTAAGTTGAAAGTTGTTCTCCAACTTTCCTTTTCACTTGGGTAGCATTGATGTGCTACTAGGTACCGCTCTTTGCTTGTGAAGTCATAAGTGGGTTATGGATTTTCACTGCCAATGTGAAATGGGACCTATAGGGTCACACACATAGGATTAACCTGGAGGAGGAGTTTATCCATGAATGTTGTTTAGATTGATTACTAAAGTGTTTAGGTACTCAATTAAACATTAAATCAATAGACATGACTTAGAATCATCAAGTTCAAGTGTTGAACCAAGTGATTAAAGTGTCTGATTGATTGAGAACTGCATTGACTGAATTCTGCACAACCTAGACCACCAACCAACCGGTTCACTAGGTGAACCAATCAGCTCATGGTCAGTGAGATGACTAGTTCACTCTAGTGAACTGATCAGTTCACATGGACCAAATGAGCAAGTGTTGTGTTTGTCAGTTCGTGAGAAAAGTTTGTTGTTTCACTTGTTCAATTCGATTGGGACAAGAATTAATCTTTGCACTAATTAGAAACAAATAAGGAAAGTCAATTGTAGGCAAGTCTGGGAAGTGAAACAATCAGTTCACTGGGTGAACCAATTGGATCACCTGTCCAAATGATCAGTTTAGTTGTGAACCGCCTGGTTCACCTGCCGTAGTGCAAATAGTTCATGGAAAATACAGACCCTTCTACTCCTGCACAGACTAGGAACCATGAACCTACCCTCTACTATAAATAGAGGGATACAGGGGGCTTCTCAGAACACACAACTTAGAACATCAGTTGCTCTGCAAAGTTGTTGTCCTCTCTAGTTTTGATAACCGAGAGATCCCAAGTAAGTTCTACCCATCTAGGGAGGAACAACGAGGGAAAGACAACTGTATAAAAGTGACTTGTGGTGGGAGAGTGTGTCGGTGACTAGTACGTTGATAGAAGGGGACAACTCCTTCTAGTCTATCCTTTAGGACGACTACAGTTCCTAGTGGTCCGTGTGGACTATCTATAGAGGTGGGAGATTTCTGCCGCTTAGGAGGACGACTGTCAAGCGTAGTCTGAGCCTACACCAGGAGCTGCACAGACATCGTCAAAGATTGGGTGGTTGAATATCGCACTAGTTGTGAGGTATTGTCACTGAGCAAGCCTCAAGACCAGGTATATCTCGCTAAACCATCTTTCCTATTGCATAGTTTTTGATGCAATCTGCTAGTTATGGGTTTGTGGTTAGATAAAAATTTTGCTTCCGCTGCCTATTCTGTCCCACAAAACCCAACAGTGGTATTAGAGCCACATCAACATACTATGTTTTAGGATTCATCAATACAATCGATTTTGGTTTTTTGCCATTTATTTATTGCAAGTGATGTGAATACTTTAACTGGCTAATGTACATATCTGATTAAACATCGTGATCCCTATATACATATATGATATAGTATATATATGCAATCGATACGTGTTGCCCTAAAATAGCTTTGATGGTGGATGTGTAGTGTGTTTATGGCCTATAAACCCTTATGTGTGTGCTTGGTTGGTTGTGGTTGTTTGCATCTCGGTCTACGTACCGAGTTCTTTCTCCTATTTCGGATGTAACTCAAGATAACTTGAGACTTCTCTTCTACCTTTGCTCCCCCCTAATGTAACTCGGGGTTTCCCAAAGATATATGTAAAAGTAGGATAGTTTTATTTCCTATTATGTCAAAGAACGGTGGGTGCCCAGATGAACAGTTGAAGGACCGAGACGATTGGCCGATGGTGTAAGATGAGCAGCTGGTGTCCTGACGAAGAGCACGACGACCCAACGATCTGACCGTCAAGAGGTGCCAGACCATCAGTTGGTGACAACCAACCGATCGGCCAGGAGACGAGCCGATCAGTCATAGGATGAGATTATCAACTCATAACGGAGAAAACACATATCCTCATCAACTACAGGTTGTTACATGTGATGTAGACTTAGATGACCGCAATTCCTTGTGGCTCAAGGAATTACAATAGGATGTCAATAATCATCATTTTATCTCTTCGCATGTTTTCTTGTGGGATATAGCATGTATATGATACGTACTATATATGTGATGATTGTATATGTATATAAATACCAAACCCCTTAATATAATATTAAGTCTTAGAGGCTTTCCATGAGCAGCACACATGAAAAGCTTGATCGACCAAGCATAGGTTATGCCAAACCGTGATGTGTAGTCCATTTTGTGGAAGTGTGATGGCAGATACGTAAGTTTGCTAAAGTAGGGTACATAGTCTATCGTGTTGGCTTTTAGGTCAGGCTTAACTAGGTGATCTTAATGAGATTAAGTACATATAAGCATAAAGATGGATCGTGACAAAGAGTTGTGCACACCATCTATCCAAGAGTTGCATTCAGATGCAATTGGCAAAGGTTGCCTACCTAAATAATCTGGTTGTGGGCGATCAGCCAAAGCTGACTCATGATTAGATGAAACATGGATCTTGGCTCACTAGAAGGTTGTACGCTGCAATCTTCTGAATTGATAATGAGGTATATCAATTTGAACAAAATAGTACAAGCGATAATTAAGTAAAGGCTTAATTAAATATTGTCAATTTTATTCAAATCAAATCAAATCAAAAGGAGTTTTGACAAAACGTAAATGTTTTTTCTTGTAGAATCAAATGGCACAGAAATCATCATCAAAATCGGACAATTTAATTGAGAATTTTCAAAACTAGTTAAGGACTATGAGAAGTGTTATGTATATTCCTAAGATACCAGTGGTTGTAGAATCCTCTCTATGTATGTCTAAGGCATCGTTTAAATGCAAACTGACAGAGGGAGATCCAGTTAGACCCCATGTGATTTGGCATATAGAATGTCTAGAGAAACTAGGATTTCTTTTGGGTCAAGAGTTGGCCACATATATGATTTTGCAATCTTTGCCTAAATCATATAGCATGTTTATCAAGTATTACTACTTGTGTAACATGGCTAAATTGTTGTCAGAGTTGCTTGACATTTTGACAAATGTTGAAGAACAAATGAAGAAGGATAGTTCCATGATAGTGATTAGTAGAATGGAATCCAAGGACACAAGTAAGGCAGAGAAGTGTTCTCCTGCCAAGCTGAAGACCAAATCTTCTGCACTCAAAATATGCAGAGGATTAAGGGAATCAAGAAAGAGGAAGTGAGGGATAGAGATCTCTACTTTAGGTGTATACATAATTGAGATTAACTTTACTACTTCTTTGTCATGGGTACTTGATACCGGATGTGGATCACACATTTTTTCAAATGTGAAGGATCTAAAAAGAAGTAGGCCTTTAGCAAAAGGTGAGGTTGAACTATGTGTTGCTAATGGAGCAAGAGTTGTTCTTAGTGTAGTAGGAACCTATGAGTTATCTCTACCACGTGGGCTGATAATAGAGTTAGAGAACTACTATTATGTACCTGCCATTAATAGGAATATCATTTATGTATCTTGTTTGGACAAGAATGGATTTGAATTTCTTATTATGAATGGAAAATTTACATTTCTAAAGATGGGATCTTTTATGGAAGTGTCCTAATGTCTTATGGTCTATATTTGATAGATATACAGAGTATAAAATGTAAACCCAAAAGACAAAAACTCAATGAATCAAACAAAACATACCTTTGGCATTGTCGTCTAGGGCACATAAATGAGAATCGCATATCTAGACTCCATAAAGATGGATATCTTGACTCTTTTAATTATGAATCAATAGAGTCATGTGAATCTTGTTTGTTAGGCAAGATGACAAAGACTCCCTTCTCAGGTAAAAATGAGAGAGCGAGTGATCTATTAGGACTCATACATATTCATGTATGTGGGCCTTTTAGAACAAATACTAGAGGTGGGTATCAGTACTTCATTACCTTTACTGATGAATTCAGTAGGTATGGTTATGTTTACTTGATGAAACATAAATCAAAAACCCTCGAAAGGTTCAAGGATTTCATGAATGAAGTATGGAACCAACTTGGAAAAAGTGTTAAGGCACTTTGATCCGATTGAGGTTGAGAATACTTAAGCCAAGAGTTTGAGGACCTTCTGAGAGCATGTGGTATTATATCACAATGGACTCCACCTGGAACACCACAGCACAATGGTGTGTTAGAAAGAAGGAATCGCACATTACTGGACATGGTGCAATCTGTGATGAGTTTTTTCGATCTTCCAACTAGTTTCTGGAGACATGCTCTAACAACCATCACGTTTACACTTAACTATGTACCATCTAAATCAGTTCAAAAGACACCATATGAGTTATGGACTGGGAAGCGTCCCAATATGTCTTTTATGAAGATTTGGGAGGGTAAGGCTTATGTCAAGAAAATGTTTCCTGATAAGCTGGGCCCTAGATCTGATAAATGTTATTTTTTTGGATATCTTAAAGAAACCAAGGGATACTACTTATACAACCCAACTGACAACAAAGTGTTTGCTGCCAGGGATGTTGTATTCCTAGAAAAGGAATTTATTTCCAAAGGAAGTAGTGGAAGGAAAGTAGAGATCGAAGAGGTTCGAGACCAATAAGAAAATATTGAACCAATAGATGAACAAGAGGAAAATAGAGATTCATAAGTGGTTGTGGAATCTCAGTCTCCTCAAGTAACACATGGACCTTGTAGATCTAGTAGGACATGCCTTGAGCTTGAAAGATTTGGATATCTTGTGACTCAAGAAGGCGGTGAGTTGGTCATAGATGATGAGACAACTACCTATATAGAAGCTACGTAGGGACCAGATTCTGAGAAATGGCTTGAGGCCATGAGATCTGAGATGGAATCCATGTATACCAACAAGGTATGGACCTTGGTGGATCCACCTAAAGGGGTAAAACCCAAAGGGTGCAAGTGGGTCTTCAAGAAGAAGACCAACATAGATGGAAATGTGCAAACTTATAAAGGAAGATTGGTTGCAAAGGATTTCATACAAGTTCAAGGTGTTGACTATGACAAAACCTTTTCTTCAGTTGCCATGATTAAGTCCATCAAGATCATACTTGCTATTGCAGCCTACTATGACTATGAGATTTGGTAGATGGATGTTAAAATTGCATTCCTTAATGGGAATCTTATCGAGGATGTGTACATAACACAACCTGAAGGCTTTATAAATCCAAAGGATGGAAATAAAGTTTGTGAGCTACAAAGGTCAATCTATGGATTGAAGCAAGCATCTCAGAGCTGAAATCTTCAATTTGACAAAGCAGTCAAATAGTTTGGCTTTAGTCAAAATTAAGATGAACCTTGTGTATACCAGAAGGTTAGTGGGAGCATGACTACATTCCTCATATTGTATGTAGATGACATACTATTAATGGGGAATGGCATCCCTGTCTTACAAAAGGTAAAGATATGGCTTGGAAATACATTCGCAATGAAAGACTTGGAGAAGCATCCTATATCTTAGCAATCAAGATCTATAGAGATAGATCCAGAAGGCTTCTCGGACTAAGTCAAAGCACATACATTGACAAAGTGTTGAAGAGGTTCAGCATGGAGAACTAAAAGAGAGAAAACATACCCATGGTTCATGGAATTCCCATCTCTAGAGCTCAATGTCCCAAATCTTGTGAAGAGAGGGAACACATGAATGGGATTCCATATGCATCAGCAATTGGATCCATCATGTACACAATATTGTGCACCTGTCTCAATGTCTCATATGAACTCATCATGACAAGCGGATACCAGTCAGATCCTAGAGATTCTCACTAGACAGTCATGAAGAACATCCTAAAGTACTTGAGAAGAACTAAGGATCAATTCCTCATATACGGTAGTGAGGAAGAGTTGGTGGTAAAGGGTTACACTAATGTAAGCTTCCAAACCGATAAAGATGATTACAGATCACAGTCATGATTTGTATTTTGCCTTAATAACTAAGTTGTGAGCTGGAAGAGTTCCAAGTAAGAGACAGTTGTGAATTCTACGACAGAGGCCGAGTATATTGTTGCATCCAATGCAGCAAATGAGGCTATGTGGATCAAGAAGTTCATCTCTGAACTTGGGGTGGTTCCTAGCATATGTGATGCAATTGAGCTTTATTGTGACAAAAATGGAGCTATTGTACAAGCTAAAGAACCCAGAACACATTAATGGTCCAAGAACATACAGAAGCACTTCCATCTCATACGATAGATTGTATAGTGAGGAGATGTAAAGATTTGTAGAGTACCAACTGAAGACAATATTGATGATCCCTTGACTAAGGCACTTTCACAAAATAAGCATGACGGTCATGCTAGATCGCAAGGATTGAGATTCCTGGGTGATTGGCTCTAAGTGCAAGTGGGAGTCTATTAGTATGTATGCCCATAGAGCCAGACATATGATGATTGTAATGGCATACTTTGTAAATGATTTGAATAATAATAAAGGCAATTTCCGTCTATATGTTTGATCTATTTTGAGATAAAGATATAACATGTTAGATGTCTAAAGAACTGTATGACTCAATGACGTATGTCTTCAAGTTAAGGATCTGAACAATGAGATCATATGGATGCTAAGAGTATACATTCTTGTTATGTCCCTAGTCGGTTATTATTGTGGAAATATCCATAGAAATCAATAATACATAAGACTAGATTGTATGTTGGTTGATGACAGAATCTCATCAGTCATGATATATGATATCAAACCAAGCACATAGATACATGTTAGAGAACAGTGTATCAGATAGACCCACCATAAGAGTGATGCGTGGAAACCACACTTGGTTAGTGAGGATCATCTCTTATAGTATTGGTGGTGACTGTGGTTCTTAGACTTGAAATCATTGCACTCATCACATGTTGTTGGGTACACTTTGACATCATCAAACACAGTCCTGAAATATGGATTGTTATAAAGGTGATGATTGGGTGGCTTCAAGACATGGAGTTTTGACTGTGAGTGATAGACATGGAATTTGTCCCTCCTAAGGGAATATGATATCCTAGCCACTTGATTAGTGAGAATGAGAAATACATGGACATGTACATGTGAGTCATTATATGATATTCAGTTTGCATATATCTCAGACAGTCTTCTCTAGTTCAAGAAACATGGATTGAACGTTTGTAGAGGATGACAAGTCCATGCTCCAGTTCAGTCCGGATATCAGCGACAAAGGAACTATACATCCATTGTAACACCAATAACATATTGTAGGGTGAAAGTTGTTCTCCAACTTTCCTTTTCATTTGGGTATTACTGATGTGTGACTAGGTACCGCTCTTTTCTTGTGAAGTCATAAGTGAGTTATGGATTTTCACTGCCAATGTGAAATGGGACCTATAGGGTCACACACATAGGATTAATATGGAAGAGGAGTTTGTCCATGAATGTTGTTTAGATTGATTACTAAAGTGTTTAGGTACTCAGTTAAACATTCAATCATTAGACTTGACTCAGAATCATCAAGTTCAAGTGTTGAACCAAGTGATTAAAGTGTTAGATTTATTGAGAACTGCATTGACTGAGTTCTACACAACCTGTACCACCAACCGACCAATTCACTGGGTGAACCAATCAGCTCATGGTTAGTGAGATGACCAGTTCACTCTAGTGAATCGATCGGTTCACATGGACCAAATGAGCAAGTGTTGTGTTTCCCAGTTTGTGAGAAAAGTTTGTCGTTTCACTTGTTCAATTCGATTGAGACAAGAATTATTCTTTGCTTGCTCTTGCTTAGTTAGTTGGTTAACCTAGATTGTTAAACTTGCTTGTTTAAGATAACTTAGGTTCAATTCTGCCTTTCTTGCTTGTTCACTTAGTTTAATCACAAAACAAACCCCTTTTAAACCCTTCAACCCTAGATTCCGCATTAGGAACACAGCCAATGCTAACATAGCTCTAGTGCCCCCTCTGTCCCTGAGGATCGACCCCTGCTTTTGCCAATCACCTATACTACAATTGTACCCCGTGCGCTTGCAGGTTATCTATTTGGTTTTGTTATTGACTTTAATTAGGGTTAATATAAATTTTGAAAGATCCACATGTGTGTTTCACTCCCGTGGAGTGCATCTAGCCACCTCTAGTTGGCTAGTGTGTAAGCCTCTGGATCGGACACGCCAGGAACCTACTATGCCACATCTATAACCGTTGAAGCTAGGATAGTAAACCTCATCATTAGTCATAACACTCTTCCTAGAGAGCACAAAACTAAAATCCCTCAGTATAGGATATATCTTATCTATGCAATTATGTCAACTTCATTCACATTATTCTCTCAAATATAATTTGTTTGCCAAATCATTAAAAATTACATTGGCAAAGACTTAGTTGACTTAGGCTATACCCTGATCGATGTCCCAAAGAATAACCCAAAACACAGTTGATAAAATGGGAACTGCCTTCGGGCAAAAAAAGGGCTAGAGCTGAAGAAGGGACTTCCCGAGAAGCCATTCCTATTCCTTCTTATCCTCTCCCTAATTACTCTATGGAAAGCCTTGCAAATGATGTTTCTTATCTTAAAAGGAGTAGCTTGTCAAATTGGGAGACATTTTGACTATGTAAAGAAGTGAAACCACCTCTCTACTAATAAAAATGGTATGCAAAAGGCCAATGAATAGCAGCAAAAGTTAACACTTTGACTATATTCAATTTAATAAAGAGTACATCAAAATTTTCCCAATAAGGGTATACATGCTTTATGCAAATAAAGGATCTAAGGTAGAGAGAAACTAAACTACATCAATATGTCTCCAACAAAATAACTTAACAAATAAGTCCATGACAGAAGGATGAACACCTTCTCCTAGTCTTAGGCTGGTTCACCATGCTCCTGTTGCGCACTCTAATCCTAAACATGGGTGGTTGGGATCACCCAAAAAGAGGAGAATAAAGTATGTGACAAGTAAAATAATAAGGACATTTAACATTTTAAAATATGGCAAAGTAAAGATTTACTAAGCTAAGAGATTTCAAAAGTATGAGGCAAGTAAATAATTAAGATTTCTACCAAGTCAAATAGTAATAAAGTTGCATGTATGATTTAATATGACTACATTAAACTAATATAGGGTTGAGGCACCTACCTGACCTCAACCAAAACAAATAGGTTAGGGAGAGTATTCATGATCCCAAACACCTACAAAATATATATAAAAGTGGGGAGAGTGGTCACATTCCCCAAGGTTCATGCCCAAACTATTGGTCATTGTACTCATGTACACTACATTAGTTAATTAGTCAATTACATCATCATGCTAGAAGAATTTATATGGTAGATTAAGTAATTGAAAAAATTTCAAGTGGGGTCCAAGACCCTATAATTATTGAAGTAAACATACCAAACAAGAAATGGTGAAACTAGTGTATAGACTCGTGCCTCATTGGGAAAATAGCTTTGGATAAAAATGCCCAAATGAGGGTTTAGAATACACATACCTAATTTTCATGCATAAAGGTTTACTCTAATAGTATACCTTGGTCCACAAAGTCAACTTTTCATCCTAGAAACACATTATGTATGCTATCCAAGTCAAAGTGAGCATATCCTTTCTTATAATATTTAGATATTATTCTTACCCTATTCCCAATCATTGAATGTCATGTTAGGGTTTATGATTTTAATCTTTGTTGAGAGAATATGTAATGATATATATATCTATCTTAGTTCTAATTACCCATCATTAGTCACATAAGTCTATGTAACTCATATATATGTGGATAATAATATATATTCTTCCAATTTAGGTTTAATGATGTCATTCTCTTCTCTATAATGTGAATCCATATTATTCCTAATGTCATGCTTACCATGTAAATTGGTGGGCATGCACATTTCATTATCTAGTTCTTGAGCATGCCATGAGTAAGAGTATGCAATATGTAGATACTTGAAAGTAGTTTTTGATATATGCCAACCAATATGTCATCTAGATATGTGTTTATAAAAGTACATTCTTTTACACATTATTATCTTTTTCACCATTTAATTCATAAGAAGACAATATAGTTAGACGCATTCCATAATTATATTTGTATTTGTAATTACCATCTATTGCATAATATGAATCTGTGTATCTAGGGTTTTTTTGAAACATGATTATCATAATTCTTGATAATCTATGTGTAGTATTAAAATGTAAAGAATCTTATATATATCTTCCATTATTAGTTGAGCCATGACATTCAAGATTACAACAAGGCAACATGCTCATCTTAAATCCATCGTTTGATATGTAGTACTACATGGATACATGTATAAACTAATAGGATGTATACAAGTAAGTCAATATGTTATAATAATGTGAACACATTTTGCAAAACAACTCCTTAGTTAACATATTCTAATCACCATGATCTGTGATTGTTGTTACTAGTTTTTTTGAAAGTAATAGTTATAGATATACAATACGGATCATAAATTAAGATTTTAGATATTCGTTCCTTGGTTGCCATAGGTAATTAGATCTATATCTTTATTACCATGGCTTACTGCACATTGTCGTCATAAGTTAATTATTGAAAGATTGAAATAAGGAAAGAAATATAGACCTTAGACAACCAAAAACCAATGGATCTATGATGATTCATTTGTGAGAATATCTAGGGTTCATCCCAAGATAATTCCTCAGGATCTTCAGGTGGTGTCTCCCTTGGCATGACACTAGTATCATATCTTCTCGACTTGCTTATGATTTGGCTATGAGGACTTGATTGTCAGGCTGGTACAGGCCATGGTCATTAGTTGCAGAATCTCATACTGGGAGAAGACATTGGTGGTTGATGAAGCTAGAGATGTAGGTAGAGAATATGTGTTGTGTTGTTTCATAGGAGAGGAAGGAGTTATAGGGGTGTCGGGATCATGTTAGGTGATCTCTTGTTGGTTGCAGGTCGTCAGTGTAAGAGGAGCAAGATCTAGGATTCAATGGGGTGATGGAGGTGAGATCAGATCGGTGGTTGCAGACGATGGTGTCACTAGTGTTGTGGTGTTTATTGTATGTATATCCATCACACAGATGAAGGAGGGGTGTTGCAAAAAAAAAGGAGTCAGCAACTTTGTAAAAGAGGAGTTGACAGTGTTCTAGAAGAGAAATACTTGACGACGTTGCAGAAGAAAAATAATTGATGGAATTGTAGAAGAGTAATCGATGGCATTGCATATTTGGTGGTGTAGTGTTTCCTAGCAAGGTGAGGCAAACAACTTGTGTGATGATTCTAGTCATCATCCTTGTTGTCATAGTAATAAGGGGCATCAAGATGACCATGTTGATGGGGATTGGCAAGACTAGAGTCATCACGCCTGATGTCCATGGAGTCATCATTGATCTTATGGTTTTAGGATTATGGTGGTGTATTCTGTAACAGCCACTGTGTCAATTTTAAAACAGATGAGGAGAGGAATGGATCTGGTGAGGGACACTACTTTGAGATGCTCAGCAGTGATAATTGTATAGGAGCTGACAAACAATGGAGATCGAAGCCATGCTCAGAGGTCCTAGTGGTGAGGGTAGTAGACCCGTCGGTCATCTGTTGGTGGTTGTGATGAGGTGGCAACAAGATTTTATGGAGGCACCACATGTAGAGGAAGGCAGGGAGGCTAGGGTTTGTTGGCGCTATGGTGAGGGAGAAGGCAAGGGGAAGAAATAGAGGAAGGGAGGTGAGGGAAAGAAGAGGAGGGAGAGGGAGATGGGTGCCCCGTTGCAGCCACCGTTACCTGACTCTAGGGTCACACGATTGACGAGGAGGAAGTAATGCAGGGCATTACATTGAGGGGAGAATGAGTTTAAGAAGCACCTTAAATGTTTAGTCAAATACATATATTACAACCTAATTTAATTAAGGTTTTCATTACCACCTTAATTGGGAGTGCAAACAATGTCTCTCCAACTTGCAAATTAAAGTGTGGGCTAATTAGGATTCATGGCATTCAATTTTAGCATTAGTTTCTTCTTTTGAAATTGTTAGGATTTCCTTTGCACTATTTTTTTATTGTTTAACTGGGAAAGCAATTGATATCCGATTGTCAAACAATTTGAAGGGTAGGCTAATTAGGAGTCAAGTAGGTTTCCTTTTTCACATGTGTTAGGCATCTATATATAAATTAGAGTTTGCATATTCATTCAACTAATTAAGAGGGTAAAGGAATTCCAATTGACTTGAAAAATCATGGGTTTTCTAATTAAAGTGTGTGGGGTCTAACTTTACATTAACTTATCCTTTTGAATGCATTTTTTATTTGATTGTATGCTAAGTACCTAATAAATATATTTAGTACCTTTCTTAATAAACTTTGATATAAAATTTCTTGTTTTTTGATTTCTGGTCCCAAAATGCCATAAAAACTCTAAATTAATATAATCTACTAATTATCTCTCATTAATGGTCATTTTTCATTATTAGACTCTGGTTAACACACTAGTTGAGATATTTGTGCAAAAAACCATATATTGTAATGAATGTGGGTCAAATACAATTCAACTGTTAAGTATATCTCAATTTCAATATTGAGGACAAAGATGGTAGAAAAGATAGGGAAATTTAGGGAAAAGACCAAAAAGGATGTGAAGGAAATAAGATCTTGAAAATGGGTTAAATTGCAAATAAACCCAAGTTTTGGTATGTTACAGCACTCCACCCCTTAAAGTGGATTTCGTCCCCAAAATCTTAACAAGAGGGAAGGGTGAGTATGTAACATCCCAACACTAAGCAACTAGGTGATTACCTCTAATTTATGGTAAGTCGGGATTTACTAAGGTTCCTACTATTCATATTACCTTTTATCAAATATAACACAATAGACATTTTTGGCTTATTAGCATTATCTCCATTATGAAATTAGATCATCTTTATTATTCTATTACTTGTGTCATGTTATATTTCACATTGTTGTTAAAAGAATTATATCTCAACACTATGTACAAATCATATGTATTTCTCATTACTAATTAAGAATTTTAAGCACAATTAGGGTTTACTAAATCATCTCAATATTTATTAATATGTTAGACCACAATCATTAATAACTTGAATTTATGCTCCATTATCCTCACATTACCATCATGTAGGATTATCACAGATTACTTTGTAAGTAATTGATAATATTATCCAACAAGTTATTAAGTCTACAATAATTCCAAATAATGTCACATTAATTTATATTACACATTGTCACATCACCTTTCATACTCATATTAATGTCATCATTAATCATTTTCTCCTATTTATTCACTTCTTATTATCAATTATACACATTTAACATCACATTAGGCATTTATGCATGTTTATGTAAATCCAATTACTCTTTATCATATTTAAGTTATTGTATGTATTTGAGTGAATAAGGTAGAACGCATTGTATAATATACTGATTTATGATTAGGTGATTAATGAGGTGTGTATTAGAGAACAAGGTGATATGCCTTACATATATTGATAACTTGATTAAATTATTATTAGCTGGTTGTATTCCATTTATATGTATCATGGTATATTATCTGAT